>OZ026617.1:84481114-85081114 GCA_964020975.1 Hermodice carunculata | reverse complement strand
AAACAAAACTGAACTTCATGTTGCATTCAATTACTTTGTGATATGTGATGCTTGGGAGCAGAATTACCAGAAGTTTCGCTTATTTCTTAATCCCTTTTCTTGCACTTTCAAACAGAAGCATGTTCAAAATAATGTTAAGTGTCCAATGAAACTCATCCCTTGTATAATGATATGGCTTCCTATTATCATTATTATTGCACCTAGGCAAGCAAGATATTTACCCAGTCTTGGACTCAACACAGAAAGACTCTAAAGAGCCAGATAATAATAATAATAATAATAATAATAATAATAATAATAATAATAATAATAATAATAATAATAATAATAATAATAATAACAATAATAATAATAATAATAATAATTTATTGCACATCCATTCTTTTGGGAAATAAAGTACAGCAAATAGATCTAAAAAAATATAATAAGGATGACCGTCATTTTGTTGAAGGTACGTTCTCCATAGTATAATAGATTTCTTGTGTGATGGTAGTAAATAAATAAATAAATAAATAAATAAATAAATAAATAAATAAACAAATAAATAAATTATTATAAATTAATTAACAAAGAAAATAAATAAATAAATGAATGAATAAATAAATAAATAAATAAATAAATAAATAAATAAATAATGGAAGCCAAAAAAATCCTTGTGCACTCTAACGCATGCTGATTCGAACGCGCCACCCAAACTTTTAACGCACACCGTCCTAGCCATTATGCCACACAGCTGACTGGCTCCCAAACAACATGTGAGAGTGAGTATTTGTAACGCTTGAGTGTTGTTTGCCACGCACGTGAATTCCCTTTTCAAATACAGCAGTCTTAAAGAATTTCATTTTCACTTATTATTACTCATCGATTTAATCACCAGTGACCATAATATATCTTTATAGGTCTATAATCACCGAATGGTTACAGCATTTTTTTCTGTTCTTCTAAAAAACGACAATAGCAAATTACGAGTCGCCTGCAATGCATGGTCCTGCCCTTATTGAACTCACTGCTTTCGTCTTTTTCAACCAATCTCGGGACTTTTCACACTTTTTCGCTCTTCGGGAAAATTTTGAAGCAGCGCTAATGGAACAGTATGATTAAACTAAAAAGTGATTTTTTTTCCAGATTCCATGCTACCGGTACCATATATGATCCCATAATGTTATCTGGTTAGTATGCTAAAAGTATCGTGTGTTACCTAAAAAAAAAAAAAAAAAAAAAAAAAAAAAAAAGAAAAGGTGTCAAATGGGCAGTTCCCATTTTCATTTTTTGCAGATAACTATATCAAACTAAATGTGTTTGGAATTGCTAGGACCTCTAAATTATAAATTTCAGCAACTTACTTATCTATAATTTTGTGAAAATTTTATCATTTAGGGTGAAAGTTTGACAAAAATTAAGGTATCTGCGATATCTAAAAGAACTTTTCATTTAAAAGCTTATACACACCATTTCATAAAACTCTAATGTCATAGGATTTAAAAACAAATATTGTTTCGTCTTTATTTTGTGATGCTCCGAAGTTTAAAATTTTTTTACATGAATTTTTTCCCATATATGTTATGTTTCATTCTTGAACTTGTTTGATTTTGTGCCGATAACAGTCGTCAGAAGAAAGCAGTCAATGTGGTGCAAATTTACGTATGCTTTTCTTAGTTGTAGGTCTAGGGTACAAAGGCAGTCCACAGATGTTATCAACTTCATAATACACTTGACACTGTATCTTGCTGATGACCTACTAATGAAGTGCCACCTGATGCAAGATCTTCCAATAACTGAGCTACAAGGATGCTTCATAATCAGCCCTGGTCTCAAGTTGACAAGTATACAGATGCACTGACGGCTTATTGTGATCAGCATCATCAACTTGGGGCTGAGACTGTGCCATGCTTGTGTTACCAATGAGTGTAGAGGGCTCAGTGTAGGCCTAGAATGGCTTCCCGATTCCAGGGATATATCCCGCATGCTTTAAAACCACTTATTATGTTATCCTTCACCACTGCTTTCTTTGAAAAGCATTTGGGCCAAACCCATTTGGAAATGCTATAAATTTACGGGATTTTCTGACATGTACCTACTCCATATTCTATTGTAGGCTGCCTTAGGAGGACCAAAGCAGGACCTACCCAGGGGTTGCATCCGGTGTGTGACATGGGATGGAACTTGGAAGAACCGGGACATGAATGTCTTCACCACTGGCTGCTTCGATAAGCCCAAGAGGCTCATGGCTACAATGGCTGTCTAACGGCAGAAGCTGTGGACGGTCTGGTCCACAGTGGCACAGGAACACTCAAATCAAGCAGAAGAAACGAAAGAGAATAACATAACTTGTGTTTCAGTCCTCAAAACAACTTGTTGCTAAGACTTGGCTCCTTACTGGTGATAGGCCTTTAGTGACGGGTCTAGTGCTGAACCTGTACCTGTGTTTATAGTAACTTTTATTTGTACCATGTATAAAGATGCATGGCTATCAGTTGTTAATGTGATACATACAATAATTGACACTTGTCAGGATTCAAGCATACATACAAGGTTGTGAAACTTTATAAATGTGCAAGATAAGGTAGTTGTTCAGTTCTGATTTTTATTCGCATGATTCCTCTTTGAATCATTTATCACATATATATTTGTGTTTTGAAGTAAACTTTGACAGTATATAGTTTTTGACACTACAGCTTACATGTCGGTGCTCATTGAGATGATATATGATATATATATAAACAAAGTATTATCAATCGATGCCCTGCTGTGATATCTAGACATGGAAATAAAGATACGCAAGTGAAAAACAAGATTGGACTATTTGTTGTATTAGATTTGTTTGCCTTTGACCGTAAAGGGGCTGGCATGCAAATGCAAATTAAAGTCTTTTGATTAACAAAGGTCTTGTGGCAATTTGAAAATTTATTTTCTTTACTTTTACAGTGCCAACTGCGACTAAGGTCTATCTGCCCTGAATTACTCTCAGGATTCTTGATTCATATTCCTCGTGAAAAGACCTTTAATTGAAGTATCAATATGCGTATAGTCACAGTGAGAATAGTCCAGGTCAACAGCTCTCCTCAAAATGTGCCAAGGCGAGCTGGTGACTCAGTCCAAAACCTGGCATTGAAAGAGATTAGATCGGGACAGCTACACAAATCAGTAAAAGAGACAGAAGCTAGCCTGGTCTGGTGCAAAAAAAAAAAAAAAAGAAGGAAAAGCGATAATTAAGTCGGTGAGAGTCACAAAATTTAATCGGAAGAACTGTGAAAAAAATAAGAGTGACTACCGTATTCATTCCGATAGTAGCACGCTGTACTAATGAAAGATTTCCTGGATTAGTCATGGTTTTGACGGAGTTTTGTGACAATGATATGTCTTAATTTACAATACCACAAGCAATTACACATATTATAGAATCCATAAAGCATAAAAAAACAACAGTGAACCCTCTTCTTTCATCAGAAGTAGTTAAGTTTTCAAAATGTTGAAAAATACAGAAGTTTTAATAAAACACCCAAGATTAAAAAGTAATGTGCTTCTGTTAGAGCGTGTGCTACAATTGGTATTTTTCTTGGGGAGCTGCACAGTAGAGTGAAACATAGTCACAGTCCACCATGGGCCTACTCCAATAGGTCTACATGTACCTGTCTTACAGGAATGCCTAGGATATCCCATGATTTGGAACACACGGCCCAATACTCATCATGCAGTATCTGACTCACAAATAGCTACATATTGACAGGGCAAGTGTACATTATTATTGCAAAACTCACGGCTTGATAAAAAACGACACTGAAAGGATGTAATAAGATCTGGTGCAACAGTCCACTAAAGAAGTAATCATAGAATTATTTATGCACCTTGCAATTCAAACTCGCTTTGTACGCTCAGTCACAGAAACAAAAGCTCGGGCGTATAATTAGACCAATGTTCAGCTATTTTGCCAAACACCCCATAAAACTAACAGAACTCCGGAATTTGGGTTGGTTCTCGGTCGAGAGCCAAATTTCCGTAACATATAAACGGTGCGCCCTACCGGATTTAATTTTTTTTTTTTTTTAAAATTGGCATTCAAGGAGTGACGATGCCCTTGAAGCTTGGCAAGTGGCAGGGCCAAAAGTGCCACAAAGCCAAAGGCTTGCCCCCACCTAAGCACTGGCCACAATAGGCCTACCGGTGACACACACCAATTTTGCTACGAAACAAAAAAATATACACATATATACATTCTTGGCATGGATCGAGCACCGCAACTATGCTCAGTTTGTCCTGAAGTCCTAATGCATAGAAGCAATGGCAGACTGAAGGTGGGCTGCAAGGAGAGTTAATACCTTTAATATAGTTACATAATAGAAATGCTTGGGCACAGTAAAAATATAGGTACTGACACTTCAACATAAGAAGATTTATCAGGGAGCTGTCAATGTTTGGGCTGAAAAAAATGACAACATCCATCATGTGGTTGTCAGCGATTTCAGTTTTGAGTGACGCTGGTTGTACCAATGAATTAAGAAAACGAGCAATTATGTTATCAAAGGGTCCATAAATCTGAACTCGAGGTTCCAGTTCATGGAAATCTCGTTCAGAATAATAAATGTAAATCTTATTTTCTTCAGATACATCATGTAATATTAGACCTTCGGCAACATCTTGTGAAGAAAAATCTATGCGTCAAGTTAAGCTACAGCCTACACAGTATAACTAAGAACAACAGAAAAACTAAAATATATGCTTTATAACTTGCAGGTCAGATCAGGTAAAAACACAAATAGTTACAGATATGGGTCCCTTACACAGATGCTGTTCACACCACCCAGTCCGCCGCTGGGGAAAAATTAATATTTTGGTTTTAATACTTGGTATGAAAATTTTCTGTACAGCATAGGAAACCGTATGATAAATGAACAGCCAAGTGCAAGACTTTGAATTATGAATTTAGAGCGCGTAGCCAGTTTCGGGAGGGCCGTTTCCCACACCCACCCCACCCCCGACCTAATCATAGACATATCCTACAAAGTATCATGTATGGCAACTTTGTATATTGCGTTACAATAAAGGGGGCACATATATGAATGACTAAAACCCTCAATACAGAAATTAAAAGGATCAAGTTGTGGTTTCGTCTTCCTCAGTGGCCTTTGCATATTTGGCACATTTTCATTGGTGGAATTTGTTTGGACTTTGATTCATTATCAGGGACACTCCCAACTGTCCAAAAGTTGTTAAAAAGACTGTTTGTCAAATGTTTGCCCACATGCTGACGCCCATTTGGCACAGACTGAATTGACTCAGGCTGTAATAGAGAACATGCGGTAATAGACAACACGCATGTTCTTTGAACGTCACGTTGTGTTTGTGTGTTGACCTCGTTTTCAACGCAAGTACTGGTGTTGTTGCAGGACGATTTGACAACAAATCTACGGAAAGTTTATTTTAGTCTATTTTATTTCCAAAATGTTGCCCTCAAAATCTGCAAGAAATGAAATACTGGAGGTGATGCACAAATTTCTGAAATATGAAATGGTAGTATAATTCATATAAATCCAGAGGGAGAAGGCGTTGCATGGAAACTTTTGCGCTGTGGGTGGTTTGTTAGAACGAATTAAGCACTTTAAAGATACCCCCACGCTCCTGTTCACAGAGGCGTGCATGGTTTTTCAAATCAAAGTAGGATTCCGTCGTCTTAAAGGGCTTTGGCCCGGATGTTTGTTGCAAAGCACAAACACGCCGATAAAACAAGAATGTAGATGTCATTTTGCCACTTTTCCCGCAAAAGGGTATATGATATTTTAAGTTTACTTAGATTTTACAACTTTATCTCAAAGAAAATCTCCTAAAAAGAAATATTAAAAAAATCCAATTTATAAACTATTTAAGTTCCATTCAACTCTCAGTGGAGAGAAATGTATGAATAAAACATTGTGTTGACACAACAATACGTGCCTTCATATAGTCATCCTTGAGTGGAAAATTCAAAGTGCTTCCTTTCCTTTGCTTGAAACTGGAACTACGTGGAAAATTGTCCATTTGACTTCCAGTGAAAAGATTTCTTGAATAAAACATTGTGCCAACACAACAATACGTGCCTTCAGATCACAATCCTTAAGCAAGCTTGAAAGTGATTCCTTGCCTTTGTTCTAAATTTTTAATAATGACAAATTAAAACAGGGGAGGGAATTCATAAGTGCGATGCAGGTATACATGTATATCACATGTACACCACATCAAAACTTAATCTATTATTCTGGATTGTTGTGATCATAGTTATCACAAAATTAAACTTATTCTCACTGTCGACAGGAACACGAAACACGAAAATATATCTTTCGTCATCCAACCTAAAACGAAAAGTTCCTCAATGAATTTTATGTCTGTTTGATATGGAAAAGTACGGAACCGACGCCAAGATGCCACTTTTGACGCGATGCAAAGTTTCTGGCTATTGAACTAAAACGACATCTGTTGACAGACTGGGGACTAATTCTTTTGGACAGTTACAGTACACAACCACACCAACGCCAGCTGAGGCTTTAAAAAAAATATTTGAAATGACACTACGATACTACATATTGAACAAAATCTCGGTTGTTAAAACCAAGAAACTTAAAAAAGCTGGAAAAGGTTCGAAATATTTAAAAATTAGATAAAATCTGCCCACATAAAATTTATATATATATATATATATATATATATATATATATATATATATATATATATATATATATATATATATATATATATATATATATATATATATATATATATATATATATATTATTATTATCATTAGTGTGCGTAGCTCCATGCATATCACAACGTGGGTGCATGGGCAACAAGATGCAGACTGGTGACAACCACACTGCACACTCAAAATGTAAGAAGTATGCTTTTTTTCCCAGACAGGTTCAATATTCCATCCGACAAAGTCAGATCATGTTTAGGTGCCCAATGTAATCACCAATGATCCCAAATCCCTGCAGAAAATCCGCATTCATCGCCTACAGTGAGTTGAAACAACTTAATTGGTCGACTGTGCGATATTAGCAAGCTTTTGTCACCGATACAAAGGTCGCTGATGGTGAAATCCGCTTACAACATTCAGCCTTTATCCAGCTTAAGTTGTCTTGAAAGCTTTAATTCTCCAGTTCACAATACATGGTTCGTATCGTGTAATGCATATACATGTCATTATTTCATGCTGTTTGCAAGTCTCGATGGGTGCTTGTTTAAGTAGCACCTGAACATTCAGACTTTTAATGATAGGTGCATTTTTCTTTTACATCGACTGCTTGGGTTATATATCTCAATACTATCTGTTTGAACTTCCTGAAAAGCGCACATGGATACCGAAGTGTCTCACATGACGTAACTTCGAAAATCAGAAGAAAACTTTGGCGTGGATACTAGCTAGCGTAGCTTAAACACCTTTGTTGACTTCAGAAACACATGTCAACAAACGTATGTATGTGCAACTCTAAATAGTACTACAAAGATCTCATAGTCAGTGTTTCTCATCTTTGATCAAGTGAGCGCGTTGTGGAGACTGCCATTAACAGGATGGGAATTCACAATTAAACTGCCAAATTATTTTGACATCTCGACTGCTGTCAAATAGATTTACAACATGGCAACATCAGTCGCTTACCTATACCCTGCTGTGCTGGTAAGTACGTTAACGTTAATCTGCAGCTGAATTGTCTATGTCCACATTTTTAGTTAAATGACAGTTTGTTTATCTATATTGCTGTGCCCGAATCTGTTTTATTCGTATAAAAAGACGCAGACATACTGCTTGGTTTGAACATATTTTATCAATCATTTAAGAAACATTGCCAGGCCTTGTATGAATGGAACTTGAAAAGAAGCAGAAAAGGGAAAGTACTTGAAGTGAAATGAAAGAGAAATTCACCGGTAAAGATCGCATAGATTCACACCAGAATAAACAGTAATTCACTTTTTGGGATGAAGAAATTGGCATATAAAAAAAATAAGATTTACCCATAGGAATAAGAAAACAAGTCATGCGGAATCAATTTGCCATGTTGATGACAAAATTGACAATTTTTCCTGTAAAGCTATCTTGTTTCATGGTGTAGAGACAAAAACTGCCACAGTATTAAATATAGTATTTTGAATTTTAACTGAAATTGCTGATTGCTATAATGTATTTTATGAATCATGTACAAATAATGATACAAACATTTAATTTGAAATTAAATATATTTATGCAGGACACAAGCAGACCAAAAGCATTGTATTGTATTATTTTTATTAGCTGAAAATCGTATACTGGTATATTATACGAAATTACAATTGTGATATCAGAACATACGGATACATAAATTCGTAACCAGTGCTGAGGCATCACCGCACATGATTTACAGCTGGAGGGAGGAAACGCCCACGGGCTTATATACCCTCCAAACTGGAGGAGCACTAAACAATTACAAAATTATCAGGCAAATGTCTTTAAATTGTAGGTATGAGAAGACAAAATATTGCAGGAGGTACAATCATTAGTCATCTGAGATATAAAGCATCAGTCTTCTCTTAAATATTGAATTGGCTTCCTGGATATAAGTGGGGAGTGAATTCCACATAGCAGGTCCATGAGATATAATAGAATTTTTACCCAAATTAGTATGAAAACATTTGGGCTAAATAACCGTTGCGCCTCCAACCTCATGTTCAGAAAACCACTGATGCAAACGAGTCATACGTTTTATGATCTATTCTAATTTTGAATGATGTTCCAACTTTGCGCTACAGTTTTAAACATGCTTTTCTGAGAGGTATGAAATTTTACTTTCCTGGATGGATGTTAAGATTGAACCACCCCTTGCATTTTGGGTAAAATGAATGTGGCTATATGGAATGAAGTGTATCGGGATTTTTTTTTTTTCACATGATGTTGACTTACAAGTAAATCTCTAGAAGATTACAGGCGCACATTTTGTTTTTCAAATGAAAACAGACACGGACACGGACACACACGCATGTGAACATAATTCACTACATAACCATTTCACTAACAGTAATAATAGTACAAATGTTCCAAATACCACTTCCATTTTTATTTTGTATTTCCTCACACGACGCAGTTTGATGTAACAACAATTATTTCTAATCTTTATTATTGGAGGCTTGATACTTGGATCGTATATCCTTTTCCTTGATATGTGTGTTAATTTGTCCGTCTAACCTTTACCTGTAAGTTTGTCATATAAAACACTTTTAGTGCATATCGCGTTGTTCAGCTTCTGTAAAGGTATTAAAGGTGTACATAATAAAAACACAATGGTATATTTACACGCATTGAAACCAAACAAATTTTTTTCTATTTGTTTCGTTTTCCATTGTCTTATCTTGTCTAGTCCCATCCCATCCTGTCCCGTCCAATCCAACCCCAATCGAAATAGACATTCTGGCGCTATGTATTTATTGTTGCATATCGATATCAATTAGACGAAATGACCTGCTTCCAAATCGCTTTTGGTGATATAATATACTCAAACCAAGCTCGTCTAATAGTTTCGTACGGTAAAAGGCTTGTTATAATGTATTTGATTCTAAAAAGAGCATTTTTATTTCTGCGTGAGCTGTATGTATTTTTACGTAGCCTTTTTAGACCTTTACTGCTTTCCACGGTTTTGAAATAGGTGATTAGTAGTAAATAGATAAAACATTTACAGACTTACGTATCTTGTATTTATTTTGAAGTACCTTCATGATGGATCAAAACTATGAAAGCGATCTTCCTCATGATGGGATGAACGTTCCAAGTCATAAATAAATGAATGCACGAGACACTCTTCAAGTTTCAGGTGCTAATTATCATGGAGTTCATGGACTTTTAGGCTAGAGGAGGAGGCAGAGATTTTGTAAGCCTATTCTATAACTCCAATATGTAAATTAACCTGCCGAAATAAATGGTGATATTCACCACAGACCGCAGAGACACAACGCTTTAAGGTGATGTCATACTGGTGAAGGCATACTTTTGGTAACGACTACCTTTACAAGCCCAGGTCTGAAATATATTTACGAAAAAATACTGTATATATATATATATATATATATATATATATATATATATATATATATATATATATATATATATATATATATATATATATATATATATATATACATATATATGTACGTACATACGTACGTACGTATGTATGTATGAGTGTGTGTGTGTGTGTGTGTGTGTGTGTGTGTGTATAAATAAGCGCATAATCCACTGATTTCAGCTCTAAATAAAATCTAAACTTTGCAAGCTGTTTGGGGAGTGAAGATTCAGGATTATGAAGTAATTGTGAAGTTTCTTACGCTGTTAAAATGTTGGAATAACTTTCTCAGGTATACATTCTGGAATGTTTTTGTTTTTTGTTTTGTTTTTTTAAAGATGTATTACGGACTTATGTGGCTTAAAGGGTATCAGAAATTTTCTTTATCCGTGTTTGTTTTGGAGCAAAGAAAAGCTAAACTTAACATTCCCACAAATTGGAGTGGATTCAATGATTATTGATTAAAGCATTATTTTTTTCTGGATGACCCTATATTACAATAAAGACTGTTCTGTAAACACGGAGAGGGACACAGTGTGTGTACAAAACACACAAGACATTACAAAATATATTGCCCATATATAATGTACACCTGTATAACATAAACAAGTTCAACTAAACGAAACACCTGCATAACATACGCAGTTACATAAAACAAGCATCAAAAACAATATAATAAAATTTTGTTGAAGTTTCCACACGACTTCGCAAACCATTTGAATAAAAAACCTACTTTTCTGCTATTTAATCTTACGGATTACTAACTGTTGACTAGGGATCCAGGGGGGAAAAGAGAGAGAGAAAACAGCTCCCCCCCTCTCTCTCTCTCTCTCTCTCTCTCTCTCTCTCTCTCTCTCTCTCTCTCTCTCTCTCTCTCTCTCCAGGTGACAACCGAGACATTTTAATCAGATTTTAATTCAAATTTAGAGATGTGGTACTGGATCAAACTAAGATGAATTTAATGGAATAGAAATGCTAAACACAAAGTTTATTGCCAAGAACGCAGACTGGTTAATTGTGGAAGTTCTGATCAATTATGGGGCCATGATTACGTAGTCAGGCTCAAAAGCATACCAGTTTAATTTTAGGATCAAATTCTTTGTGAATTTTTATCTATTTATTTATTTATTTATTTATTTATTTATTTATTTATTTATTTATTTATTTATTTATTTATTTAATTAGTTTGTTTGTTTGTTTGTTTATTTATTTATTTATTTATTTATTTATTTATTTATTCATCTATTTATTTATTGGGGGGGGGGGTAGAGTCTTTGATATCAACAGGGAGATCATTTCAAAGTTTGATGGGATCGGAAACAAAAGAGTTATCAAAACGTTGAGTCCTGTATAAGACGGAGCGTACTGAATTGGAACAGCGTGGTGTTTGACCCTTGTGGGAGGATGTTGGGCAGATAGAAGAATGTAAGATTATGAAACATTTTATAAAACACAGTCTGCTTTAATTTTTACGTCTACTAGCTAGACTTGACCATACAAGTTCCTGTAGTAGTTTAACACTTCGCCTTATAGTAAATATGCATATTTTGGCTGCCTCTTATTATAAGGAGAGTAAAAGCTCATACAGGACTTCGCCAAAAAGGACATATTCTAGGATGGATCTTACCATAGGAAAATAAAGTCTAGCCAGAGTTTTGTGGGAGAATCTGTACTTAAACCTAAGGAGAATGCTGTATTTAAACCTACGGGGTTGTGTGGATGTTAGCCTCAGTAATAGCTGATTGACCAAGATAAACAGAAGGATGCTGTGGTTTGAATAATTTGACAGAAAAGACAACATGGATATTTGACAGCTCTAAATGTGACACGCCTTATTATCTCACAGTTGCTACCATGAGAGAGATTACTGTTCAAATGACGAGATGAATTTACTAGATTTTAAACAATTTCAAGCAGACAATTGTCATTAGCAAAATCACAAGTGGGGTTGTCTACATCGCAGTTGAGGTTGTCTACAAGATCATTTCGATCAACTGAAAATATAAGTGGGCCCAATATTGATCCTAGTGCTAAACCAGCTTGGATTGGTAACCAAGGAAACGTTTGGCCATCAAACGCGTTGAAAACGACCAGACAGATGACCTTTAACTCATGTTACGGAAGAGTCCGAGATGCCCATTTGCGAAGCTTAAAAGAAAGTGTCAAACCCGGTCAAAGGCCTTACATACATCTAAAAAGACAATTCTAGGTTCTTAAAAATTTTATAGGCCATTAGAGACATTGTGAACGATGTACACAAGTTGATTTATGGTGGGATAATCAGCCTTGGCACCAGCATTTTTGGTAGTGAGAAGATTATCGCCTATTAGGTGTATTAAAACTGAATGCTCATAGACTTTGAAAACATTACAAGGAAAGAGCTGGGGCTGCAATTACTTTACGTAATGGGTTAACTCGGGAAGGGATGGTACATCTTTATCAGGAACAGTTTTGCATTGACTGGCGAAGTAGAAAAAATAGGCGAATATTTCGAGCCTTGCTGTGACGCTGGATACTACTCATCGTCATCTTGACCTGTTTGTCCACAAGCTTTTGCATGGCCTCATGCAAGAGTTTCTGATCCACTTCTGTGCCACGCAGATTGAAAGAAAAGGAAATTCTTGACAGGAAAGGGAAGTTTATGTTTGCAAACTGCAATGACTAGCTGTGATGGACGATGTTTCTCACAAAAGCATCATCTGAGATGCAATCCCACTGGTTGGCAAATGACGCTAGTCTGTTGACAGCCAATCCTTGCCAGGAGGGTGGAAAGGGATTGCTCACCAGTGGGCCTGCAGAGGTGTCAGATGATCGGCACACACCCGTAGGGGCATGGTGCCAACTTCTGGCTGGCCTTGGGATGGAAGAGCCCAGCTTTGAAAGTTAGCCATCCTTCTTAACTGGTTTATTCCTTCACCTCTGCAAATTCTCTGTGGCTGCTTGACATGCACATGCAAAGAGTGCTGACAAAAGGGACCTGATCCCTTGGACAACTTTGCATTCCACAGCAAAGCCTTATTGAGAGACTTTTGCCACTTCTCCTTGGCCATATCGTCAGTCTGATTGAGGAGGGGGACAATTCCTGGCTGAACAGCCCCAGACCCCCTGTATCCAGGGGCAACTGAAAACCATCTCTGCTCACAGCTGTCAGCAGGGCAGCTGCAGAGAGGAGGGCATAATGGTGCACAAACTTGACAATGCCATACAAATTAATGGCTCCACTAAGCATGTGGCCCACTTCATGTCCTCAAGACTGCTCAAGGCCCACCGGGGTCTCCACCAAATCCTTGGTGGAGGCTGGTGCCACTGGGTGGTCATGCACTTGGACAATGAGTCACATGATCAAACTCCAGGAGCAGTTGAGGAATGAGCCCATGATGGTCATCACCCATGCATCCTGCTTGAAATGCAAAAGCGTAGAGAGGGGCATGGAAACTGATTCTACCTCTTTCACATCATGATCCTGCAAGGGAGTGTCAACCATTGCAGTGGGGGGGGGGGGGGAGTTGTACATGCACTTGCTAGTCTGGTACAGCCCTAACTGCGATTGCAGCTTAAGCAGCTGGCATCTTCGGCAGACACACCATCTGGTGCATTGCCTAAACCTGCCAGGTCGGAGGAATGTTCACCGCACTTTCCTCCCACAGAAGTTGAGAACAACACCTCCAACTTGGGGGCTGTCTCAACACTTTTTGGCCAACACGGGCACAGCCCTCGGCTGTGTTACTGCCTCCCCATGGAGGGTGTCCTTCGTAAAGGCCACATTCACTCAGTACGGTGTGCCTGGCTTCTCTACCTTGGATGGACACCAGTGGCCTTGGTCTGCCACCTCTTTGGCCGGAGTCGTGGACTGAAGAGTAGACGTCACTTGCTTGGCAGTGGCAAGAAGGGGCCATGACTCATCTGCCTTCTGCTCCCCCACCAAATGGGAGAAACAAAGCCCTTTCTCTTCCATTTCAGAGTCCTTACAAGGGAAATCCTAGCAGTCAAGGCTGGGGATGTCCTTGGCAGTGGCTTAATCCTTGAGATCATCACCCGAACCAAGTCTTCACGATGCTCCTCCTCAGTTCTTGCCCATGTGACCATCTGAGGTTATCCACGATGCAGTTACTTCAGGCGCTGATGCCACTGGAGTTTTAGACACAGATCTGTATTGTAACTGCAACTCTTCCCATGTGCAGATAGTCTCCACATGCAGGATGCCTGAAAGGAGCTCCCACACAGGGGTGTCAACCCTGTCCATAGTGCACCAAGTGAATAGGCCTAAGTCCAGCTGAAACTGGAGGAGCAATTACTGTCGCTACATCCTGATAGGGCAAGGTGGCTGCCAAACAGTCCATTTTTATTAACTTAGTCAAATTTTGAACTTAATTCGGTTTTATGAATAGGACCACTGGTCCCAAGGATACCAACCAACTATGACATGACAAGAAAAGAGACAAGAAGAAGATGAAATGAGCAGAAAAAGGGAGCTTCCAAACAATGCAGATACACTCTAATGGACGCTACAGTAGAGAACTGAATTGCGCATGCTTGTAAATTTGCATTACCGCCACCAGGAGTACTCTGCCATTCCACAGGGCCTCGGGGGTTTAATGAAGCAGCATGTTATGGCACTGGATCCATGGAATTTTCAAAGGGGGCGGGGGGGCTCTGACAAAGCTGGTAATTGCGTGGGAAACTAGCCTATGTAACCGAAAGTGTTGCACTGTGTCCTTAATATATTATTTCAATATTTGTGAGATTCTTCGTGCTGTAGTTTCCTTCTGCTTTTGAACCATGAGGTGAAAATACATCAGCATTAGTAATGCATAGTTGTTGGAAGCTACTGAGCAAGCAATTCGAAATCAAAGCACCCAGCTGCATGGAAACCAGACAAAGTGACCTATAGTGTTGTCCTGTGTGCTTAATATATGAATTTGACACTTAGCCACACCATCCATTACCCGTTGCTGTCCTATTTATTTTCCATTTTGACACTAGAGGGTTATTCTACAGCCACCGTGATGAAAAACATCTGTCACATCCTATGTTGAATAAAAACTTGTGAACAAGACTTTACAAGGATTTATTGCTTCTTTTCTTTTGAGATTAATGATGGAAATACATCATTCTTCCAAACGAGGTAAAAAGTGATATCAGAAATCTTTCCAAATTTGTATCTATGACTTCACTGTCAATGCTTGAATGTGAAATATTAGAGAATACGGTAAATTATTAGACTCATTGTTCAATGGCAATTGAAATGAGATGCAAAACCAGAACAATGAAAAGAAATGGGCTTCATACATTTTTTATGTACTTTTTACTTCAATATATACATGTATATTTTTTTAATTCAGCGGGACCCAGGGTATTCTTCTTTGGACAATGTACCAATTACACCATTCCTACCTCGTTCATTTATTCCCTGCCGACCTCCAACAGCACTGCCAGAACAGGCACAAACACCATCAACACCACGACAATCCAGTGGTTATAGATCAACCATGCACCCGGAGCTGATTAAACTTATCAAGAGGAGGGGTGGTAAGTGTTATTATTGTATCTAAATCACCTTCCCTACCCCTTCATGCTCAAATTATCCCTATGCGTCCCAGTGTAAATTGTCGTCTGCTTTAACGTTTTCACTTAAATTTCACGTAATTAAAAAACATTTTCGGTGAAAATTGTAGATAAAACCAATCATTCTGGCATACACGAGGTCAATACTTTCTTCGGCATGGGTTAGGCGCATTGCGCAGAATCTGCACCAAGAAAGGCTATCTACTTACTCTTATTCTTACAACGACAGAGTTAATAGCATTTATTGCTTTCCAACGGCTTATCTTGCTATATTGTCAAGCGACAGAACAAATTTGAGGTTGGTAGAAGACCAAACCTTGATTTTGTTCACGTAATAATTCCTTAATATATTTATTGAGACAAATGTTGCACATCCATAGCTTGTTATATTTTACACGATATTAATTTATACTTCTACAGCAATGGGTAATCAGCATGCATGTGCACTTGACGCACATGGGTAATATTTTTATAAAGGACATGCTGGGAGAAAACTTCTCTTAAGTGTGTTGGCATTCAAATCAAAGATGATACACGCTGTCAAGTTTTACTATTATCAGTCTCCACAGGTAATTATAGATGTTTGTGTGCGGTATGCCAGGAATTGACGTTTCAATTTCAATACTTAAAACTAAATGCTTGATCATGGGGCTAGATAAGTTAAACCCCATTTATCATTGTCTTTTAATTGGTAACTGTCAGCTGATGGTGTGCGAAGAAGTTGGGATATTTGGGGCTCAATTTTCACACATTAGTAAACTGAGTTGCCGTGATCATGCTGAAAAATACTAAATCTGTGTAGACAAAGGTATTTTGTACTCAGTCTGGCAAACCTGGGGCTCTGGTATGTTGGTATTCCAAATTAGGTCAAAACGCATAAGTGTGGAAGAGTATGTTCGCCATGCTGTACTTACCTATGGATTCAATTGGAAATCTTAGCCTTAGTGGTTATTGTTATAGTATCCTCAGATTGGCTGAAGAGACAATGATGAAACCACGGGTAAGCACCTAGTTCATGTTTGCCGTACGTAGCTTGCTTTAACTATACAGTCTATATTCTACACTATAGGCCCAGTGAACAGATGAAAGAACGTTAGGTCTGGCGAAGACGATTACCCCTGGATGAAACCCTATTTTGGCACGTGGAGGAAATATCATCATTGTTTACTCTTAAAGACTCTATATATCCACAACGTAGTGGGCATAATTTCGTTAAAACAATTATGCTATTCCAACGTTTTTTAAAAGTGAAATCCCCTCTGACGTTTTGTCCATCTAGTAGTGAAATCCCTCTGTCCTTTTTTGATTGTTTACACCACCATTTTTTGTGTCGTTTGCAAATCATCGCCTTTGACCATGCTTCAGGAAAGTTGCTTTAGCAATGATTAGTGCTTCAGACATATTCGAGTGGGTAGATTAAAGTTAAATAACTAAGTCATGTTTTAAAAGTACATTAACTACCATTTGCCCAGGTAACTTGAAGAACGGACACCTGGAACCTTGAACATATTGATTATACAAAATCAGATAGACAACTTCCCTACAATGTGTATTACCAGGGCCACTTTGACATTTGTAGCTTGTGTTGTGTCGGAGAAAAGCCCCGCACAAAATGCTGGCTTAAAATAAATGAATGAATGAGTGAATGGATGGATGAATGAAGAGAGAGAGAAAGAAAGAAACATTTTATGTGGCACAATAGACAGACATAATACAGTTATAAAAAAACATGACAGAAAGAACTTTGAAAAAACAATATGCCATGTGCCATGGTACACAGATGCAGTTATACCAATTGATGACCCTTATGTGAGCAGTCAAACAAGAACAGTCTGTAAAATAATTCAATTTTAAATGATAATCTAAGAATACGAAATTTTACACGTGCATATTGCAGTTCTATAAGTTTATCTACCATAAATCATTTATCAAGGTACAAAATGCAACAAAAACAGTGAGAGTAGCACCAAATTAGCACACCACTAACTAGAAGTGTGTCATTGTACCCTGATCCATTACACTTATAACTCGTTGACTTGTTATTACCAAAATTTTGATTTGAATGTAAATTTTGGATCCATTTAAATTTTGACTGAATACATTGTTTACACAACTGGCCCATTTAAAATATAAAATGTTAGTAAGACATTAGACTAGCAATGCCTTTGAAACCACAATGGAGTCGCACTTTAAAGAATTATATTCATAGAGTTGAACAAGAACATTTACAATCATGACTGTTACTGGTTCTTGCATTTAAATCGCTGAACAGTATAATCAGATATTCACCATGCTTACTATAAATATCTTAAATATCGCTTTCTAATAAATTAAAACCATTCGGTTTATCATTATACACTCAGGCTGTGGAGCATTCCGGTGGAATACAGACACAGCTCAGCAAAATATCTCTTGCTGTGTCCCAAAAGCTTTTGTCCATGATTAGGAATATGCAATTCTGATATTTATCAATGACTTCCTGAACAAATAAAAGCAGTTCTTGCTTGAAAATAGAGGCATTTCCATAGTGCCTTTTACTGGTAGACTATCTCATATTTCCGAACAATTTATAATCTGGTAACCAGTTTCCAGATTCCTGCAGTTCATTGCAGAGAGTGTACATGTTGACACGAAAGGTTTCTGCCTCATATCTTCCCATCAAAAAATAAAATAACGGTACCCCTCAAAAATTAAAACTTCCATTTCTGACAGAATAGACCTGCGACGCAATACACTTGGACAATTCCAGAACGTTATGGTTTTTATCAATTTTTATGCCTGCGGCGCAAAAACTTTGGCTAAGGTAAGAATTCCGCCGTTGCCGTACTCATAGGAACTCGTCCTTACTAGGATTCAATAGGAGTTGTATCCCTACAATGGAGGTTTACCAATAGATCTGTAGAAATTAGAATATTAGAAGTAGGCTTACATCTGCATCCTCAAATACCTAAGGTGACTTCTCCGAAGAAATACTCTATGTTTTGATAGACATGCTGTACAATACTATGTCAAGTACCATTTACCAGGGCATAGTAGTCCTACTTTATTTTGACTTTTACAGAGACAAAGACCATTCGTGACTTCTACAACAAAATCAGACACACGTCAACGCCCACTTATAACGACAGATGTACCAGACGAGCGAAGTCTGGCACTGATGCCGAAAAACATCAGCGCGTGCCTCTACGTAAGCCTACTCGTGACATCAAAACTGCTGACTACTACACAGCTATCACCAGGAAGCCACCCAGACCCCAGAAGACGCCTGATTATGATGCCCTCAACAGAGGTCGCTTTGCTGTACCACAGCTGTTTGAAGATGAAACCATTGTGAGAGATTACAGAAAAACTGATATCAAAGAGTGGGAACAAGAGGTGTCTAAGTAAGTATCCAGAGTTTTATTCTATGATATAAAGCATTTTTAAAAGAAATAAAAGTGTCTAGTACGTAACTGAATGGTAACATTTGCAGGCTATCCTTTCTTAATTTGTTCATGTGAGGAGCTGGTTTCAACCAACGGCAAAGTTTGCCTGTGTGCAGGTGAAATATTTTGATTACTTAAAATGACACTTTGCCTACCCATGCCAAAAAAGGAGCGCTGGGCAACTTGTACGTTGTAGCAGGGGCTTGGCTTTTCAAACATGCGGTATACCAGTGACCTACAAAGGCACGTTGGCTTCCTCATTTTCATACATTTTGACTGTACAACACAGTTTTACTGCGAGAAGGAAACGGTTGGGGTAGATTTTTGGTTCCCACGGACTACCTGTTTGGGACTTAGCCTCGTAATTCTTTACTGCTGTTCATTTGTTCAGTGACGTCTTCGTGAATGATCTTGAGGCTTGTGTTGAAAGACCAAAGTTGCCATAGAATTGTCTAAAATGATATGATATTGTTTCGTATCTTTCGTTTGAATTCTGAGGATGAACGTAACAATTCAACTAGATCATATTGTACCACTGTTACAATGTCACCAGTGGTGTGTTATGTTGTAAATTTTTGACGGGATATATCCTGCCACTGTTCATGCTGTTACTATGTGTTCCAGTGTGTGATGTATTGTAAATTTTCATTAGGCTGTGTTGCACATGTACTACTGTTAAAATATGCCCCAGTGGTGCGCTGGTTATAAATTCATAGCGGACATGTTTTACCACTGTTACAACGGTTTTCAATGGTGTGTTTTGTTGTAAATTTTTGTATAGGGGCATAACCCACCATTATTACGTATACCATTGGGATAAATGTTATATCATGTCTGATGCAATGTGTAGACAGGGCCTGTATTATATTCTTCTAAATACCAAAAGAACGCAACATTTGCTGGAATTGTCTCTGCTTCAACATTTTAGGGAAAAACGTAAGATGCTATGTTACAAATAGCCCTGGGTAAAAGTACAGATTACAAGTTGTCCCATCCGGTACGATACGCGTAAATGCCGTGTACATTGCACTAGTATATGCGTTTTTATATCAACATGGAATAAATTAACTTAACGAACCAGTTGTGTGCATTAAACACAATATTGTTCTACTGGATACTGTTTTTAGATATTGAAACTAGTTGTTAGAATGTAATTGAAATTCCAAAATTTTACCACTGGCCCTGATATCTCATACTCCCCTTATTATTTGGCCATGGCCATAATCTGTGTGCTCTTTAATGAATGAAATGTCAATTTTTCTACAGAGTTGTTCCTTCGAGACCCAAGTTTGCAGTGGATCACCCGGTAAAGCCACAACGCAAGTGGGAAAGCACCGATATGTATATGAATGCATCGACGCCAGCCTTCTACAAGACCAGAAAATACCCGACCAGGCACTTTATTATCAACCCGGAGTGGTTCTCCGAAAAATCATCATTCAAGAAAAACACTAAGGCATATCAGACAAATACGCTTATGTTCGGATGGGGATGATTCAAGGGTGAAAAAAAATGGATCGCTGAATTTGCTCGGCTATGAATCCGTTTCTTTTTGTTATCAGATAATAAGTGGGCCATCATGATGGTTATCGTCTATTTTAGAAAATTACCCCATGGATAAATTGTAAGAGGAATGCAGAAAAACAGCACATAAGCTGGTCTTTCACTTAGGTGGTAAGAACTCGTAGAACAAATAAATAAATAAGTAAATAAGTAAATAAATAAATAAATAAATAAATAAATAAATAAATAAATAAATAAATAAATGAATGAATAAATAAATAAACAAATAAACAAACGAACGAACAAATAAATAAATAAATAAATAAATAAATAAATAAATAAATAAATAAATAAATAAATAAATAAATAATGTTATAAAAGTGAAATATTTAACAGTTCTACTCAAAACATCAATCGATGAAACGTCACAAGACTTTTCATGTTGGCATCAGAGCGTTCAAACCTTTTCATTATTCAATGTAGTTTTTCAGGCTTACCTGTAAAGGGCTGGTCCAGTGCACAGCCATTATCTCTAATGAGCAGAACGAAACCTTGAAAAAGCAACACGCTATCTTAAAAAGAAGTAAATATTCAAAGAATACAAGTGTTCGCAGACTTGATCGACATGTTTTCGCACGAATGCGCACACAAGGACCTATGGTTTTCAACTGCTGAAGTGCCATCTGGCACAAACGTTTCCATGGTCTGGCCTATATGCAGTGAAGCGTATTGATCACACATTCACACACTTTCTAGCCATTATAAGTAAGAACTTGTGTTATTTTATTTACTTGCTCATAATTCGCGTTCTTAAACTGAAGCAGGTTGTCTTTACCAAATGCAAAGTGAAGACAAGTATCCGTCATCAGAAAATCGTGTCCGGGAATGTGATGCTGCGAAACATGCTTGATGGTTTCCCACTGGTGACCCATTGATCAATACATTTGGCTGTTAAAACCCTATAATTTTCAAAATTGTTGTTTTGAATGTGATAAAAGGGATTGCGGTATAGGCTTAGACATGCATGGGCAGTGACAGGATTTAATGAGCGTAGAGAGATTCGATTGTGTTGTATGTATGTATGTATGTATGTATGTATGTATGTATGTATGCATGCATGCATGTGTGTGTGTGTGTGTGTGTGTGTGTGTGTGTGTGTGTGTGAGTGTAAGTATATAATTGGTTCAGTACTACACTAAGCTGAGCGTATAGGATGACCAGTCGTCCATCGCCTGTTGAATTTCCCGCCAACTGTTCTCATTTTCGATACATTCTCCTAACCCAACGACCAGTCTCACTTCAAATTTCGTGGGGATGTGTTTTGGATGGGTCTGTGCTGAGTTTGTTCAAATCAAGTGGTAATGCTGTGGTGGTTTTCGGGCTTTTGTGATTTTTTTCCATTTTCATTTTCAGGCACATCCAAAACAAAATCTCCAAAACTCCGTGAACAACATCGTATAAGCACACTTTTGAAAACCTCAAGAGCTTAATTTGTTCATCAGTTGGCACTGCATTTTTTTCAGGATTTTTTTTTGTAGTGTTTGTTGATGAAATTTTAAAAGAATTATCGAAATTATGAATTATCGGTTAGTGTACATGTACATGTTGGCAATATTAGCATAGGCAAAACAGCAAATATAACGCATAGGCTTAAATCTCAGTAATTGTGTATCCCATGCCCACTGTTACCATTAAAAACTAATGCAAAAGGGCCCATGGGTTCAAGTGTTGATCTGAAAGAATCAAACTGACATATTGGCTTGTAAAGAACCCTTTTCACTTCAAGAATGATTAATTTAGAAGTATATGAGTGAAGACTTTGATATTGAAAAAAATTAATGATGATGGTTTAGGAAAAGTGGCCTTTATTGTGACGAAAGCCACAGGACCACTTCCGTCTGTACAATGATAATAATAATAATAATAATAATAATAATAATAATAATAATAATAATAATAATAATAATAATAATAATAATAATAATAATAATAATAATAATAATAATTCTTCTTCTTCTTCTTCTTCTTCTTCTTCTTCTTCTTCTTCTTCTTCTTATTATTATTATCATCATTGTTATTATTTATTACTGAATCTACCCCTTTACAGCGGGGGCACCTTGGGCAGGGCAGAACCCACGGTGCGTCAGACACGTTTTAGTAGAATACACGTAATTTTATATATACAAGGCATTGATCTAAAATCTCAAATTAAAAGCACAGACGACACACATCCATATATATCAGCTGTAGATTGTAGTGAAAAAGCAATGTACTTAGGTCGGCTCAGACAGGTCGTCCAGCGACTCTCGCCTGTAACACCATGCTTCAGTTAGAAATAGTTTACAAATAGAGTCAAACAAAGACACAACACTGTTCCCATATAAATAAGCTTGGTCACCGAGTATAAGACACAGTTTCCCTATCAGAGATGAACTCATGTACTTATGCCATACGTACTCCAAATTGCGCTCCCTCAATCTGTTTTCCAACATAAAGACATACTTCGTTCTTTTATGATTTGTTTTACAATGTCAGCTGCACATAGGGCTGTTATGGCCCATGTTTCTTTTTTATACGAGTCCATCAAGGCATGCTATTTTACCCACTAAAAGCTCCATAGGATTAAGTACAAACCGTTATGCAATTTGTATGACAGCAAATAATGTATCTTGTATTTATGTGACTTTATTAAATCTCTCAACTTGGAAAACTCGCGTGGAATATTCACATGTGTGTTTCATTCATATTTGGTTAAGAAATTGGCAAATAATAAATTAAAGTTGCCATCAAGAACAAGTATGCCACTGATTTGCTGTTATCTGCTGGTTGTTTCCATAATTTATCTTTGAGTATATATCGAAACTGCCTTAAAACACTTCATATTTGGCCACGTAGGTCTGGATTTTAAATTTTATATTACTAAGTTTATCTTTGTTAAATATCTACCACAGCTTTTCTCCTTGTGCGGCGGAAGTTCTGTCTTGCCACATACCATACAAATTGACAAGCGTCTGTGCTTATACTCGGAATTCTTATTTCACCCTGGAACCTAGCCTCGGAAGAACGTGTCTGTGGAGACTAAATCAAAGTCTTTCTTACTTTGGCCAACGGTGATGATGCGGATCCATTATTACACGCTCAAATACCATACCTTTGACTAATATAATACCTCCCACGCATGTCAAATTTAAAGATCGGACACTTTCATGACGTCTGTTGGGCACAACTTGCGTGATAGTATCTCTGTGGTTCGGATGGTGTCCCCTTTACAATATCTTTATATATATTTCGCGATTTTGTATCAGTCTTTAATTTGTAATTGTGCCTTTATTACATCCAAAATGACGATAAAAACAGACTGTGGCGCCATTGGGTCATATTGAGGTGGTGGTTTCTGATTAGATGTCAAATCTACTTTAGTTTGTTGTGCTACTACTTGCCAGAACCAAGTCACTCGCATCGCACTTCAACAACGGCTGCCAACTCCTTCAGTTCTGGCATCTTTTTCGGTGCAATTTCCAACGGTCACATCACCATAGCTTCAAAGTATCCCAAACATGTCATTCAATCGACAGGATACTAGTGCAACAATTAGCTGGCGTGCAGCTGTCATCATATGATGACGGATGAGCCTAACATTTACGGTAGATTGCATGCTGCTGTTTTCGTCATTTTACAATGACATGTTCTTCTCGCTTGTTTTGTTTGCACGACCTCATAAATTTGGCTGTTGTCAATGGAATTGCTATGCATAAAATGTAGGTCCTTTTACTCTTCTGCAAAAGTTGTTTTCATTTTCCATTAATAGAACTGGGTTTTTATGTGAGCACTAGTGGAAATAATTTTTTTTATTATTCTTGAAGTACTAAATGATGATAATAAACGACACTTGTCGTCAGTCCTAAAAACTAGACCAACACTTTGTCTGACGCGCTCACCACGTTTTCGACTTTAATAATCAATACCGTCGAAACTCAGGTTCATCTGGGGTCCAGAACCAGCGCATGACGAGTGGGGTAGTTTTATTACTGCAGGCTATTCCCATTTCTTCTTAATGCTCTGCAAGCAGAGCCACAGAGGAACATATCTGCCTCAATTGACTAGATGCCTGACGCAGAACGTGATCCAAAACTTCTGCCGTCCACCACCCACGACTTTTTTTATTTCACTTTACGCTGGGCTGCCATGGACTCTGATCGCCATTAATAGTCAGTCCAATCTGTTTGGAAAATGTCTGGTTATTCTTCACCAGCATTGTGAATGATCATATACAAAGTACAGACCAGCACGGTGACACCTCAAGTACCTGGTCAAATAAAAATATACATCTATAACACTCAAGTCATGAACATTTTATAAAATTATAGTACACTTTTGGGCTCTTTGCAATGATTTTTTTACCAGTGAAAGTGAACCAGCAAATATACAGTGCAATCCTGCATTCTTAAAAATCAGTCTGCCAATCAATGCTGGTGCCAAAAGCCAAAAACATGGCATTTCATCGCTAAATACAATTATATTGGTGCAGTAATAATTTCTTGATCACGCAAACTTTGCCGCAAAATATGAACCATTTTATCCATTCATCCAATTATATGTATATTTTTTTTTTTAAAAGCGATAATTGAAATTTCTTAACATGAATCACCCATTCAGTATTTTGACCTGATATAAAATCTTTGTAAATTTTGTATTTCACAAATCATTTAACATTTCTTGCATGGTTGCACCTGCTATAAAGACCACCTTCCATCAGAGACTGCATGAAGTTTTTACTTTGTTTAAAGACACTTGATTTCATTCATCTTTTAAAATTTTCCACCAGTACGATAGAGCTGTTTGCTGGAAGCAGCACTGGTCTTATATTCAGACAAGTTGAAGTTCTGGACCATGGGGGCCATGGATGATGTTTCTCGATATAATTATTCAACTGATCAAAGTACTTTGCACAGAAAACCCAACGTGAATTCTTTATTCTGACCGATTACGGAAAAGCATATTGATATTTCTAGTCACGGAACTTGTACATAAACTGTCAGTGAGTTGTTGATCAGCGCGACGTGTAGTCACTTTTGTACTATATTCTGAAGTACACATCAAGCTACTGTTTCGGGTACGATTAATACGCAGCAGGAACATTGGTACTTACCCAAATTTTAGTAAAAACCTGCAGGTACAGCATGAACCTTGCAAAAACGCGAACTTCATTCTGGTACCTTTTTTTTTTTTTTTTTTTTTTTTTTTTTTTTTTTTTTTTTTTTTACAAAATAGTACCTTAATCGTAAAAAAGTGGCCATATGTTTCTGTCGAAAGTGCTTTTTCAAGAAAATTTTGACCTGTGTCAAGGATATTTGATGAATTTTTGCGGAGCTTTTGGTTGTAAAAGTTGCCATTTTTAGACATTATTTTTCGAAATATTGGATCTTTTCCAGTGAATTATACTAAAAATGTGACCTTCAGTGCTGCTCGTACGTTCTGGGGTCACTAATGGAAACAGCACAGGAGACTATTCCAGTCCTTTTCATTAATATTTGGTGGGTATTTCCTGGCATGGATCTCTGACAAGTTTATCCAAGATTCACCCCCCCCCAAAAAAAAGAAAACTCAGCACGAAAAGATAAATATAATTGGAAATCACTGGAGCGTGATAATTTGAACAAACGTAGTAGAGACTCACCAAAGGTACAGCCCAACAAAGTGTAAAGAGAATCTGGCTGAGGGTTTTGAAGAAATCAAAAGGATGAATTGTGAGCAGATGGACACATGAGACGGACGGACGGACGGACGACGGATCACTACCAATCCTATAACCCCAGCGGACTGGCAGGTCAGCTGAGGTAAAATTTGCTGGTAATCAGCAAATAATAGTATTCCCACATTGTGAACCCACTTGGTGGTGAACGAATTAATCTACGTTCTAACAGATATGAAGAGAGCCCAACTTCTGGTTCAGCATAACTCGAAAACAACTTGCACACTCAAAAATGGATTAAAAAGTGGGAAAAAAGTCACCGCGCCACTCGTAGAAGAATTATGATCTGGGGGTGTCCAGCAGTATTCCGGTACTTTCAAAGCAATTTCCCAGGTAGTTTTGGAGAAGAAACTTGTTTCAAGTTTTGCCTCCCCTCCCCTCCCGATGATTAGAAAAATCAAAACATCAATGAAACACGGCAATTCAAATAAACTCAGCAGAGACTAACCTAAGGTACATCCCCGCCAAGTTTGAAGTGAATCTGTCTGGTTTTAAAGAAAAGTCGAAAACGTGAAATACCATCACAATCCCCATTGGCTTGCATGGTAATCAACAGGAATGTATACATTACCTGACAAGTTCTCATATTGGAAAAACAAAAAACAAAAAAAAAAAAAAAAAAAAAAAAAAAAACAAAAACAAAAAAACAAAAAAACAAAAAAAAAAAACCCTAGAAAAGAAGATTTGCTTCAAAGCAAATCTGTCTGTGTGCCTTCAAAAGTTGTAAATATCAAATGCTACAACTTTTATCCTATGGCACTTCACATCACTTTAAGCCAATGCCTGGATGCAAATTTCAAAGTCCAAATGACCTTGACCTTTGACCTGTACAGGTCACATGTAAATTGCATAGTGTTACAATACCCACAATTTTAAGCGCAACATGAACCAAATCGGATGAAAATTGACCAAGTTTTGACAAGATGAAACTTTCAAAGGGCCAAATGACCTTGACCTTTGCCCTTTTGAGGTTACATGTTCTTTTAAAAATGTACAGTGTTGCACTACCTACAATTTGGGTCTAACATGATTAGAATTGGATGGAAACTGGCCAAGTTATGGCCTTGACGAAACTTTCAAAGGTCGAAATGACCTTGACCTTTGACCTTTAGAGGTCACATGTAAGTTTCAAAAATGTGCAGTGTACAATAACTACAGTTTGAGGTCAACATGATCAAAATTGGATAAAAATTGACCAAGTTATGACAAGAAGAAAGCAACCATCGAAAGTGGCCTCTGACCTTGAAATGACATTTGACCTTGAGATGAGCTATACCTGAAGTGAACCTTGACCTCAAAAATGACATTTTGGCTTAAAATTGACCTTTGACCTTGACATTAGCTTTGACCTTGACATGACCTTGACCTTTGAGATGACCTTTACCTGGCTATGATCGAATTCCTATACACTCGGAACCACATCTACTATAGTATATAAGATATTGAAGATTTAAAACTTTAATTAGCCCTCATTTGCATAATTTTGAAAAGCATGACCTCTCATTATAAAAAGGCCAGACTTCATCCATAGTATAATTGTGCCAAGTTTGGAGTTTCTACGTGTAATACTTTTCAAATGAAATGTCGGACAAATTTCCCTGTAAAGAAAGAAAGAAGAAAGGAAAGAAAGAAAGAAAGAAAGAAAGAAAGAAAGAAAGAAAGAAAGAAAGAAAGAAAGAAAAAAAGAAATAAAGAATTCCTAGAAAAATAGTATGTCTGTGTTGGCACACAGACATAAAAAAAAAAACAAAAAAACCCCCAGAGAATTGAACACCACCATCTAGCGAGCGAAAGCTTTGTTTGATCCTTCTACGAGGTACATTCCCAGCACGTTTCAGTAAAATCCGATTAACAGCTTTGGAGAGCAGGTCGAGGGCAGCGAAAACGCACAAAATCGTTAAAAGAATGAACAAAAAACTGCAGCGCCACCTGTTGAAGAAATTAAGGTCCAGGAGTTTTCAGAAGTGTTCCTATGCCATTTCAAGGCAATTTGGCAAGCAATTTCGGCAAAGGGAATGTGAAAGATTCCCCTTCCCCCCAAAAAGGAACTAGACCATAACCATTTGAACACACTTGATAGAGATCTATCTAAGTTAGATCCCCACTACGTCTGAGGAGGATTCAGCCAAAGGTTTCGAAGAAGCAAATATGTGAATTGCGGACGGAAGACGGATGGACCGAACGACGGACGACCACCCATACTATAACCTCAGCTGAGTGATAAGTCAGATGAAAAGGAAAAAAAGAACTTAACCGCATAATTGGAGCTTTTTCACAGGTCAAACTGTAGTTAAATTCAATTTTAAAATGTAAGGTCAAAATAAAATTTATCTGAATACCACGCCATCTTGAGCACTTATGACCGGTATTTGTAAACGTCAAAACATAAATGTACGTATCAGGCAAACAAAATTCATGTACGTGAAAACAAAGATATCTGGGCAAATAACATTGATATATAAATTTGGTGTCCAGGCAAATGGACATTTGTACACTAAATTAGTACAATCTCAGCAAGTCGAATGTGTGTGTCTTCGCCAATGTTCGTTTGAACTCTCTCATTGCCAAGTTAACAGCTTTTTTCCGTGGGAGGATTACTTGCAACAAAGCGCACCGAGGAAAGATGTTGACCTGGACCATTCTTTTGCTCTCTACAATTGTAGGCAAGCAGGTGACCCTTCCCCGCTCAAATCACCCAAAAGCGCTCGGATGTAAATTGTAGTCTGCCTTAACGTTTTTACTTGAATTTCTCGTGACCAGAAAGCATTCATGCTGAGATTTGTATATGTAAGACCATTCATGATTGCATGGCCTTGGTCAACAGCTTTATTTGGTGCAGGTTGAGCATATTCAGATCAGGAATAGGTTAATGAAGTTTACCACAAATGTGAGTCTAGTATCGTTATTTCAATTCGGGGCACCTCGACCTTTTTCGATGTTGGCAAAGAAAGGGTCCATTGGACTGTTTATTTGGGGTTTGTTGAGCTCTTGTTCCTTCCAAGGCCTCGTCAAAAATGCATTTTGAATATAGGTGGTGCAATCCAAGCGGAATCTTTCTTTGTCCTCTCTTTTACATTACCTCAGTGACGTGGCTTGATCGGTATGCAACTCATCAGGCGTAGGCACATGGTATGAGGGGGACCATACTTTTGCAACGTTCTATAACAGTTTGGTCAAGTGCCATTATTAAAATTCTTATATTCAGCATCTGAAAATAGCATGAAATGTTGAGTGCAATACGTGGCATTCTGCTTAGGATGTGAATGATAAACACGTTAACTTTCTCAGCGGTTCTCGGTAGCTTGGAAGTTAACCAAACTGTGGTTTCTCTCATGTTGACAGTGCATAGACTAAGATTTGTAATACTTATTGTGTTCTGTGATTGTGACAGATGGTAAATGCTGCAGCACCACTTGCATGGTCAGTCAAGTTTCTCTACATAGTTGTGACGGAGCCGTTTCCTATTTGTCGCTGTCTGAGAGCAAAGACACCCTTTTTTCAAAGCGCAAAACATTTACAGCAGCATTTGACGGGATATTGGTGTCGTTGCATCAATCACATTTGAATACACAAAAACCTCTGAGCTTTAAATTCAAAGCTGTTAAAAAAGCAAAATAATATTAAAAAATAAAGCCGCAAAACTAATGCTATAATATACGCAACACTAAACTAAATGGTCAAATACACATTATTTGCAGTATTGTCATTTTAAGCAGTGGAAACTATTCACGTTAATGCAAACAGCCTGACAGAGGGTATCACTCGCCACATCGCATCGATATCATTTCGAGTTCTGGGCGGATATAATATTAACTACAATGACGATGATGATGATGATGATGATGATGATGATGATGATGATGATGATGAAGAAGAAGAAGAAGAAGAAGAAGAAGAAGAAGGAGAAGGAGAAAGAGAAGAAGAAGAAGAAGAAGAAGAATAAGAAGAAGAAGAAGAAGAAGAAGAAGAAGAAGAAGAAGAAGAAGAAGAAGAAGAAGAAGAAGAAGAAGAAAAAACCCCTGTACAATAAGGCTTTAAAAAAAAACCTTGACCCTCTTGGCAGTCACGTGAAAATTTGACATTGCAATGTGTAATCTCGTCAGAACCAGGAACGTGTATATGTTGAACATTGTTGCAACTTGCGTACCCAAAGGTATTCACGAGTACCTTAGCACTGCGGTATATTCAGATAAATTTCAGTTTGGCAGCGGGTAAGACATTTGAATCGCAAGATTCCTTCAGTGGCCAAGGCATCCACATTCTGTATGATGAACATGTCAAATTCCTTGGGCTATACACGAGTTACTAAACTACGTGCTAAATTTCAACTATCATGAAAATAAACAGGTATGCCGAAGGGTATTATGTCAGATGAATGTGCTCAAACAGTGGTAAACGCTTGTCTTGTAAAAGCACAAAGAAAAGTTACCATGCCTTTGTTATGTCCGTGTTTAGATTTGCCCACTTATGCGAAGGAGACATTGTGATGCTGTAAATAAGACACCATATACATATATATATATATATATATACACACACACACACACAGTGGAATCCGTCTTAAGGGACCACCAACAGGACCTGTGAAAAATTATCACATAGCTTGATCTGTATCAGGTCAGATGCTCCTGCATCAGCTTTGGCCTTTGATCTGTGTCACTCTGTGTATAGGGCTATATTTCAAACGATGGTCAGATGCTCTGTGACGGCTGAGAGCAAAGGCCGAAGCTGATGCAATGGCCTATTTTATATTTCATTTACTTAATCTGTACGTTCTGTTCAGCTCTGCTTTCATAATAGGCAATTATGTCAGGAAATCACAGGGGAACTGGTCCTTTGAACTACCCAGTTTTCAGAGTTCTCACAGACAGGTATTGCCTATGAGTTGATGCAGGTTGTTCTGTGTTAAGACATGAGGAGAGTCGTCTTTCGTGTCCTTTTTTTCCCTTAATATGGCCCAACCATCAAAAGAACTTCCTCTTCTCATACTCGTTATCTGGTCCTATTGATGGAGATTACTCTGTACGATACATTTTATCACGAGAACTTCACTCAACCATGGAATATGAACATGAATATGAATCTGTATTAGCATCAATGCTAGTCAGGGCTTTTTTGCTGTGTTTATGTGTTAAACGATTTATTCGCCTTATATATGTTATTATAATCTCTGTTGCGTATCAACTAATCTTTATAATTTGATTGAATTTGCATTTATATATTCTGAACCCAGCACAAAGGTTTCAAAAGCTTCTCCTCCTCCTCCTCCTCCTCCTCCTCCTCCTCCTCCTCCTCCTCCTCCTCCTCCTCCTCCTCCTCATTATCAAAGAAACGCTGACAAATACAGCTATTTGTGAGCAGACTCCCAACACAAGCAACACACATGAAAGTCTCTGGTGAGACCAAATAATGTTGGGTTGTTATGTACCTATTTACAATGCGACTTAAATCACTAGTAAATTGATTTCGGCGGTAAATGCCTCATTTCGGGGGTAGACAGCGATGTCCGGCGGTGCTCCCTCTGGCTACTGTTGTCTACCGCTGACCACAGATGAACATCAATCAGGGCTCTGGAAGCTCGTCGGTGACCAGCGGTACACAGCGTTGACCAGCGGTAGCACCTTATTTATTGCCTTCTGCCGGTGACCACCGCAGTCTAACCCCCGACCACTACCGGGCACCGCTGGCCAGCGCCCAGTTCATGTTTCTACACCCTGGTATATTTAAAATATGGAATTCTGTGGAATAGAAAGGTGACAAGGTAAATGACAGATAAATGTAAACCAGTCTAGGTGTTTCAGACACTTCCATGCACATTCTTTCTTTCAAAAATACTGTTTTGCTGGAAAAAATTGAGACAAAAGTGTACAGAATACTAGCTTTATACTCATATTGTACTGTAGCATTCAATAAACTTAACAATTTATCACCTGGTTATATTAAGGGGTGGCTGGCTGGATCATCACTTAATTATTGACGTTGAATATGTGCAAAGTGTAACATTTTCAAATTGAAATACACACACGGAGTAGACATTTTCTTTCTCTCCTCTGTCTCTCTCCCTCTCTCTCTCTCTCTCTCTCTCTCTCTCTCTCTCTCACACACACACACACACGGACACAGAGTAAAATTAACAGATCATGTTTCAATACTTCAAAATATGGATTTATTCACCGTTCAATACGTCCTTTAATTCATGATGACGTCTGAACATGTTCATATTTGTTCCAGGCTTATGTTACATTTGCTACTGTTTGACGTGTCTTCTCTGTGTTGACGGTACATCTTCGTAGCCTAGGCCTGTTTTCCGATTATGTAAATACCCGCCGGTAGTTTCAGACCTGTATCCACTATCTGGGCAACCTTCTCCACTAAGCCCCATCTTTGACCCAGAAGATGCCCTAGACCCCTCTGCCCAGTGCTGCTACTTAATTCATAGCTTTGGGGCAGCTTCAGTATCACATATCATATTTCTATTCTAGGGCTCACCACTGCCCACAACTGGTAACTGTAAAGGCATTGTATTTACATTTTTAGGTAATGCTCACACTGGAAAAGTCCCTTTAGATATTCTACATTACATCTATTCGATAAATTGATCTCCCTTAACACTAATCATGCAAATATTTTGGTACTACCTCTTCAAAATATCCTATCGGGACTAAGCCACACGGACTTGGCTGTCAATTTGAAAATTGTGGATTCCACACCCAATGGTTTGCAAATGAGGATAGTAATGGGGCGAACTTGTGGGTTTATAATATATGAAACCATAAGTATTTTTTTTTTGCAAATATTTCAGAGCATCAATAATGATATGATGTATTCTGTTTTATGGTGTATATTATTTATCGGACCTCTTACTATCTCCCAACCCTGGCCAGAAAAAACATTCTCAAGCTGGACCATGAAGAAAACAACGATCGTCAATAAACAGTGTAAAACCCTGTGTCAAACATTTTGAGATCGAATACGCTCGTGTGCAAACTTGGGTACATTGATTATATTCAGTCCACTTCGTTTATTCTCATCCATGCACATTGCAAACAGTGTTTGCTATTTTTCTTCTTTAAATTGCTGTACATCATTCTGTATAGAGTATAGTCGTACATAGGGGTGCGCGTGCAAGGTGCGGGGAACAAGAAAAATAGACAGGTGATTATGAAAAATATGTGATTATGTGCAGGCTAAAAACCATAGTAATTTACATAATGGCAATGTTCAATTTAATATCCAAACCAAATATACTTTTGTGCGACTGTCTCACCAATCCCCTGATCAAAATGGCGCTCACCAATACGTGCATAATTTTCCAGGGCATTTGTGTCGCCTTTGGATTTGTAACTAAGATACCTGCTTCAGACACAACCGAACGGACAGATTAAGGTTAAAACAGTAAGTTATGCTTTAAGGACAGGTAACACACCAAAAATAAACCCCACTTTAGTCAATCCTAGCTCAAAATGTATTTGCGTTAGGATAACATATCATATGTGTGCACTCGTCATACGCCAAAGAATTCATATGTCCCGTATTTGGGTGTCTGTGATCGTAATTGTTGAATAAACAATTGAAAGTAGACCGCAAAGCATTTACCCCATAAATGTCGATATAAGTCTACAATTATTTGTGATAAAATCATAATTACACTTGCATCTTAATTGGTTTAAACATGTTTTATTTCCAAAAACGATTGGGGAGCAGGCAAAGCCTATATGAACCCCTCTCGCGAAAAAAAAGAAGAAAAGCTGTGAGGTACAATCCAGTGAAGAGAGGGTGCAAATACAGGTATAACAGGACAATACATGTACAAGGACATACAAAGAGAAGTTGACATCAATTTGACAGGACAGCTAGGTATAGTATGGCTAGCTAAACAGAATTGTTCCCGTGACAGTTATAAAGGAAACCGATTTGTGTCTTTGACGTAGGCGATAACAGCATCATAAATCTTTGATTTTACTTGTTTAGGGCAATTGATGGGTCCATACAGCAACGTTTTGCATGTAAATTGAGCATGGGGGATGATTTCGGTTTGCAAGATACCTCGCTGTGCAGAGTAACGGGGACATTCGAAAAAGTAGTGAAATACATCTTCGTTTCCTAGGCCGCAGACACAAGTCGGTGTATCGACTACCCTTATTTTATACAGGTCAGCCTTTAGATCGCTGTAGCCCATCCGTAATTTAGCTAGTATAACATTAATTTTTCTAACTCCAGCATAAAAAGTTCGTTTGCTGTATCCTTGTTACTATTGATTTTGGATTTGAATTCTTGCAGCGATCCGCATTTCCTTGTTTCAATAGGCAGGCTGTTCCAGAGACGTACGACTGACGGAAAAAACGAATCGCCATAGATGTTTGTTCGGGCTTTTATATGGGTAAATTTAGAATGGGACCGAACACCATATCTTACTCTATTTTGGACTGTTTCAGGTAGTAGTTCCTTAAGATAATTAGGGGCAATATCATTTACAATTTTATACATCAATATTAGCTTTTGTTTATCCCTACGTTGAGCCAAAGTTTCCCATGCTGTTTCTTCATACAATTTAGAATGACTAGTGAATCTACGTGCACCTGTAACAACTCGAGCTGCTGCTAGTTGGACATTTTCTGGATCAGTTTCGTCTGGTCGTGTGCCATTACACATGACTACGTTACCATACTCCAACACTGGGCGAATAAAAGAAAAGTAAAGGGTTTCAAGTGCAGCATCTGTTCAATTTGTACTGAAGGCTACGCAAAACGCATACCATCTTCATGGCTTTTGTTGTTATCATCTTAACATGAGCTGACCATGATAAGTCAGATTTGAGAACCAGACCAAGATGCTTGTGTTCCTGAATCTTTTCAATGACTGTTCTCTCATACACCAAATCCTGGTAATGTACACTCTGACGCCTCCTACTTAGTAACATTTCTTGGGTTTTACCTGAGTTTAGCGTCACAAGCCAGTCAAAGGCCCATTCGGAGAGAGCCTGCAAGTCAGAATTCATTTCATTGCTAGCTGTCACAGGGTCGTCAAGTTTAACATAAAGTGTGGTGTGATCCGCAAACAAGCGAACATTTGTATGAATTATATCAAATATGTCATTAATGTAAATGAGAAAAAGTAAGGGCCCCAAAACAGAACCTTGGGGAATTCCAGCTTCGATGTTGCCCCCAGCTGGAGGATTCTCCATTTATAACAACTCGTTGCATTACATTATTTAAATAATTTTGAAACCAAGATAATAATTGACCAGAAATACCAGATTTCGATAGTTTGTGGAGGAGTCCTTTGTGATACACCTTGTCAAATGCTTTAGTTATTTCGCAAAATACAACCCGTACTTCTTTTTGTTCGTCGACTGCTTTACAAAACTGATGGTATAAATATATTAATTGATTTATTGCCCCGTTCCCTGGCGTCAAACCTGATTGTTTGTCTGTGATAATTAAACTATCCCGGTAAAAGTTAAACACATGTTTGAAGATGGCCCTTTCCATAACTTTGCCTGCACAACTTATTGAAGATATCGGACGATAATTGTTACAGTCGTTTGTGCTACCGCCTTTGTGAATTGGGGTCACGTTTACCTTCTTCCACTCAGAAGGAAATATGCTTTTTGTGATTGATAAATTTATGAGTTTGCATAGAGAATTTGCAATACAAGGTGCAGCCTCTTTTAACATTTTTGGACTGAGACTGTCGGGACCGCTAGCTTTACTTGTGTCAAGGCTTTTTAAGATGTCTAAAACATGATCTTCTGTTATTACCAGCTTAACTTAAAGTTTTGTCAGAATGAGGATTTTCTAAATGGGGAAATCCTGACGAATCTACTTTAGCATTATCTAAAAAACAAGAGTTGATGATTTCCGCTTTTGATGCATTATCTGAGTATATGATGCCGTCCTTTTCTATAGAGCTAATAAGGGGCTTTTGGTTATCCTTCATAAAACACTTTACGTTCCTCCACCAGCCCTTACTTGTGGCTTTAGCATTGTTAATTTCTTCACATTGTTTATTGTAATAATCTTCTTCTGCCAGCCTTAGGCTGTCAATATATGCATTTCTGCGTTGGCGGTAATATCTCCAGGTGTGGGCATTATCTTTCGTTTTGGCCCTCGTATGGATTCGAAACATTTTACGTTTTTGCATACGTAGTTTTGAATTTTTGCATCTGAATTCTTAATATTGGCAACAAAAAACGATCCTGCGATATTTTATGTTTGGTTTCGTTTTTCAATCCTCAAAGTTTGACGTTTCAATTTCCCCTTTGATTTTCAGGATATTCATTTTCTTCATTGCATAGAAAAAGAACGAAGCAAAATTTAGAAAATCGCTGAATCAGTTTTGCAGTTCAGACAAAACAGAATCAAAAACCGTTAACCGAATTAAATTTTGCCCAGCCGTTTTCTTGGAATAACCATTCTTAGGTGGGGTTCTCGTCCTATTATCCTTTCTGAGAAAACAAGCTTCAAAGGCCTTTGATGTTGATCATTGGCCTCTGAAACAATACCATTTGCTCAAGTTGAGCTGATATTTGTACAAAACTTAATAAACATCGTCCCTTAACATTTGGGGAGGTTGTCAATCAATTCTTGGCCAATCACATGAATAAAAGAGCCTTTGAAGTACGGAAAACATTATTCAGCGATCTGTGAAACGGCGACAGCGACCGTCTGGTTTCAAAGTTTGACGTCATGGAGGCGGCCCTTCGGGACCTCAAGCCTGGCAACGAAAGTTGTGTTGTTGTGCTTCGGTGGGGGCGGCCAACGGCCGCTCGTGGTCAGTGCACGGATGGCGGGTTTGGTCTTCGGCCCCCTACCTCTGCGTCCCGTTTTTAGGGAGAGTATTTTATTGTATTTACTCCTATCTGTATACTTTATGTAGTTAGCTTGTTAGACTTGTCTGTACACTTTACTTAGTTAGCTTGTCATTATTTTGAAGTTAAATTTCTCAATGAGTTTCATTTCTCTTTCCAACTTGAGTTTTGTAACGCTATTTTGTGTGTTTTCTCTGCTGTTCACGTTTATGCTTATTTCGATGTGTTTATTTGTACGTTTATTTCCTCGACCCTGGGTTTCGATAAAATATTATTATGTACGTGGGTATTGTTGATTAAGGTACTAGTTTTTTCCCCGCCTGTCTTTGGTGTGAAGGACCACTGTGGTAATCCATCGCTGCGCGGCCTTTGAAGTTTGAAGGGGCATCGCCTGACGATTCCCGCTCCTCTTGAACATTTAAAGTTTCCCTTCATTAGAACCCAAAACAAGCAAGATAACATTGAATTAAACCAATAAGGCTATGATATGTTAGCATCTTTTCCCTTCCCACAAACATACTTTCTGCATGTCGCCTTATTTCGCATTGCCGCCCTGATATCACTCGCCTTTTGCCATGGGCCGTTTCTACCTGCAGCCACGTGACAGGCTGTTAAGTATGATTGACAGGTGGCATTGTTCTGTGTGGCGACTGAAAACCAAAAGAATGACACATCACGTTCGGATGTCCACATGCCTGTGTCGTTTTTGGCGTTCTTCTCACATTTCTATTTTAGTTAAAAGCTTGAAATTTTGACAACTAATGGAAAGGACAGTCATCTTGGAAAAACCGTTAAAATCTCAAAATCAGCCATGCAAAGGTTTTTGGTGTCTTACCCGTCCTTAAAAATATGTTAGCGACTGTTTTCCTTGGTAATACGGAGACACCTGGAACCTAGCGAAATTTTACGATAACGATCACCGAACAACTGTAGCTATGCAGCTCTGCTGTTTGCCCGGTCCAAGGTAACCCTACAGACAAGTTAAAACAAAATGCTATGTTTGAGTTGACTTTGGTTTAAACATATTTTTATTTGTAACTACAATTGACCGACAAGCTCACCAGCATATTATAGGGCCTCTTGTACATTTACAACAGGACAACACAAAACAGAAAAATTGTGAGCATCAGTACCCGGATAGGTGACATACGGGACCAACAATAAGAAAGGAAGGAAGGGGAACGACGATGATGTGTGAGCATTGTTAAAATAACGGTACTTATACTCTTTGCAGACATAAATCCGAGTTATATTTTGAATCTTCTACAAAAGTCTAAGGAACTTGTGAACGGCCTTGAATATCTGCTCGTTTTGTCTTGCAATAATTTTGCTTCCTTCGATTCCAAATAAACTAGTTTTCAGGATAACAGAACCAAATGTGGTTAGTTTACATTGTAGCTCGTTTCATAGTATAACATGTTTGTTGAGTTGAATTTACTGCAAAATAACGGCACACGACGGCCACTTTCTCGATAAAATCTTTCAGGCCGATCAATTTTTATTAGAGAGGGGCGGTTTGAACCTTTTTTATGTTTCATAAAACCTATTTAAGGTCGAGCTTTCAGTAGGGTCGGGCGGGCTACCGAAACCAGACATATATATTTTTTAGGCTTTAGGTAACTTGGACATTTGTTGAAACATGTTTAAAATGCATGTTCTTTCCCCTTTTACACATTACTTTTTTGTCGTCAATTTAATTTGTTACCTGGGCACAGTCGGAGGCACTTGTATAAATGCAAATATCATTGTCATCCCATGAGAACGTGTAGGCCAAATACGGGAAAGTGCCGTTACGAAGATTCAGTTTTGACGCCAAGAGGACAGGGAGACGATCCAAGGGTCCAACGTCAAATGCTGGTAACGGTAATACATGTAAGTGACAAGTCCCCTTGTGGGACATTTTATTGAAAATGGTGGAATGGAAGGGACTCCGTAAGGTCGATACATCACGGTCAACTGGTTTATTTGGCGCGCTCTGTATCGCCAAATAGGATCATGGAGGTATGTAATACGAGATATATTCCTCCTTGATAAAGGAACGAGTATAAATGTTGAAGCAGTCTTAAACATTACAAGATGAGGGTGGACAGGGTTCATAGCTAGCAATTTTCTCTCAAAAAATACGTAGAGTCCGCCAAGTGTGATTGACAGGAATATGGAATGATGCACTCAACTGGGCGTCATGACCGCACTCCCTGACGTGTTAATAGAACTTGTACCTGCGTGGCTGGTCTACATGAATGGTTGCACTTGAAGTTTCAGCGACTTGTTTACTTATTTTAGCCTTCGCGTTTTTCTCAGATGTCCCCCACACTTGACCTGGCGGGTCATGAGTTGGCAATGTGGCCACATTTTCACGTGGTCAAAGGTCAATACAGAGAAAACTTATTTAACGAAACTTAGGATAGATTTCCATCCATTCACCGTGTGACGCAAATTTGAAGAACTTTGATGCCTTTTCTTTTTGAATCTGTAACTGAAAAATTCAGAAAACAAACACAATATTCAGGGACGAGGTGCTGTCGTCAGACGGTTTGACATTCCACTCTACAATTCTATATAAAAATAGGCAAACGGTGCGCGTAACTACTTTCAACGTCTCAGTCGCTGTGTCCCCATGTACCTTGTTAAACTCCATTATTGAGAACCAAAGGAGCTCGGTCGACTTGACGGATCTCAAAGATGTCAGAAGCCAATTACAGGTAGGTATATTTATTCATATTATTATGTTTTATATTTCGTTTTGATTATAACTAAAAATGGAAAATGTATGGTCCAGATATATCTCTAGAAGAGCAAAACGGTTTCTAGCTTTGATAAGATTCTCTTTAAGAGATTCAGCTGGAAGATGGACCGATGCAATTATCACCGATGTTTAAGTTGTGCTATGTGTTTGCAGGTACTTTATCCTATATCTAAAGTTCAATTTTTCAAGCTCATGTTTCAGATTTCTTAATGTCCTTTAAAAATCTATCTCACAAATTGACCAAGTAATGACCTACAATGCGCTGCAGAAAACCAAGTGAGTACTGCTTATATCGGACATCACCACAGACAGGGAAAGTCACAAAAGCATATTTACCAGTCGACCATCTCAATTTTGAGACTCCAAAGTTGTTAAAATGAGGCAATTTTGAAGGCGAACGCCTAAGTTTTTTTCTCTTGATAAATTCTTTCCATGGATCTACCGATTAGAAGCATTTATGGGTCAATATATACCCATACAAAAGAATGATAACTGGCAGGACACTTGCCTGCGCAGATTCACTCAGTGAGGCCGCAAGGTACTCAGGATGCTCCACTTTGCCGCAGGGCAGAAGGTCTGTTTGCAGGTGAGCAAGACACAGGAGCAGCGGATATAAAGTGCAACGTTGTCCAACATACTCAAGTACTTGTAGCGGGTGGACAATCTTCAGTCCCTCATCATAAATATTTTTCCTACAAAAAGGACATTTGCAGATGTCTTTAAAAAAGAAGCAGCAGTGCGCATATTTAGAATCAAAAAGTGTCCACACCTGCTTTAATGTATCTTGAATTGAAATTAAGATTCCCTTCATTCGATTTTGGATGTTTAAATGATTGTCTTAACATGCTGCAAATGGAGTAGCAATCCCCTGTATCAAATCACACATCTTACCTTTAAAGCAAGATGCTTTGAATTCAATTTAAGAAATCTTCGGTGGAATTGATAGTAAGTCGGTGTAATAATATTCTCCTTGTGGTAAGGTGTGCTCATTTTCACGTTTCCCTAACTTAAAAAACAAAACAAAAAAGCCATGATTGTCATCGTTGGTGCAGTACCAGCCTGTCACTGACACTTCTGCAGTTAAAGTCTTGTGTGCCGTGGCTTTCGTACTCTGCTTTACCTGATTGGTGGCTCTTGTCTACTGTATATGTCGGTCCACTCCCTGTTTTAAATGCAACAAATATGACTGATGGTTAATTTTGTCCATGCGCACTGGGTATTATGCCCCGAAAGGGGGTGGGGTGGAATTTTGGGGTGTTGTCCACCCGGGATGATCTGCATACGAGTAGGGCTACATTACTTCATATTGCTTTACGGTACCATGTTCTCTGTTATAGACACTATGCTCTAGGATTTCCAATAAAAATGCACAACAAACAATTTTTCTGGAGAAAACATTCAATGATCATATGAGGTATAATATGCAAAAAAGAACATAAATAATATTTTGCTCACTGATCTTTAATGTTGAAAAATCTTAAATATACTTGGAATTGAATTTCGGAGGTCATGAATTTTAGATATCATTCATTTTCCTATATTTAATTGTGGAACAGTCTTCGACAGCAGACTGAGTGCCCTGATATACATTGGTCCCTGCATTGGGTGACCACTCCAAGGGCAGGTCTAAAAATAGTCACCTGAAGCAAGTGACAAATAAATGGAAGTAGACTAACCCAGAAAACATTGTCTACAGACGGACATATGGACGGCAGTCAACAAAGATCACCTTCCAACCGGAGATATCTTTGTTTGCGATGTAGGCCTTCTATATCTCCAGCGAAGTACATAAACATCAGAACACACACACACACACTAAACAAAACAGTCTGCTTCGCAGGCAAGAGATATCCAGGCGCATCTCAAAATCCTGCGCTTGCACACACACATACGCACATTAAACACACATACACACACACACACGCGCGCGAGTGCAATACTTCATGTGCATTTACCGTGGTAGCTTTGAAAGAAATCAGTGTAAAATTGCAGCAGGAGGTGGGCACAAAAAAAAATTGTCTACAGGCGGGCAGAAGGCATAAAGCAAAAAATTGCCGTGCAACAGAAGCAAGATTTGTGTCTGCAGATCAACGAATGCCGAAATGTGGAGTCGAAAGATCACTTTACATTTAAAAATATTTGTATCTGGAATTCTTGCCATCATGCACATCTGCATATGGTTCGTAGTTACTAAGCCAAGTTTGGAATAAATACATGCAAAAACCATTCGATGTTTATACCCAAAACTTCAGACAAGTCTTAACACTAAAATGTATACAAAAAGTGGTAATTTTCCTTTGGTTTCTGTATTATGCTGGAGGTGTCTACGTTTGTACTCGTAATGTTCTGTTACCACTATTTATTTTTTGTTTCTGATGTTGTTTGTATGGGTAACATATTTTTTCTTTTGACAGATCGCTGTAATTTTTTGTAACAGCACAGTCAATAAAAACTCATTTAATTTCAATTTTTTTTTTTTTTTAAAAAGAAATCTGTGTAAAAGTGTAGGAGTTGTGCCCAATAGTGTATGCTTGCAGAAGGAGGAACAGACAAACTATGGGACGGACAAACTGATTCCAGTATACCCCAACATTTTGTTCGCGGAGGATATAGAAACACTCAGACTAACCACTGCAGGTCATACACACACATTCCGCGCTGTATTCTACTTTCATCTAGGGCTTTTGATACTAATTGAGTTTTTTATTGAGGCAAAGGCCCAATTCTGACCAATAAGTCATACACTGCACATTACAATTTACAACAGTATGCACCTGCTAGAAGCAGCGCATTCGACAATATAATATGACAGTGATACGATACATAGGTAAACAAATAAATGTTTACATTTATCCTTTTTAACTTAACCATGGAGGAATAAACTCACAGTTTATTCCTCGATGACCTAACCTACGTAACCTGTCTGACCAAGGAGGCTACTTGTGTAGCTCCCTTGGTCTAACCAAGGGGGGTAGAGAAACCCTAACCTTGCCTACATTGAGAAGCGGCATGCCGTCTCAGTACGCAAACTTTTCCCACTTCACGTCAGGGACAAGCCCTTGGTTAAGGCTCTGCACATGCATGCAGCACGGTCACCTGTGCGGGTAAGAGAGCACCTGACGTTAACTCATGCAAGTTTCGACTTACATCAAATAACAACACACATTTTCAGGATACACCAAGACGCTTATTTGGTTCATAATGTGACTCCACGGGTCATGTTTGTTTTTACATGCATTTATCAGAATTTGCCAAGGGCATTATATACAGCAGACTGACGACAAGACATAATGAAGATGAATTTTCTTGTATGTCAAAATTTTCAAATTTTTCACAGTAGGTTTCGACAACATAAAACAAGATGGATCTGTTTACTTCATGTCTTGGGTATTCTATTAGCGAATATGTTACGTCCCCGACTGTACTGTATTGAGATCATATTTCTGACAGAGGAGTGATGCAAGTGGTGTTTTGATCCGTTATGTCTTCCAGATTCAACTTGTAGATTATAAACACTTAATCAATACCTAGATATTGTTCTTATAAAGGAGGTGCTTTTTACATAAAATTTTTAGGGTTCCATACTCATAAAAGACTTGTAGGTTTTAAATGTACGAAGCTTTTGCTCAGCAACGACATCTGAGAGTCGTTGTTAAAAGAGCCTCATTTGGTTTCCGTACAATTTGTCTTTGAAGTCCCAACTGATTGACGCTTCGTTTTTCAAAGTTTGAAATACCCAATAATCATGCATACCGACAGATTCGAGGGGTTTTTTTTGTATTGTGGTGCACCAGTTGGTTTGGCAGAGAATTATACGCTTCTTTTACTACGGAGTTGTCTTGTAAGTTCAAGACACATTACCAATATTGAAGAGCCCGCAACTGAGTGTCTTAAGTGAAGCGGGAACCAACCTGTTTCTGCATATGGTTCCAGAATCGATGTCTGTTTTCGGACGCCAAGCATGCGTTTCAGATATGCATTTTGAATATTTTGAATTACCTGTACTGGGTTTAATAGTTAGCACCCACAATTCGGAACCATATTCTAAAATTAGCCCAATTTGTGCATCAAATAATTTTGATAAGATTGTTGGGGTAGGCTTGCCCATCGCTGCAAAAACTCTTTTTATTACCGCTTTTTATGGCTGCCTGTGCTTGCTGAGACCAAGGAGACTACACGTGTATCCTCCTTGCTGAGACAAATGCTTATAATTTGCAGACAGTGGATTCCTTAGGGACGAATTGAAAATAACGGCAAAATATTTATACTGATTCACAATTTTAATAGCTTCATCATTAAAAGTAAAGAAAACAGCAGGGATTTTCGTTTGTTAAAGACAAGTACTTTCGTTTTCGGAGGGTTAAGGGTTAAGTGCCATTTTTTCAGAAGTTATATAGAGCATCAAGTTGTGATTGTAAGCCTGGCAGGCTATCTGCAAATCTGCAGTGGAAAAATGAAGTTCTACGTATTTGCAATGTTCATGCTCCGATAAAGACTATGAGACTAAGGAATAGGAGGAACCCCATGGGTAAGTAAAGAAATAATAAAATCAACGTACGCAAGAGATAAGATGCATGAAAAAGCTGTACTTAGTCAAAATAACGCATTATGGGAGAAATACAGAAATCTACGTAATACCATAACTGATAGAATAAAAAAGGAAAAAAGAATGTATTTCGAAAACTTCCGACAGCAACAGAATCTAAATGCACATCTCTTATGGAAAGAAATGAGAAAGGCATATCCTGATAAAAAGAGTATAAATGGTGTACCGATTAATATTTCTCCTGATGAATTTACTGAGTATTTTACAGAGATTGGTCATTCTGTGTCTGCCAAGAAACCCCAATTTGACAACCATATTGAATATTTATGGAAAGGATTATCTAGTATGTATAAGTTTCACATGTCTTATTTGAGTTGTTCTGAAGTAGCTCACAGACTACAAATGTTAAAAAATAGAAGTAGTCTTGATTTGTTTGGCTTCGATACGAAACTTTTGTCATTGGGAGCAGAGGCAATAAGCCCTTCATTAACACATGTATTCAAACTGTCTATTCTACAAGCTATAGTTCTAACAGATTGGAAAATGTCACGTGTATCTCCGGTATACAAGGGTCAGGGGTCATTGTTAACAAAGAGTAATTATAGACCGACCTCAGTCGGTATTCATGTTAGCAAGCTACTTGAAAGAGCTATACAGGAGAAGTTGCTTGACTACTAAGTACTCCATGACTTCATCAGTAGGGAGCAATCTGCATATTTGAAAAGACACTCGGCTCAAACCTGTCTACACAAAGTGGTTGATGACTGGTTAAGCAACATCGATGATGATTTAATTACGGCAATTTGTTTTTTAGATTTTCAAAAATGCTTTGACACCATTAATCATGATATTTTAAAGTTCAAATTGGGCAAATTTGGCATTGTCGACAATGAGTTTCAGTGGTTCCTTTCTTACTTATCTGAAAGACTGCAGATTGTAGTATGTCATGGCAAATCATCTGGACCACATGCACGTAGTACAGGAATCCCTCAAGGTTCTATCCTCGGCCCTTCCCTCTTTCTCTTATTTGTAAATGACACTGTACAGTACGTTAAGAATGGATCTTGTAATTTGTTTGCCGATGACACCATAATTTACACGACAGGCCCTAACGTGGAAGAAGTGAATTCTGCTATGCAGGATAGTTTGGACAGTGTTAGCTATTGGTACAAGAGATATAAACTGTCAGTCAATGTCGGGAAGTCAAAATATATGCTTATAACCCAGAATTACTGTAATGACAAACCACTTAATCTTTATATGAACGGAGAGGAAATACAACAAGTCAATGAAGCAAAATATTTAGGAGTGTATTTGCATGATCGTCTAAACTGGTGTATTCATTCAAAAAGAATACATGTACAAGTGATGTCTAAAATTGCCATTTTAAAACATTTGAGCAAGTGTTTACCTGACAATGTACTAGAATTAATTTAAAAGGTCACAATATTACCTAGTATTGAATATGCTATCACTGTATGGGGATCATGTATCAAGGGATTGAAAATTACTCAAAGACTACAAAACGTTGCTGCTCGAGTAATTAAAAAGAATTAAGATTATATTAATGTAAGAGGGGGAGAATTAGTTAAACAATTAAAATGGCCAACTATAGAAGAGCGGCAAAGATTTCACACGGCGGTTTTAATGTATAAATGTGTCAATGGTTTAGCCCCAAACTACCTCTGTGACCAAATTACGCTAGTCAAAGACATCGGCAGCTATAACACAAGATTGTCAAATAGGAACGATATTTTTATTCCCTTTCCGCGTAAGGAGAGTTTAAAGAAATCTTTTGTTTATCATGGTGCTATGTTGTGGAACAATCTTCCCGACTTTTTAAAGGAGATTAATAATATTGAAGATTTTAAAACTGGACTAAGACAATATTATTTTAATTGAACAAGGTGTTGCAACTTTTATCATACATATTTTATATATATTTACTAGTAATTTTATATGTATCCTTGATTTGTTTTGATCAATTGTCAATTGTATCTTTTATTCTGTAACAGTGCTCCGTGGAAGAACAGCCCATGGCTGAACGGGTCACGCTGTATAAATAAATAAATAAATAAATGAATGAATGAATGAATGAATGAATGAATGAATGAATGAATGCATGAATAAATAAATAAATAAATAAATAAATAAATAAATAAATAAATAAATAAATAAATAAATAAATAAATAAATGAATGAATGCATGAATAAATAAATAAATAAATAAATCTGCAAAGAGAACAATATCATCTGCATATAACAAGTATCTGACGTACAGCTGGTGCACTAGGACACCGTCATTTATATTTGCAGTGTCACCAATATCATGAAGATATTCATTGCGTAACTTGGGGCCAGTTACACCCCCTACTTTATGTTTTTTTTTAAACAGGGAAAACAAAATCTTCAAAACGTTTCCAGATATGCCCCTCAGCTTTAGTGTATATAACAATGCGAATTTATTAATTGAATCAAATGCGGAGGAAAATCGACGAAACAAATATATAGCTTTTTTCATAAGTTCTTTGCGCTCCTCGATCATGCATGCTGTACAATGTAAAAGAATGGTCAGTCGCTCTAGCCTTTCGGCAGAAGCCTACTGGAAATTTATCATCTTGGGACATCATGTCATTTTTAAAATATTTTTGAGAATAGGCTCAAACAGTTTACCATAATTATAAAGAAAAGATATTTTTCTGTAATTAACAGGGTCATATTTATGACCCTTTTTGTAATGGGTAGTCACCTGTCTGCAAAAGATAATGAAATAGTGCTACTATGGGTTTCATTACGGGGTTTCATTACGGGAGTTTCGGCATATTTGAAAAAATAACTGCATGGACCATCGACACCAGGGCTTTTGCTACTCTTTGGACCTTTTAGACTCTTACTTAACTCATTGTTTGTTGTGACAGTATTCATCACTTCATGAATTTCATCTGACCACACATCGTCAAAAAAGTTGCTGTTACTTTCCACGTGTTTGGATATTATCCATAAATTCCGAGTCCAAATAATTTTGTTCGTTTGAGTCATGTGACTCATCCTTGAAAAAGTTCTAATGGGTTTCGAACTGCATATCTTCATTATGTCTTTCTTTTGCAGCTTTCTTTAGAAAACGGCAGAAATTATTTGGATAATTGCTATTTAAGTGTTCTAACTGTTGGCGAATTGTAAAAAGATGTCCTATCTTCTTTATCTGGTACATGCCGATATTCTTTTTTTAAGCAAATGTATTCAGCCCATTTCATGTGGTCAGTTAGATCGTTAGTTTCAACGAATTCACGAAGCAGTCTTTTTTTTAAAGTTTTTACATTCTCTGTCAAACCACCCATTTGCAGGGCATCTAGATTTTACATCTTTTCTCTTTGACACGAATACTTGTCCAACTACCTGGTTCAGGTAAAAATAAAAGTTTTCACACGCTTTATCCACACCTTGGTTTGTACTACCAAGATCATAAACAAAGTCACACAGCAGTTCCAAAGATGCCAAGCTTTCGAGGCACAGGGTCAGATTATGCTGTTTTGATACCGAAACAACACGAAGAGGCACACTGAAACAGATCAGGGCTTGCTATCACATTGTCCACTATGCTCTTCCCCCATGCTGTATAGCACCTGAATTGGTCAGTCTCATTTACTAGTCGTGCATTAAGAATTGTAAGACCTGTATTGTTATAGAGCTGAAGAAGGGTTTTGCCAAACGAATTAATCACTGTTATCTATATAGCAAACTTCGACGTCAGGCTACAACGTCGTCGTGTATTGGAGTTAGTCATTTCAATCATATAGTGTTTGTCACGGCTGACAACTAGTGCTGAAAGCAGAATTTTGGCCCTCGGGAAAGTAGCTTTGGCACATTCTATCAGGGTATCAATCTTTCTTGTAACAGAATGGACACGTTCACTCGTGTGCAAATTAATGTCACCACTATGGATACAAACGTGATCAAGAGATGTTTCTGTTGGTGATAGGAGTTTCAGTAATCTGTCCTATATATGTATGTCCTCCGTCTTGGCACTGCTGAAGCACATACCAAGAAAGTCTGTGTTAGGAGCTTTCACTGGTGAGGGCAGCTTTTTGGAATTAAAACTGCCAACAATAAGGAGTTCACTGGAGAGGGCAGATAAGGAGTTTTTGCTAATACTGTACAATGGGAGACTCCCTTGCTTCTCGGTTGGTTTAGTAGCATTGGTCCCACCAAGGAGCCTCCTTGGTCCCACTAAGTCCTGAGACGTGGACTGGTATAGGGTATACGTGGTCAGCAGGGCAGGAAGCTTCTTGTACTGTGGGTTACGCTGCGTTGAGGCTTGCTAATTTCGCTCATGCAGTTTTCAGCTCATCTTGACACAACGTTAGTTTCATGTTTGGTTGAGCTATATTTGTTTGGAGTGTTCCTATTTCTTTTTCAAAGTAGCACACTGTTGTTGCGGTTGTTCATTGTCCTTCTTGAGTTTGTCACATTCTGTCGCCTTCTTGGTAATCTCACACTTCTGGATAGCCCTGTGTTTTTCAGTTCATCAAGTTCGGTTTCAAGAGAATTTTCTTTAATCTAATAGCCAGCCAGTTCAGCTCTAAGCTCTATAGTTTCTGACTTTAGTTGGTCTAGCTCTGAGACTGCTTGGATCAGTTTTGTATTGACTTTAGCGAGATTGTCGTAAACAGTAAGGCTTAAATTTACTGCTATTTAACACTGTATTCAGACTACTACCGTTTCGACTGGCGTCAGTTGATAAATCATTGGAAGTTGAACACAACAGTTTAATGACCGAGTCATCAGCACTGTTCTTTTGTCGATGAATCTGCAGCCTTTGATGCCCCAGCAATAGGTGATAAGAGTAGGGTGCTGTTAGCTAATAGTAGTAGTATTAGTAGTAGTAGTAATAATAATGGTAATGATGATGATGATGATAATAATAATGATAATAATTGATTGAGCCCCCACATGCGAGGATATAAACATACATCGAAATCAACTCATACTAGATAGAAATAAAATGTGTAAAAAATCACGTTTTACATCAGAAAAAGACATAAATCACAGCAAAACAGCCATAATTAAATATAGAGTCCACCTAAACTTCACACTGAACTAAAGAAAAACATTGTAGATCAGATTAAGTAAAAAAGAGACAATTTTAAATCTTAATGAACAATTCACTGAAACGTCGTGCTGAACTAAACAAAACTAAACTTTAAATTAATGTGAGAAGGCACTGGCTAGCAGTGTTGCCAGCGAAGGTTTTATGATCAAGGATTTTGAAAATTGACATGGCACATTAGAAACTGCCCCATCAGTGCCACCGTACCCATGGGGTGGGCCACTCCCTGCAGCAGAATCTACATCGGAAGTGCCCTGTTGGCCAAGGAAAACTGCCAGGGGAGATATCTCATAATTAAAGACCCTTGCCACAATTGTGCGTGGAATGAGGCTTCCTACACCATATGTCCAAGACCTTGCTATCAGGTGACAAACCAGCTGCCTGGTGGGCGACTTAACCATTGCTACCCTGTGCTGCAGGGACACTGTGCTGTGTTAATATATAGAGAGAGCACACCAATTGTTTACCACAGGTATGTCTTAACGTCGATGCTGGGACTGGGGTAAAACATACCTGAGGAACTGAGACTATACATGGCCCTTGGCCCTTCTTGATGAATTTATCCTATTTTCAAGATGTAAGCTGAATTTGCTACTCTTACTATAATTAACACCTAAAATATCCATATTATCTTCAGTCTGAATATACATTTGAGCCCAGTTAAAGGGACGTTCCTGAGGTCAACTTTCTCAACAATCACAAACCTGGATTTTTTAATGTCAAATTTAAAACACCACTTTTTTGCGTAATCTACACATATATCAGTCAATTTTTGCAGATTCTGCAGTAAAGTGGAGCATAATGGAATATCATCTGCATAGTTGCCACCATTTATCAGCTTAGATCCAATAGGAATTCTACAACCACTTGACTGCAACTCAAGTAATAAATCATTAATGAAAAATGTTGAAAGCATGGGTGACATACACTTCCCTGTTTCGTCCCCATAGTAACTACAAAAGGGGAACTGTGCATCCTGTTCCATTTTAACAACTCCCTTCAGCTGATGGTAGTAAATGTATAATAACATCCAGCGGCTCATGGGTATTAAATTAACTAAACTAATTTGTAAAACAAGCCACCATGCCACACAGTATCAAATCATTTTTCCACATCAAGTGACACAACAAACACTGGTGATTTTTTGCTTGTACATTATTTAAGGAAATCATGCACGAGTCCACAGCACATGTCTGTTCCTCTGGCTTTATGGAATCCAAGCTGACAATCTGACGCCTCATTATCTGGGATTAAAATGAATTCGAGGAGCTTCCCCACAGCTGATCTCAGTGTAATTGGTCTCGTAATTTTGAACGTAACATATATTGTACATATGGATATGAATACACTGAATAAAGTTTTTTTGCCTTTAATTTGCACGTTTCGTTTTTAAAATTTCATATGATTGGTAATACGTGTATGTGATTATGTTTTTATTTACCCATTGTTAGGTGCAAATTTGGTCTCTTATTCTATGTATTATCCTGGTGAATTATACTGTGATTTGTTAATCTGGCAGTCTTATTAATCCGGCAAAATGAGCAAAAACAGATGGTGCCAGATAAACACGGCCTGACTGTATTTAGTTTCTGTATCCACACATTCTGAAGAAAATAACACTGTACTTTCTAGATAAACAATGAAACTCTTTAGTTCTCTCATGGAGACTGCCAGTTATTTCTGTCCTGATCATCCCACTCATTGTCCCACTCATGGTCATCCCATCTCTGGCGTGTTTCATATGAGTCCCATTGATTGGCTTGCCACTGTTTGGAACCTTCAAATCTCCATCTCAGCCTGCATTGGTTTTTCCTCACGTAAAAGAGCCTCTCCCTGCTCATAGTGAGTGGGAGCCCTGCTCAGGGATGTGTTTCTCTCTTTGAATGGCCATACATTGCAACCAATTGGCCAGTTACCTTTACAAAGTACCGTATCTGCAACTTTAGAACAAGCTTGAAGCTTAAAAGAACTGTAGTCAGATTTATCAGCCAGTTGATTGATCTCTACTTGACTAGGAAGGCATATTCTCATTAACGTCACCATCGCAATGCTGCTTATTCACACAACCAAGATACATGACACAGGCTTTCTTTTGAGCCTTGTGGTGGTGTGGCTGTCAAATCACCACACGGGATGTAAACATTCTGGGTCCCAGTATGTCCCATCATATCAGTCTGAGGTTTGCCTTTTGCCACAGCCATAACATAGAATGGTTTGTTCTGCCAGTAGATTTAGGCTCTAGATGGCACTGTCTCACATCTGTTTGGCGCTGTTTCTTATGTCCGATTTTCTTCAACTGTGTAGTGGGCAATTGGAAGTCCCCAGCATGCAACTTGCTGGCATTTTTTTTTGAGTCTCTTCTGGAGACATGCGAGTCCGATTCACTGCCATTCCCTTTCAATGCAGGGTCTTTAACACTTGTAACATTAATACAATTACTCGCAGTTTATCAGGCCATATTGCAATCGGAAAATGTAGAGCTCTGTGGAGCCACCACCTTCATGTCTGTAGTTCCAGAATTGTTATCCACAATCAGGGCCACCTAAGTCTGTAGTAAAGGTTGTCCTCCTTTACCTCTTCAGTATCTTTTTCTAGATTGAAAATGTGAGCCTGAAGGTCTGCCAATGTTGTTTGATCCATCAGACCTCGCGCTGCAGCTGTATCTCTGGCGTTTGGGGGAACACTCATTTCAGAGTCTTTGTTCCTTACAAATATGTTTTCCAAGTTCTTATCAGCCAGCTTGTTCTTGAGGCTGTGGCCTAGGGTGTAAATGTCTTTGATGTTTCTATTAAACCCCTACTTGAGTGTATACTGCTTGAATGTGGTACAGGCACAGGGCTTTGTGAAGTAAGCCTAATTCCTCCATATCAAAATTGACTAGGTAGTCCTATATGTCCTGCACCAGGCACTGAAATATTGTTGTCATGGGCAGCAAAAATGCCTCACACATGTCTCCCTTTTCTATGTTGACAAGTTCAGACAAATTCATTATGTGCTTGTCGGGTGCCATGTTCCACAGCAGTGTTCACCAATCCTGGGTCTTGCATATATGCTGACATTTCAAGTCATACTCTTGTGATCAGTGGTGAATCCGACACTTTTTAGTGGCTAGTTTCTGATAAAATTTCCACGTGACTCGAAGCTTTGTGTACATAGTCCTTACACCTTCATGAAAATGTTTCGTGGTTTGTAGGCAGTTAAAATAGGTAGTATTTGCAAAAAAATAATTTAGGAAGAGTAGTACACCAGTGGGTCATATAGTATGAAGAAAAATGACCAACAATCAAGAAATACAGTACCATCTGTCGTGGAGAAAAGGTCAGGGGTTGCATTGTCCAAGTTACCAGGACCATCCAGGCTTGGCTGTTGGCTATCCTAAGCAAAAGAGCATACAGTTATTTCCAATTCATTATTTTTCCCTTTCTCAGACATAGTTTCCCTTGGGATAGAGCCCATGATAATTAAATGCCAGAGTGGCCAGCTCGGGGAAGTCCCTCACCACCCATAGTTTTTGTTTGCCAATGACTCTAATAATTATGGAACGTTCATTCATGCTGGATCCACTAACAGAATCAGCGTATTCTGGGATCACAATGCTCGTGATGCTTTCATCTTTGGTACTAGAACTTACATGGGCCGGTGACATTTTGCTTTTTAGGCCCCATTTCCTGTGATACTGACCTATTGCATTCAGCCAGACTTGAGGTCTCTTTGTATAATTACTACATTTTCTGGTTCCTTATCACGAAGGTCTACCTACAAAATGCATTGCCTCTAAGCATGAGCAGTGGAACATGGCAACATAATGCAGAGGAACAACAAACGTAAAATAACAAAGGAATATATAGACCAAATAATTACTGTCTGCAGGAAAAGCACCAAATTTTCAGGGTACTTTAAGTAGACAACAATTTCATATTTAGGTTTCATCCGAATTCACCGACCAGAAAGTGTTTTTGAAAGAACACAGCTTGGCAGCCTCAGAGAAAGTTGGCCCAGGGTGAGAGCAGCTGATCCTATGACCTAGTTTGCCCATTCTGTTGCCTAGGACCTCTTACAACTCTGCTCATGCTCAGAGCAGTGCATTGTGGATGTAGACTGTAGTCAAAGGCTAGAACAACTGGGTTGTCTAAATCTTCACATGGTATGTTAAAAACAGCTCTTTTGGGATTTTACTTTATGTACTTAGGTACATACATTGCTAGCTTTTGCTTTGCCACATGGCCACCTTGGACATGGAGTACATGTAAGTTGGGGTGTTTCGGTCCCGCTTTCTAAGATGTGGGGTACTCCCAGGACCATCAACTGCCATTTTGCTAGACTTTTCCTCAGCAAATCTCCCAGCCATAACTTAATGCATCGAATAGTTCATATATATAATAGATTATCACACTCACAGCTTATTTCTGGGTAATATGTCCTATGTGCCTGGAGCACATGGTGATGTAATTTCTACGCCTGTCAGAATGCTGCCTGTAGCCGTTGTCGCCAAATAATCCTTTGTTTGCGAGAGTTCTTGCAAAATAATCCGATTTTTTTTTTCAAAACTCGCTCTGCCGATTCTCTATATGTTCATGGTCACAGCAACATTTGAATTATGTGTACAATTCACTTATTCTCGCTCAATTTGAGAATGTTTACAAAAGCCAAGGAAGAGATTTGAACTTGCAACCAGTCACTACTTTTTCATTATGCTCATCTGAGAGACATGGCTGAATGACACACTTTTAGATGCTGAACTGCGTATTCCTGGTTTTAATCTTGAACGACTTGATCATACCCACCAGAAAGGTGGCAGTATAGCCATGTACATTACTGACAGACCTTCTTATCAGAGGATACGGAGAACCCCAATCCATAGCATGAATCTGCCTCTGCTTCAGACCCTGGTCATGAAGCCCTCTGGGTTAAATTCAAGTTACCAAAGACTCGCCCAGTTTATATCTGTAGACTGTATAGGCCACCTATTCCTGAAGACCTTCATTGTCTTCAAGCCAAAGTTGTTATTTTATGCCTGGATGGATGTGAAATTTTTATCTTGGGAGATTTTAATATTGATAATGTTTCTATGTGTGACTTTACAAAAAAAACTTCTGACTAGTTTTCAGCTTTGGGGGCAGTATACTCAGCTATTCAAGCAACTGAACTAGGATAACAGAATATTCTTCAACCATCATTGACCATATTGATACCAACAGACCTCACATGGCCGTCAACTTATGAGTGATCGTGTGCGGCCTTAGTGACGATATTCTAGTTTATGTATAGAGAGTATCTTTCAAACTAAAAAGGAAAGAAAAAAATCAGTGTCGGAGGCAAAGAACGTCTATGGTTTACTTCTTAGAGAAGGATATCAGAGGACCCTTGTAAATATCACCCTATCCACCCCTTGAACTGTAGTATGCGGAATCCCCCAGGGATCTATCATTGGCCCTCTTCTGTTTGTTCACCATATAAGTAATCTTCCTGTCAAGCTACAAAGTTGCCCAGTATTTTCTTATGCAGATGATGCAGCACTTTACTTTTCTGATATAAGTCCCTCTCTCCTGAAAAAACTCTCAATGCTAATATAAGAAACATAATATCCTTTTGGTTTAAAACCAACAAACTTGCCTGAAATACCGAAAAAACTTAAGTTGTGCTTTATGGCTCATCCAAACGTATCGGCTCGTTCCCCCCTCTTGAAGATTTCCATTGATGATAACACCATCTAGCAGATCTACATGCCCACTATCTTGGAGTCTGGCTTGATAGTACCCTAACTTTCTTTAATTCAGCATATTGATTACATTCATAAAAAAAAGCCATTGCAAGACAGGGGTAGATCTAGAAAATAATTATCCAGGAGAGTTGCAATGTTGCTTTTTTAATGTCTAATCATGCCATACTTCGATTATTGTGATATTCTTTGGGATACCTGTTCTTAACAGCTTAAAACATAAACTATACAAATACTGCAGAACCGTACCATCAGCAAAATAAATTTGATCCATGCTTCGGACATTCATACTATGAGTAATATCGCTTCAGTCGTAACATCCAGGGCCCTGTGGGAGACGAGTGCTTTGGTACAGAGCCTCTAACCCTTAACCCCGGTAAATACATAAATAAATAGATAAACAAACAAACAAACAAACAAACAAAAAAAACAAACAAACAAATAAATAAGCAAATAAATTCGTACTGCGCGAGGTATGTTGAGTGATGTACAGAAGGTATGTAGGCTGACTTTGGCTCTTGTCATTCACAGAGGTAACAGAGAGCCCCCTGAATTTGGCTTGTTTTCTACAAAGCCTTTGAACCCTTATCATTTTCACCTCCTCGTTGTTAATGCCAACAATTTTACCCATGATATCTCTCACTGCGTTGTCTTGTATGTCATGGAAATATACCTCCACACGTAAACTGTGCATACTCCCAATTTCCAGCTTTTATTTCCAAAGCCCCGTTCTCTTTGTCAATGTAAGTCCTGTATATCTACCTTCATACTGTGCAGAACATCTTTTATATTGCGTAACTTCATCCTTCTGCTCTTTCACATTGTCTGCCATTTTTTTACAGCTCACTTGATGCAATGACTCCAGATGGGCCCAATATAGCCATAATATGAAAATATCTCTAAGTCTTAAAAAAACATATTTATCATTACGCTAAACGACGTAGAAACAAATTTCCGTTTAAAAAAGGAACCAGAGGGCAAGTTTGTATACAATTGGTACCGTACAAATACCTGAAATCTTAGATGAGGCATAGTGATCATGAAGTTATCGGACATGTGCGCGGGATCGCATGTGTATGTTCTGCGCATGGTCAAACAAACATGGATGCCGTACATAGCTTTTCATGTAGTGATTGGCTGAAATTACCATAAATCTAAGAAAGATATGCATAAAAAACGATGTGTTTTTATTGAGAATATATGGAGTCTATATGCGACGGAGTACCAACATTTGTGAATGAGCTGAAGTGGACTTTTTGCACTGTATCTTTGACAAAGAAATATGAAACTGTAAGTAGTATCATTGAATGCGGAGGTCGTAATCCTTCGAACTAAAACAATGCCACTGCTTTCGTTACACCTGTACTGGTGATAACAAGACTGAGTCAACGCCTTATATAAACGCAAGTTGACTGCAAGGAAAAATGTTGACCTGGAAATAAAGTTCCAATCTAAAGTTATCTTTCAAATGATATTTCTTAACGAGGGCTATAAATCATTAAATCAGACGACTTCTTGGCGGTGTGAGTGGTTATAAATCAGGTTGACTACAGCTCCGTCGAATACACGTGAGAACGATCGCCTTCTTTTGTACCGTAGGGAGTGACAAGCGCCCATCCCTTTAAGTATAGTGGTGACTTACGTATTCCACAGGAACTTGTTCTGTTGACGTAAGATAGTATAATGCAAAGAATGTCCAATTACAATGAGGATAAATTTAATCCCAGGGAATACTGTTCTTGGCCTTCAGAAATGCATAAAACCCATGAGCGTCGGGGAGCTCCTACCTGTGGACGCCTGCCGAGGTGATGCCCAAACCACCTTCTGTGGCTTCGGCGGCCCACGCGCGGTCCCCTTCTATTTTATTCCTCATCTTAAAACAAATTATGGATCCGCATCTACACATGATATGACAAAAATTGATTCAGAGACATTTTTTCAAGAACCGAATGACAAATAGCAGGCAGAGGTTAATTTGGGGGACATGTATATAAAGAAATGAAAAGACTATATATTTGCTAAAAGCCCGCGGTGCAAGCAGTGAATATACCTTTATGTTGTGTGACGGACAACTGAGGACATCGAAAGGTTAGCAATTGAGAACACAGAAGGGAACCCAAACAACAGGAGACGTCATTTTGGGTCAACTCCAATGTACCGTCCTGCAAATTTCACATATGAAGAAAAGAAAAAAAAAAAAAAAAAAAAAGAAAAAAAAGAAAAAATACGAAAGGAGTTTTTCTGTAGTGCAGGTCAGTACAATATACGCGCACAATATATATGATTCTTGCATATTTTTTTCAGGATTTTGAAAGAACATTTGTGCTATAATTATTTGATGATCCAACTGATACATGCTCAACGTTATCAACCAAACCATGTATGATCAATGATAAGTATGTAACCAACTTTGATGATCTCTCCCCCCCCCCCCCAAAAAAAAATGGGGGAAATCCAAAACCATAAAAGGAATGGGGGGGGGGAGAGAGAGAGAGAGAGAGAGAGAGAGAGAGAGAGAGAGAGAGAGAGAGAGAGAGAGAGAGAGAGAGAGAGAGAGAGAGAGAGAGAGAGAGAGAGAAGGGAATTGGTATGTGATTCTCAAAATATATTTGCGTTTCCCTGTTTCACAATGCAGCAACCTTAGCTAATTTAGTATGTCAGTGAAAATTCTCGTAGCAATTGATTGATTGATCAATTTATTATACGACTTAGCGCTAGTGCATTTGATATTTCATGTTTTATGTCTGTTAGTAATCTGTCCTGACCACAATTTATTTGGGGTTTCAAGGAATCTATAACTATATTTACCATCTCGGTTGTGACAGGATCCAAAGTAACATTTTGCATCGATGGATTTCGCAGATAATCTTAAAAGTCAGCATTTCTATAAGAATTTTTGCTTGTGTGTTTGTGTTGCAAGACTTGATCCTACTTTTTTCAAATTAATTGTAAAGATTATTTGCAATTGTTTGTGTATCAGTAATTTTTTCATCATCTGGTTTGAAGATACATGGGAAGCTCGATTTCTTTTCAGATTTGTTTAAGACTTCCTTTATAGATTTTTAGTTATTTTCATATCACATATGGCCTTTTTGTAAAGCAGAAACCATAGCATATTTTTTTTGTTTTTTGATGCTGCATTTTAATATAGTATTGTAAATATGCAAATTTACTTTCCGTAAATTGTGCTCATTTAAATCAATATGGTTTTTCTTTCAATTCTCAATATAATCTGTCTCTGCAATTTATTAAAAGAACAATGCCTTGTGTTATCCAACTAGATTTTCTTGTTTTTACTTGTGGCATATTTATAATGTTGAAGGAAAATGACAAACTACAGCTTGCTGACAAGTTTCACATATGGAATAATTTTTAATTGGATCAACTTTTGGGTTATTCATCTAATTTTAGTACAAATTTGATGTTTGTATTTCCAGTGGAAAGTTTTTCTGAGAATTAGGATTTTAGTTCTAATTCCCATTAATTCAGGATTAAGTTAAAAACAAAATTAGAATATATAAAATTATCCTTTGAAGTTCTTCGACGTTTAGAAAGCTTCGCTGGCGAAGTTAGCTGAGAAAATGACTTAGTGATGTAAGTGTACTCACCATGTCTTTTTCATCGACTTTTAGATAAATGTTAAAGTCCCCAGCAATTATCACTTCACCACTATGACTCTTTAATTAATTCAGTGTTTGACTGAATGCATTCGTACATGAATCGCAGTTCTCATTAACATCACATGGATGTCAACAAAAATTGCCAGCAACAATTTTCTTTCGGACTGAATCACCGTTAATTGCAATAAATTGACCGTCCCACATTTTGATCCATTTTAAGTTGCTAAAGGTTGAAAATTCAATGAACTTCTCAGGTATATAGCAAGCTCACCATAAGATGAACAAATACAGCCCTGGAAAATTTGATTATAGGCATCAATTTAGTATACATATAAGTCATCAGTGGCTGATTGCCAAGTTTTGTGAGTAGAATTGACACTAAAATACAGCTTTTTTTTTCGCTAGAACCCTTCTATAAAGATTTTAATATGGTCGTATTTTGTATATAGAGAGGTGCTATTGAAATTTAAAATTTTGAACTGGTTCTGTTTTGTTTTTAACGTGTCAATAATTTCTTTTCTACCCAAGTTACTGGACAGATCGATTAATCGTGGATCTGTATTATATCGTTCAACTTCTTCAATAGTTCCTTGTGTTTATTTATGAATTCAAAAAATGCCAATAAATTTCCTTATTGAGTTAACGCATTGTGATCACCCATAACTTATTTTTGTCAAAGCCACCAGTTGCAACACCGTATAATGTACATACCGAGAATGGCGGCTATAACAGATTTGTTTTAGGTCGAAATAGACATGCACACAGTTATAAAATACTCGAAAAACCTGGTCAAAGATAAAAGTTCATCAGTATACATATTAGAAACGGGAGCCAATGACTAAATTTTTACCGTCCAGCCAATAGCTTTTAACAGTTAGTAGATAGGCCCAAAATCTGTTCGCACGGGACGCGTGGTGCCGGGATGGCCAAGTGTTTACGGGCCATGGAGGCCAAACAAGGATAGTTGGCAGCTCTAACGTCCCTCCACTACTGTAGAGGGTCTCCATCAATCTCCAGCGAGTTCTCGTCTGGGTTGCCATGTACTTCTCACAATGGTGACCCGTTTGTGTTGATTGATCCGATTTTTGAGAGATGGTAAATCATATTCCCAGTACCTAAATTCTTTGCATATTTTTTGTACATAGGGTGCACTTAAAATGGTCACCATGCACTATAAAGTATTTCAATGCAACACAGGTTGCTTTCTTTCGTGACACAATTTTGCCCGGAGCGAACTCTGAAGTGTTGCCGAATATCAACAGCTTTTGTCTTTGCAAAAAACAAACAAACAAAGAACAAGAAAAAAAAACAAGAAAAAAATCCCAAAAAACCAAAAAACCAAAAACCAAAAAAAAAAAAACCAAAAACAAAAACCAAAAAAAAAAAAAAAAACCCCAAAAAACAAAAACAAAAACACCCCCCCCCCAAAAAAAACACCCCCCCCAAAAAAAACGCCCAGTCCATGAAGAGAACAGTCTATTAACATTTAATTAAATGTCAGTAGGGGTCCGCTGTAATATTTTCAGAAAGTTTTTTAACCCCTGTGCTATATCTGGCTCAGCCGAAGCTATTGCCGGCATAAAAAAATTCTTAGCCAGCTGGCCGATTTGACGTCTTAGCTGGTGAAGGCTGAGAGCTCGGTTAAACAGGTCCCATACCTAACACATAGTGATACATTGTATACTCGGATTCACTGTGCCATCTCAGGCACTGACCTAATTATCGGTGCACACACACGTATATTCCCATTCACTCCCATGTTAAATTAAACCTTTTTTGGATGCAAGTTACAGAAAGCTTGACATACTTTTTGAATTGCAAATCAATGATGTTTATAAACAATTGTTTGCTTCACCATCCTGGCACATTAGGCAGTAAGCCAATCAAAGGGTGTGAACATCATGCACTGACAACAAGAGCTAGGGTCAAACAAACTCATAGCAACCTCTACATTCTGTGTAAAACATGTTGGACTTAAAGAGTCAAAAGTACACTTTCCTAACATCATTTCTTTTTTATTGAAACCCATGCCCATATAGAGCATAGTATAGTTTACAAGCATCTGTGATTTGTAACTCATAATTCATGTCTAGCTCTAAGTAATTCGCTTCCAAGAAGGTCAATTTAACACGGGAGTGAATGGGAATACACACTTGTATCCACCGAGCAGAGATCAGCTGGGCAATGCCTGTGATGTCATGGTGAATGCAAGAATACTCTTCTCTATTTATGCTTGGGTTTTAATGACAATTTGATGCTCGGAGAGGGTAGTTTTGACTGTTTTAGACCAGCATGTTTTACATAGAATACAGAGGTGGCTATGGGATTGTTTGGCCCTGCTTCTTTGTTAGCAATGCATGGTGTTCTCACCTTTTGATTGGCTGGCTGTCTTAAGTACCAGGATGGTAAATCCAAGACTGTAGTGAGAGATATTCACGTCGTAAATATATACTAAAAACTCGTCAATGAAAAAAGTCGTCAGGAGATGAACAGAGAAGTACAATAACCGACATTTGTAACATTTTGGACCTTCAGTTGAATATGTGTTGAGGCAACAATGAAACTGAGCTTGATTATTGTTGGTAAACTCATTGGTGATCAACGCGGGCGCCATTTTGCGAAGCAGAGCCGGGCTTAATTTCTATGAACAATCATTGGGACAAAAGAAAACAATCCAGCCCGTGTAACACACCGTCTGGAAGGCATGCTAAATGAATAAAAAAGGATCGATTTGGACTTCATCTGGAGATTTTTTGCTATCTTCGAAAAGTCAAAGAAGACAAACTAATCAAAATCTTGTGGGCCTCAGATGGATCGGTCTTATCAAAACAAAAGATAGGGTTTTGTTCTTTGCTGGATCACTATCCAAAACAAAGAAAACATTTCCTCACTAGGAAATTGAATAATGTAAGAAATAATGTATATCCATGTCAGAGTAGGCTTGATACTTTTTTATAATTTCTTTTTGTTTTGCACGCCGTCACTTGAATTTGGTGAGCAAAGAAAGCAACCCTTTGGACAAACTTGTATGATTCACAACCTTGCCAAGTGTTGGTATCACGCGAGCAAATTTCTGAGTTAATTTAATGCTTTTTTTTTTACATATAGACCGTAAGGTAGCAATTCTTTTTTATGTCTGTATTCTCAAAATAGGGATCTCTGCCGTTTGTGCACGTTTTATTATCAAGCAGGTCATTGGTTTTTAATTTGTAGCGAAATCGATGGAATGCGAGGGAATCAGAGCTTTGCAGATAATTAACCATTAGAGTGGGGCCATTTAGGCAAAATGCATATATATACAGTGATACCTCTTTTGAGAGACCGCACCTACGGCAGGTCAAAATGCGGTCTCTCAAAACAGGTGGTCTTTCATTAGAGATACAAAACATGGAAAAGATAGCACAGTGTTCTGAGAGAGCAGTCTTAAAAAGATATGCGGTCTCTCATTAGAGGGGTCGCTCAAGAGAGGTACCACTGTATAGATATTGCATCAGGTATAAATAAGAAATTCCAAACTCACAATTTTATTTCATTTTATTTTTTTTTTTTTTGGTTATAAAAACATAGTTTTGTTCAGAATAAACTGACAAATAACAGCAGAAATAACAAAAACATTTGAGGTTTGTGGTTGAAGGGAGATCTGTGCCAGCCCGGACAGCTCTTAATTATATTCGTACTCTTAGGCATAACGTTCTTGACCTGTTACAATTTTATCCCATTATCAGTAAACAAATACTGTTCATAAAGGTTTTGCTTAAACGTGGGCAAGGAAATTAGACACTCTTCAAACGAAAATACTTTAGTTTATAATTAAAAAAATGCTGTCCCACGCTTGTTAAAATGTAGGCAAACGTGCGCTCGAGGTCTATTTATTTAAAGTCATATAGTATAGACACCTTAGGGAAATACAACAGGTTATGGATAGACACTTTCGGAAAATCAAACAATTTAAAAACGAACGTCTTTTCATTACGTTTTCAAGATAAAACGAGTTACTGTCCACATACAATTTTTCCAAGAATTTACCCAAAGGTTTACATAAATTACTGAAATAGCTTGGTGAATACGAAAAATATATATATATATATATATATATAATCACATCAGCATAGAGCGAAAATTTAACTGCCAACTGGAATATTTGAATATAGTGCACAGTGATTTAAACTTTACACTTGAAAAGCTAAGGATACCTTCAAAAACCACGTGTACTTTTACTTTATCTTTCATTTTAATAGTGACATGGGCAGTCAAGACAACCAGACACGCAAACTCTTTGCCCCGCGTCCGCACCTGAATACTCATTATTTGGATCCTCGGCATCTCTTGAAGGTTCCCCCAGACAAGACAGACTGGGGTCATTACCGATCTTCTTTTCCTCGTCAAAGAGATAAATCTGGTCATCATCAATCCTCGCTTTCTGGGCCGAGGGCTCGCTTTGATCATCACCAATCCTCACTTCCTCATCAACTGGATCGCTTTGGTCATCAGCAGTCCCCACCCGTTGGTCTGAGAGATAGTTTTCGTCATCTCCGAACCTTACCGCCTCCTTCGAGGGATCGCTTTGGTCATCAAGAATCCACACGTTCCTGTGACAGGGATAGCCTAGTTAGCCATTTTGATCTTCTACAAGAGCAAGATTCAACAAAAGACTCCATTGATGATCTCACTGAACTGGGCAAACTGGACGAAGTATCCATTCTACATGAATTGAAAAGAAGATATGAAACAGATAAATTTTATGTAAGTATCTGTGCGATCCCTTTGGTTTCTTCTTCCTTCTGTGAACAAATATTTAACATCAGGTTTATGCTATGTGCCCATAGGATGGAATTGAAGCATATTCATTTTTTGCAATTTGAATTGCACTTGTTCATGTAAATTGGTAATGCAATCATGAACTACGCGAAAGACATCAAATGCATTTCTATAGTATCAAATGGCATCACCAGAACCAAAAGACATACATAACAATGTTGATACTTATATCTATTTCGTATGTGGTTCTTTCCCAGGCTAGCCACAATTGTTTTGATTCAAATATATAGAATTCAGGGATGCCACAGAATGTACATAAAATTTTGAATTAAATGTTACACTTTGGCTTTGTTGTTTACCAATTTTTTATCAGACATACATTGGGGATGTGACGATAGCCATCAATCCATGCAAGAACCAAAGAATCTATGACGATGAGGTGAGACATTGCTTGCAGAACTTTCACCAAATTCCCTCTTACCACACGTATTGTTTTAAACAATGGTTATTCATGGTAATCATCGTTTTGAAGGATGGCTGTGTTAAAATCTATACCATAAATTTAGTAGATCTCGGCTTTACATACTAAACGCAATCCACAAATTTTCACACCTAGTACATCGTAGTCTTGGAGTAGCTGTCTTAGTTATTGTCACGGGACCTCAGTGTGATAATGTTGAATTTATGGAGATGTACAATGCAACCACATTTTAAAGCAGGTAACACAGTCAATTTGTTCTTATATCGGAGTAGGTACAATTAAAACTTTGCCCAAGAATGACCATGACTTGTTTTTCTCTGCCTTACTTGTTCCGCGGAGCAAATAAGAAATAAAGGTCTACCCAAAAATCACCAATCAGTAGAGTAACACTCTTTGCTACGCATTTGATTGCTCATTTACCGCCAATTCTTGAGCAAAATAGCAACGATTGTAGCGGCCAGCAAGAAAAAAATCTTTTATTTATTTTAGTTTAGAGGGAAATAGAGGGCTATGAGACGCACAAGAATTTTATTCTGTGTTCTGGTAAGTACCGGATACCGCTGACTGAGGTCGTCCTTGACCACTATGATGGACTTTAAGTAATCATCTACATCATATGCATCTGTGGATATGGATGGACGTTGTGCCAATGACTTAAATTAGCCTGCTAGGAAATATTTTATGTTTTTACCCTTTTTACCTTTATAGCACCATAAAAAGTACATCAATGTCAATATGAGAAGCGATCTTCCTCCACACATTTTCTGGGTCGGAGCGGAGGCGTATCAGCGGATGAGTGGCAACGCCAAATGTCAGTCAATTCTCATCAACGGAGAGTCAGGAGCCGGGAAAACAGAAAGTGCCAAATATGTCATCAAACACGTCACCAAGTTGTGTGTATCTGCACAAAAAGATCTTCAAGAAAAAATTGTCATGGTAATGTTACACAATGACATAATAATTCTGGGTTATCACGTTATATTCGGACATAATCAGAAGGCTACTCGTTCCATGAAAATGAATGTTAGGAAGTATAATAGTCTCTAAATTTGAGAGTTTATAATAGCCCCTGAATTTGAGAGTTTAGCTCAAACATTTCACTATTGCACCGTCATTCGTGGACATGTGGACAGCGCAGATTACAGTGCAGAAATCATTTTTTATCAAATACACAGGCTTTACATCGGGTTTCTTTGGTGACAAAGTAGAGAGTGACAGGCTTAATAACCTCTTAACAACAAAAACTCTATTTTGTTTAAGATAATAAAACTAACTGTGATAGATATTCACGCATCATAAGCCCCCAAGCGGGTACTGAGCGGGGGCAGCTTATATTGCACAGCCACAACATTCTACCAAATTGTGTTTTACTTGTGAACTCTTTCATGTTTGTCACATACAATTGCATATATCCAATTCCGCTTTTAATGAAAAATGCCTAAAAAAATGACGACAGTGTCCTGAAATTTACACACACACACACACACACACACACACACACACACACACACACACACACACACACACACACATACATACATACATACATACATACATACACATACATATATATATATATATATATATATATATATATATATATATATATATATATATATATATATATATATATATATATGAGGAGGTCAGGAGTCAAAGTAATCTCCATACACAACCAGGACAGACTTACAGTGCAGAACAAGATTGGGAAGGAGAGAATTTGCATCAGTGTATCACCCAATCCGTGGTTATTGGCCATGCACTGATGCAAAGCCATCTCATTAGGTCTGGAAAAAAAGCAAGGATCGAGTAGCTACTATAAAGTGCTTAAACTGTTATGTGGTGAATTTCTCAAATGTGTTAAATATCTAGATTTAAAACTAGTCAGGATAGGGGCTTTGCTTATGGGTTAAGGTAAATGATTCCCAAGATGTGTGCCAGAATTTTGCAAAGATCTATATGGTTTAGTTCCTACATGTGGGCTTTGGTAGAGATGATCAGATTGACGTGTATTGTACGCGTGGACTTAATTTACTTGAGAGGAGAGATGATGTAAATATGGTGGAGCTGGGTCATTCATACATTTGTAGACCATCGTAACAGTGTGGAAATCAACTCGATTAGTTATTGACATCCAGTTTAGCTTTTCTAGTAGTTCTATTGACCTCAAGTATCACACTCCACGCTGTAAGTCTATGCGAGCGGCTCTTTTCTGGAGGCTTTCAAGTCTTGTTATGCAAGATTTGTTACATTCCCTCCACATAATATCTGCATAGTTGAAAAGCGGGAGGATAAGAGCATTGTGTAATAGTTCTGCTGTATCTAACGTTATGAAGCTTCGAGTTTTTTAATACACCACATCCTTGCGAAATTGTATTACAGAGTTTATCGATATGACAATTCCCGGGAGATATTCTTGTCCACCAGTCACCCAAGTATTCCCAGGATGAGAGTTCCTCTACCCTTGTGGGGTTCCCTTCTATGTCATTGGTTGTGATGTTAAATGTTGTTTTGGTTGGGTTTGGATGACAAAATCATACATTTTTTTTCTCAAGTTTAAAGTCAACTTGCTTTTTTTCCTAGCCAGGCTTAAGCTGTGGCAAGTTCCTGGGACAGCACCTGCTCAATATCCCTCAGGTGGTTTTTAGCATGCAGTAGAGCAGTATTGTCTGCATAAAGAATGACTTTACTTGTGTGTAGGTGGTGGGGTAAATCGTTTATGTGTAAGATGGACAGGAGAGGTACTTATATGGACCCCTGAGGAACTCCCTAGGATATCAAGCAGATGCTGGAGGTGTGTCCATTATATTGGCCCACCTGTGAGGGTCTGGTAAAGTAATCATTGAACCAAATGAGTTCTTTGTCGACTAGACCAATATGTTGCAGTTTGTTGAGGAAGTAATTCAGAACTTACTGTGTCAAATGCTTTTTTCGGGTCTAGGAAGATCACACCAGTAAGGAGGCTCTTTTTGTATGTTATCGAGCATAGTGTCTTGAAAATCGAATGAGGCAGTGACAGTAGAATGTTTGGCCCGTAATCCTGATTGACAGACGTTAAAGATGGTGTGCTGTGCAACATATTGGTACAGTCTTGTGTGTACACGTCTTTCAAAAGTTTTCATTATGATTGGGAGTACACATATGGGACGGTCGTCTGAGGTGTCGTCAGTTGCACCTCCCTGGAATATAGGACTGGCTTTCCCCTTTTTCCACATGTCAGGCAACTTTCCGTTTCAATTGAAAGACTAACCAGGCAATGTAATGGCGTAGTGATAGCTGGAGCTAGATGTGTGACTTGGTGGTGGGATTCCATCTGAATTTATCTGGGCAATAGTCCAAATGCGTATACCATAATGCTCGGACACTCGACAAACTCTCGGGTATTGGGATTTGGACTATTGTCTAGTAAAACAGTCAGTATTTGTGTAATTTTCAACGGAGAAAATCACATTTTGATCTGACGCTTTACATTGTGAGACACATATTATATTACAACGTTGAAGCAAATGAAATTAACATGATGAGTTGTATATTGAGATGTGAACATTCAGTTGTTCTGATTGAAGCGAGAGAAGGAGGGGTTTACAAAGTGGTTTTAGCAATCTGCTACCACACACACACATACAGACAGACAGACAGACAAACACACACATACATACATACACATACATACATACATACATACATACATACATACATACATACATACATACATACATACATACATACATACATACTTCACATTTGTATTTTATGGTTGCACTGTGGACTGTTTCAGTGTAGAGACACATTTTTGCTTTTTTAGTAACAATGGCATAACAGTTTTTCATCACTTTTTTTAAAGTAGATTCTCAACTTAACTTGTCAGGTACCACAAAAGATACGTATTATATTGTAACAGAAAGGTGTGACCTAGATTAAGTACTGTTCAGTTTACATTGTATTTACATGCTGCAACGCATTAAAATTGGGCAGTTTAAAATATTTTTTGCTGATGACCATTTCCTTTTGTAAATGACTCTCAGTGTATTTTTAATCTTTGTTGTGTAACCGCATTACTGCGAAGATGTACTGAAATAGTTTGAGGAATTCGAAAAAAAATATATATAATCACACCAGCACAGACCGAAATTCTAACTGCCAACTGGAATATTTGAATATAGTGCAAGGTAATTTAATCTCTACACTTGAAAAGCTAAGGATACCTTTAAAAAACACGTGTACTTTTACTCTATCTTTTATTTTAATAGTGTGTGTTCCTCTAGCCTTTTTTCCTGAATCACTTGCCAGTAATTTGTAAATTTCATAATGTATAATGGCTCTAAATTCAGATTCAGATTCACAAAATGTTTTGGTTCTGAACAGTTGATGTCTTTGTAAAGCAAAGAACGTAACCATTATATGTTGTAAATATCCATTTTATGTCAAAATATTCACTAGGTCAATCCACTGCTCGAGGCCTTTGGCAATGCGCAAACTGTGATTCATAGAAACTCGAGCCGTTTCGGCAAACTGGTTGAGTTGCATTTCCTGAGGGACGGGACGTTATCTGAAGGTGAGCGCAAATTCCTTTTGAATCCCAAAATGAGGTTGAATGAAACCATTGGAGTACTACGGCTGTCACGGAATTATCTCGCCATTTCAATGCAAATTCTATGAGAACCTTACCCGCATGTCTCTGCCTTATGATCATACGAACTCGACAGTTAAATTACTATTTCTGGTGGTGCTCAGAAACAGGCGTATGGACGTGTCCCGTGAAAAGTTATACACATTCAAATAAAGCAGTTAACAATATTCATAACCTGGACAATCAGAGGCGGGGCTCTTGTACGTACCTCCCCCTTCTGCTATTCAGTGGTCGTTGGTGGTGACATTTACACAGGAAAAGGCACGTTTTTCAGCAAGGTTCATTTTCGGAAGCCAAATGAACCATAAACCAAAACTTAACTGGCTTTGTGATGTATTAAACACCAAAGAGTGTCACTTAATATGTGTCGAGAGTATATAGAGGGTGGGAAAGGGGTTTCCCGTACTGGCGTACTGGGGCTTTTTATTTACCGTACTGGCGTACTGGAAGCCCTCTTATTTTTTGCGTACTTCGTACTATCCAAAATTTTGAACGATTTTTATTTTCCGTACTACGTACTCTAGAAAAATAATTACCTGTACCAGCGTACTGAAACCCCCCTTACCCCCCTTCTATATACGTTAATTGGCCTTTCTCTGTCCCAGAATAGAATCATATAACAAGTATACTTAGCACAAATACATATAGTTAAGGTGATTCGTGTGTCGATTTACTCCCAGACATATCAGAAGAAGTTCACATTCCACCTCTCCAAGAAAAGAAAGACAAATACTTAATGGATAAATAGCTTCCTTCAGGATAACAAAACGATTTTATCATATTTTGCAAACTACCAAATGGCTGAACGAGTTGATACCATATTACGGTGTCAACCTAGTAAATTCAACTATAGACTTGCTCAAGTCTCACTGGACTGTCTTCCGTATTTTATATAAAATCAAATACATTGTAAAATAAAATTTTAAGTAAACACACGTCGTAGCCTTATTCCGTCACAATACAGGTAGGCCCTTATACCTAGCTAATGGGCGTGGAACGTGTCTATAACTAGATAACATTGACTCCAGATGATTAGCGCGGGGCGGTTTGCACTGTGTTTCATATCACACACACAAGCGAGCGTCATAACGCACCCCTTTTCAAACTCTGTTAATTGAGCTACTGTGTAATGAAGGATTAATTGCAGTGCACCGCGTCAGGCGGAGGGCGTCCAATGGTGTCGGCAGCCGAAGGGAGACGGTCAACTTTGTCTCGCTTTAGTGGCCAGTGACTAGCCATGCATTTATCGAAGACGACTTTCCACTTAGCCTTATCGCAATGATAATGGGATTAGAACTGACTGGGACTCAATAGCTGCTACTGTTGAAACCAACACGCCGTCAGTGTCGACCAGTTTAAAAAAAATAACAGTAGGAGCTACTTAATAACACCGTGTAGTTGGCATTATATTATACAGTTAACTTTGTGGAGGGGAAAATGTATCGCACTTCTGGGTGGGACCGCGGGATGGGAAAATAGGGACATGCACCAGGGACTTGTGCAAGTCTAATTCAATTATACATGTCCCTGTTTCTGCTAGATTTTTATTTAGACGAAAACATATACCATGCGTCAAAGCAATGGCAAAACGTTTCCCCTTTGGTAATGCAAAAGCGTATGTAAACGAAGTCTCTCTGCGCATACCGTGTACTAAATAGAGTAATGTGGTCCGAAAAGACAAAGAAACCAACCCCTCCCCCCCCGCAAAAAACCCCGCGGACTACCCCCCCCCCAACCCATCATTCCCATCTATTTAGTTATCTCATGTGATCAAAAAAAGATGATGGAAAATACAAAATATGGAGAAAATACGTCTCTTTGCTACACAAACATTTGGCAGACCCACAGAGATGAGGTTCGAATAGAGCTCGACTTGATCCATAGAATAAAAGGGTGGAGATAGCATGGCAGTTCCAGAAATGCAAGCAGAGATCCTTTTCCAGGTGTCTAGAGCATTATTGCAGGCCGTTGTGTGCGTGCCGTAAAACTTCGCCTCTGAGAGATTAAAATGAAAAATTAAAACAATCAGTTGACTAGAAATAGTTGAATGAACGAATCAACGAACAAGTAGGGCTAGGTAGATAGCCTAGCGCACAGATGTATAACTTATTCGAACTTTGGTTTCATTCATTTTGGTCTGTTTTTTTTTTTTTTTTGACAGCCGAAGTTTTTGTCTACATGTTAGAGAAGTCGCGACTCGCTAAGCAAGCTCCAGGCGAGAAAAACTTTCATATCTTTTACTACTTGTTCGCTGGGCTTCCTGACAACACTCTTCATACCTATGCGTTGCAAGCGCCGGAAAAATACAGGTAAGAACATGTCATAATTAAAGAGACAGGATATGGGACGAAATTGGTACAAGTTACGTATTACGTTGTGGGAGGATCCTCCTGTACACACACACACACACACACACACAAAAACATTTTGGGAAATGGTAATCTCTAGATGGCATTTTTGCGTGTACCCAGATAAAGTCATGTGCTTTTCTGCTGTGCATTTCTTTAAAAAAAATGACGCGTTTTTTGACAGAGTCATCAAAATTAAATTGATCAGAATTTAAAACAATGGAAAGATATATAGCAACAAAATGTCTACCTCAGTTGGCCATAAGGAATGATGCTCTTGAAAGGACTAGGAACATTTCGGAATATATTAATGCCCTGAATTTTCTTCTCTTTCTTTTTTATGGGTGTATTAGCATCAACCCAATCTATGTCTACATACAAAGCTGGTTTTGACATTTTGTTTTTCTCAAAGTTTATAGAGATAGAAGAAATCCGTTTCATCAACCAAATAAAATAGGACCACATACGATATTATATAATTGAAGAATTATCGACGTAGCGCAGATACATCCGCGTGGCGCTTTACTTTATTAGAAATTATCAGCAAATGTCTGATGTCGCAAACGCTGTTCGCTTTTTTGTCATTAAGAACAATATGACATCACTCCACAGCCTCACCAACGTATCCAGGGAGGTTGCAACGAGAAAAGCTGTTGACTCAGAAAACTGTGTAAACAGGATAGACTTTATCACTAATCTCAATGTATTGTAATTGCACCAGAATCCTTTGCCGCAACTTGGGCACACAGTTGGCTAGCATATATTCGTCCAAAGATGAACGGGACGAAAATGCTGAACGCTTTAAGGAAGTTCACCGGATCATGCTACACGTTGGATTCAAAGACGAGGTTGGTGGAATATTTTTCAATGAGCATAAGTTCACAGAGAATCGAAATATAAGGCTAGCAAACTCTGAACTTGAAATAGTTTATCACAAACATCCTACAAGGCTCCTCTAAATATTTTTATTTTCTAGGAACATAATTATGAAAATGGATTTTAAAAGTAAGTCTCTATACACTATATGTTACAGCACTGTACACAACTAACCTCGATTTCTTTAGGGAAATTCATTTCAATTAAACATTTTTTTATTCCAAACTGTTGTCAGATGAAGCCCTCAAACATTCACGCATGATTTGTATGTTATTGTTTTGAGTAATTAATTACCTTTGCAATGTTAACTGGAGAAGAAGGATGGACATAGACTACTGAACTTACTTACATTTTCGTGCGGTTGGCAAGATTGGCGATTCTTGCAAACCAGACTGCTGCAGCAGGAACTGTCCAGCCTAAACGATGCCAGACCCCGTCTTGAAATAGCCATTAAAGATGTGCGCATTTTGCGTCGACAGACTGCTGTCACAGTTTTCAAAATACACCTCTTTTGTCTCTTGGAACTCGGCAGATTCCATGGCTGTCACAGGTGTTTCCAAATCTTATTTGACACGGTAATGTTGAGTTCTCTCGTTAACGTATGACAATTATCCTGCAGGAGATAGCCTTCATATTTACGATCCTCAGTGCAATTTTAAACTTAGCCAACATCAGCTTTAAATTGGATCAAGTGGATGGCTGTGTGGAAGAACTAGACATCGAGGATTACGAACCACTCGATACAAGTATGTGTTGCAAAAAGTGAAGTCTACAACAAAAAAAGTAGTTTATAATGTTTGCATATGGATACAGAGAGAGAGAGAGAGAGAGAGAGAGAGAGAGAGAGAGAATGAGAAAAGAGAGAGAGAGAGAGAGAGAGAGAGAGAGAGAGAGAGAGAGAGAGAGAGAGAGAGAGAGAGAGAGAGAGAGAGAGAGAGAGAGAGAGAGAGAGAGATCCAATGCATTCTCCACAAAAAGCTGAAGCTGTGTCAATTATAGGCCAAGTGAAAAGATATAATCAATATTCGTTCTTTTTTCTTTCTTTCTTTCTTTCTTTCTTTCTTTCTTTCTTTCTTTCTTTCTTTCTTTCTTTCTTTCTTCTATTTTTTCGTCTTTCGTCCCTTGTACTTCTTCTTCCCTGCACCCTCTCTGTCCTTTTTCCTAAATAATCATAGATAAATACAATCACTCGTAAAAGGATTATATCTTATTTGATGTAATTATAAAAAAACCTATTACAACCACATTGTTGAGATTTATTTGGTACCAAGGAGTAACATACCAAACAGAGAGCTTAATATCCGTCTCTGTTTCTGTATTCGTCTGTCTTCCTTTCCCTCATGGATATAGGGAAGTGGTATGTGCTTGTGAAACTTTAAAGTTTATACCCCAATCACTAAAATTCTGAGTTTATGAACTAACTTTGTTTTGCTATCTTTCTATTTCTGTGCTACTGTGCTGCTGTTTGTAAAGTTTTGTTCTTCTCTTTGAATTCGTTTGGCAGTTGTCATTGCATTATACATTAACACTGACCATTTTGCAACAGACATTGTCCTCTTCTAAATATAAAGAATGCATTTTATGTTTGCCTTGCTTTTTCCGAAATCCTTTACTATCGCACGCACACACACACACACACACACACACACACACACACACACACACACACACACACACACACACACACACACACACACACACACACACACACACACACAGTATTTGACCATGTGAACAAATTAGATTATTTTAAAACTTGCATTTGTTCATATGATCAAATTAGAAAAGACATACCATGATTTATTCATATGAGCAAGTCTGAATAAACCGGTTTCTTCATTTGAATAAGACGGATTTGGTCTACTACTAAATAACAAGTACTCCCTGTCTGGAAGCTCGGTCCGGGAATCTCATCAGCTGCTCTTGTTGCCGACTGTCAGCAGCTGCTGTACTTGAATTCACCTCCATAATTTCGCACACACGAGAAAGTAGACAAGCTCGTGCGAACAGGAAGAGTTTGATCATAGGATCAAATGGTATTTGATCAGATGAACAAATCGGTAAATTGATTTGCACTTGGGCGACTGAACAGATTTGACTATATGAATAAATATTCGATCACATGAACAAATCATGAAATATCAGAGGGAACATCAATTTAGTCAGTTTAAAGCTATTTGATCATGTGATCAAATTGCGTTAATCATATGATCAAATTGCGTTAATCATATGATCAAATTGCGTTAATCATATCATCAAATCGCGTTGATCATATGAACAAATATTCTCTATTTGATGATATGAACAAATGTATTTATTCATACAATCCAATCCAATCGATTTGCTCAAAAAATCAAATGCATTTAATCATATGACAAAATGAAAAATATTTGATCATATAATCAAATCGATTTGTTTACATGAAAAAATCAATTTGTTCATATGAACAAACTTTAAATTATTTGATCAAATACTGAATAAAACAAGAAACGACTTTCCATCATGTAATGTATATATATATATATATATATATATATACATACATATATATATATATATATATATATATATATATATATATATATATATATACATATATATATATATATATATGTATATATATATATATATATATATGTATATATATATCTTATCCAAGTTACCTTGTGTTTCGGCAACTTTCCATTCAGGACACACCCACATATATTTCTTGTGAAGAAAACCTTCTTTTCTACTTTATTATATATACTTGCTTTTGTATCTCAAAGTTGTCTTCTTGTTTCCAGCGGCTGCCATGTTGAACGTTGACCCTTCAGATCTCCGAGAGGCGCTTCTTAAAGACTCGCTTGGAATTGGTTCGTTTACATGAAGTTTTCTTGTTTCGCAGCATTTGTAAAATCTTGGCGAGTTCATATATATATATATATAGTCGCTTTGGTGTCACTGTTCAAAGTTTGTTACTGTACGTAATATACATTTCAGAAATGGATTAGTTTATGATCGACAAAAAAACATATAACAAGCAAACTTACCTTCAGAGCAGTGACTTCATGAACATAAGTCCAGCAAAGATGAGTTCATCTCAAACTAATTCAAAAGTAAAAATGAAGTATCGCTTTTCCACACTATTTACAAAGACCTATAGGTTGAAATAAATGTATTAGAATACACGGTTTATCACACCTGTGAAATTCTGTAAGGCTTTACTCGCTTTTCGATAGGACGAACAGAGAGCGGAGATCATTTGGTGACAACCACACGGAATAAGGACAAGTGCCAAGCAGACGACGGGAGAGATGCCTTAGCAAAAGCTCTCTACGCTCATATATTTGAGTGGATTGTGCGCAAGATCAATGGGTATTTGAAACTCGAAACTTCGACGCGGTGCGTATCATAAATCAGAGATTCACGAAATTCATATGTCCTGCAACATTGGTACCTCCATTTTAGCACTAGGTCCGTTCTGTTACTGCCTATCAATAAAAAAAAATCTTTAAAGGATTTTAAAATTACCGGAACACGTTCATATTGTACTTTTTGAAGAGCCACACACAAAATTATGTGTCTTTAACGACCCCCAGATTATGTAGTTCGAACGTGTGCGTAAACAAACTGTTCTTTGTCTCATTTAATAATTCAACCACGGCAACACGCATGGGATTTTAAAGAACTAAAAACGGGTAAATGACACCGAAGATATTAAATATCCTGTGTGAGATTCACACATTTATTGTTACGTTGGGAATTTACCGGGGAAAATCATCCCTGATTATAAAACCCCATGTAAAAATTTGAAAAAGAAATTAAATGTGTTTATACTTGTGGCGAAACATAATAGTGGAACATCATCATTTAAGCAGAAAATAGAACAGCTGGAACATATTTCAAGAATCCAGTGCAATAACTCTCATACGGTACATAAATATGCATGCTTTCGTGGGGACATGGTTGAGTAGTGCGTAATGCGTGAAGTATGAGATACAGCTAGATCATTGTCTGGTCTATTGGCGCTGTATATATTTATGAATTGTTTTTTTCCCCTACTTTGTCGGTTCCGGAAACACAATAGGCATTTTGGATATATCCGGATTCGAAAATGTGGATTCGAATGGTTTCGAACAGCTTTGTATCAATATAGCTAGTGAGAAAATGCAATTCCAGTTCAACGAGCACATCTTTTCACAAGAGCAGCAGGAATATACGGGCGATGGCATAGATTGGAACAAAATAAAATACAGAGACAACATTGCACTCTTGGACATGTTTATGGTAATACTACAAACATGATTTAAATTGAGTTACTTAAGAAAAAGTCATCAATATCCTTTTTCAATTAGTTTATGGACTCTTAATTTTCCTATCATGAACTAATTATTGCCTAAAGTAATGTAATACATAACAATAATCTTTATTTAAAGTCGAGGTACAACACAATAAAACATGAGCACCAATGCACTATTTTGATGAGAAATGAAATGAAATGGTATATACAATGACACACAGCTCTTTATAACCGGCCTTTTTTTAATATAAAAAGGAACCCTCTGGCTTTACATTCTGTTGTAACACAGAGAACATAGACAGCATTTGCATAAAGCGCCAAGCCAAGAGGGTAGTTATTTCTTTGAATAAATATTTTTTTTGGGGGGGGACGCTCCGTTGCTTGGCCCCTTGGTAGCGTAAAACGTGTCTGCCATAGGTTATTGTGCTGTAAGCAGGCTGCTCGGTCTTATTATCTCTTAGGTTGTGGGGAGTTTCATATCTTTTAAACAAATTTTCTAGAAAACTTGGGCTTTTATGTGTGACAATTTGAAAACTTTAATTAATTTAAGAATTAAGAAATCCATTTGATCTTGAGGAAATTTGATCTTGAGTTAAAAAGAAATCTGTGTGAATGTGAACTTTTTTTGCAGGGCAGAGAAAATGAGAATAGAAAAATGTATGGAATTCTGGACTTGTTAGAAGACGAGTGCAAGATACAGAGTATGACAAACGACAAGGATTTTGTACATAAACTGAATACGCAATTCGGAGACAATGACAATTACAGCAAGCAGGAGGATCCTCTCCATTTCGGTATAATTCATTATGCTGGCCAGGTGAGTTTATTTTCTTTCGGCTCTTAGAAAATATATATTTCATGCAACATGTAGGTGGCCTTGACTCCTATACTGCCAATTTGGACAAACCTCGATATGCTTTTAATTGACATAGCGATGCTAGATTCCCATTCTCTGTAAGAAAAAAAAACTTTCATTCAAGTACCGACATGCCTACAGTTGCTCAGCCAAAACGAGAAACTGTTAACTCACTCAAAACGTGACACTGAAAGAGTGAATATTGGTTGAAGGCTCTGCTAAGTCAAAGTAATGTTCCGTTGAAGAAAACAATTTTGTTTTTCCTATCAGTTATATATTAAAAGTTCAAAAACTTTAGCCCACATTGAAAGATAGTGACAATATAAATGCAGCTAGTCTGCATAGAGCAATTACAAACAACTGTCAACTCGTGCAAAAGGAGCTCGTAAATGCTCACTAATAGCGAAGGTAGGTACTTTTTTCGACATTGCTTGCTAATTTATTATTATTATTATTATTATTATTATTATTATTATTATTATTATTATTATTATTATTATTTTTATTATTATTATTATTATTATTATTATTATTATTATTATTATTATTATTATTATTATTATTATTATTATTATTATTATTATTATTATTATTATTATTATCATTTGGTAGAATCCCATACGTTTTGAACAAAATCTTAAATAAATTGACAAAAAATGAATACTGAATCATGAGGAGGGTTAATGGAGATCCATACATGTTTTAATGATCAAAGCCATTTCGCACATCGTGGCTAGTAGGTGCATAGGCAAATTCCCGGGGTAAATTAAAACAATTCACAACGGAAATCATACTTTCTTTGATATTAGAGCAAAATGCAAGTATAATATAATATTTCCCTATACCCTACCGCCCTCGTACTGACCATCATGCATATGATAATTGATACTAAAGATTTGAGTACACCTATAAACGCTTAATATGTGTTTAAGGTTGTTTATGATGCCAGTGGATTCCTCGAGAAGAACAGAGACAATCTCAGCCCCTCGCTAGAAGACTGTATGAGAGGCAGCGAAAATGCTGTCATCCGGGAACTCTTTACCGTACAGAATGCTGCCGCTGGCGTACTCATAAGGTATTAAGTGCAATCAAGATAAGTGTACAGCTCATTCTGCTTCCTCCCAGGAAAACGCACCACATGTCGGCACAGGTCACACGAACGGTTTACAGAAACAGGAAAAAGTACTTTCGGGTCCACTCAGGACTGATTATAACGACCTCCTTTTGCATCAATCAAATTAAATTTATTCCTGCGGTCTGTATATGCATGCTGGAGGTTTCGAAGTGCGGTTTATTTTCTATAGTAAACTAGAGGTCATCTGTAAAGATTGCAACTTTTTTGCGCTTTTTCAGTGTTGTAAAGTTTAAAAGGTGTAATGAAAAAAATCAAGCAAAATCGATGAACATTTCCAGGAAAAATAAGGAAAAGCAGAATCAGGCCCGAAGAAAACGAACACAGGAGACAGTAGTGAAACAATTCAAAGTAAGTTCACAGAACAAAAGCTACTTGAAATGTCGTGGTCAATTGTGTAAAATTTCTATCAGTTCATACCTGTAATGTGAATCCTTTCAAATCTACAACTGTGTTAAATCTCTTGCCAATGTCGGTGTTAAATCTCTTGCAGTAGTAGTAGGCATACTATTAAGAAAACAAATCGGACTAAGCAGCTTTCCAGATTCACTGATTTGTCATGATATTTTTGCAAAATGAGTACAAGTCAATAGCATAGACTTCACTACTCGTCCAAGAGTAATTGAGGGAACATTTGCGCTGTTGACATCTCAGGCAACAACCTATAATTCTGTTCTCTGATATGGCTGAAGGCTCTGGCAACTAAATAAAGGTATTAAAACAATACAAAAAAATGAAGAAAAGGACGAGTAGTGCGTATCTTGGTCATGTTTTAATTGGTCACTACAACTATCAACACACTGTCATTAAACGATTAAAGGGATAGAAGATGGATGAATAGAGGGAGGGTGGACAGATGTAATATCGGATAGACCCTAGAAATGGTACCTCGACGGATATAACAGACAGACCGCCCGACACACATACATGCATTCTCACGCCTGCATACATACATACATACATACATACATACATACATACACACACACACACACACACACACATACATACATACATACATACATGCATGCATGCATGCATGCATACATACAGGCAGGCAGACAGACAGACAGACAGACAGACAGACAGTCACACCCGACTAGCCGACAGGCAGATAGATCATATCTGTAGGCCCATCTTTTCATATGTTGAAGCACATGTACATATTCTTTTGACACTTGAATGGATATTTTACTGATTTTTGTAGAATTCGCTCATTGAACTTCTGCACAAGATACGCAAAACTACACCTCTTTTTGTCAGGTAAGATCTGAGGTCATGGCTACATACATGGACTTGTGTGTTTACAATACCGACTTATTATACTCAATGTTGATAAGGGCATTATCATATTTTCCGATAGTACTGGCCATTGCCAACTAATTTCTTTTTATATGAAAATACTGGCTTTTCTACGGCACATTAAGCCTTGGTGAATTAACATTCATTATCCTCTTGGAAAAGAAGCTTTGCCTGTTACATATGCCAGTCTTCTTATACTCTTGACCGCCACTGTAAATGACCAAACAAAAAATAAAATTGCATAAGTATGAAGTGAATTTAAATACAAGACATGGTCATTGGTAAAAGAATGTGAAAATAAAACAGGTATCTTGGGGATATTTTCCAAGAAGAATGCAACACGTGTAAACTTCTAGACACCAAGTGAAAAGCGTTGCAAGTTAAGACCAGAGGTCATCAGTGAAATCCAGAAGTGCCACAATGGTAATAAGGCGCATGGCCTTTTATCAAAAGAAGCCACAATTTTGAAGACACCCTCCGGTAGGTTGCTACCAATGACTGTGTGAAATCCAGTGATGCACAGAAAATAATTGACAATTGAAAATTAACGACTCAAAAAGCAAACCAATTGGAAGTCAGCACCAAAGTATGTAGCCTGTGGCCTCGTACATGCAGAACTGGAACCCTGGTGTGCGCTTAAAAATCTGAAGCCAAAGAGTGTGCTGAGATAGTTGACACAGGTACTATAGGCTTTGTGTGTGGCCATCGTTTCCCATGAAGAGGGCCGAAATAAATGTAATATTCCATGATTTATATACCGTTAATATGTATTTTGAATACATCACAGGATTGATATTACTTTTATTTCTCTTACATATCTTGGAAACATTAAAAATTAAACCTTTCATTTTTACAAAGGGGCAATTTTCTATTTATTATTATTATTATTATTATTATTATTATTATTATTATTATTATTATTATTATTATTATTATTATTATTATTATTATTATTATTATTATTATTACTACTGTTGCTGACATTATCATTATACAACCTAATTTTATTCGAGTGTTTGTATGTCAGTGTGTCGTATTTATAGTACAGTAATGTTGCAAAATACATTTAAATCAGGATGATAGTTGTTAAAATATTAACGATTTTGATGGATCACAGCTAACCATACACGCCAAATCGTATAGTGCAGTTAAATAATCGCATTCAGACAAATGTGAATATTTGTTCCTTTATATTGTGCCTGTTAACAAGCTGACACTCTTATACATAGATATCAATATCTACTTACTGTGAACCTGTCATGTATAATGAGACATAAACACGCAGAATTTTGCAAAATGTCCTCATTTTCCGTCAGGTGTGTAAAGCCTAATGACAGCCAGACGGCAAACAACTTCGACATGAAATTTGTTGAGAAACAACTCACCTACAATGGACTACTGGAGATTGCCAAAATCCGTCGCTATGGATATCCTGTTCGAATCACCTACGAATCCTTCCTGGATAAGTACGAGGTTTAATCTCTGTCCTAATTGTGCCATGTTGTCTTGTAAAATACTCTTGTATGTGTGACCTTTATTTTTGGCCATTTAAACCTGCACTTAAAAGTCTTGTTTTCATATAGACGTACAGCAAAATTGTTAATTTAAAGACTCCTTCCCGTGTAGGTGTGTATAAATCTTGCTGGCTGTTGTAAACTTTGGAATCTGATTCTTTAATACAACTTATTTTCAGGTTAGTCTACCAAAAATTTACTTATTATGAATTTTGGCAATTTTATGCAATAGCATGATATTGTAGAAACCTGTCGAAACCTCCAGGTACATCTAACATGGAAATATTAAAAAGAATGAATTCCTACATTAAACTATGAATGATGTGTGTATGACGTAGCAGAAAGGTTAACTGTCGTATAAATTTTGCGTATGACGTCATCTATCCGTTCAGATGGCAAGAAACAAAACCACCAACAAAAAGCAGATAGAAAATTGAAGATAGAAATGCTGCTGGCAAGGTGCACTTGTAAACTAGCCTTATCCCTTTATATCTATTAACAAGATATTTTTAACAGTGGCTATTACTAATACTGATACATTTGTTTGGAACTTTTCACAATTATTCTAATTTTGTTTCCTGACAGATACAAAATATTGGCATTCAAACTCACGGAGTCAATTGAGGATTTGAAATGGGCATGTACAAAGATTCTCAGAGATCTCAATATCACAGATGCTGGAACAGGTCACACAAAAGTAAGGACTGGCTTTTTGCTGTCTTGTAAAACAAACAATGCGTCACACAAGTAATGACAACAGATAAAATTTCATATTAAAGCTGTTTGTACGAAAACGACATTTTCTGACCCAAAACGCATAGAGCTTCCTTGTTCATAGGGTGGCTCTGAGATCCCTCGGGTGTTTCTATGCGGCTTTCCTGCTTTCTTACGTCCAAAGCCACCAGCTGCATTCCATGCCACTTAGTTGAGAAAGTACCTTAAGGTCTTTTTTATTTGGTATTCCAGAAGTTATATTGCTGTCGGCTTTAATTAGTTTTTTTTTATTAGCGCACAAAAACATCATTGGACCTACTTGTATATCAAAAGTATTTTGTTTCCTTTCAGGTGTTCATAAAGGAGTGGGAAGAGCAGCGGCTAAAGCAGCACTTACTTTACCACGAGGGGAAGGCCGCCATTTTACAGAGTTATTGGCGAGGACGGCTAGCTCGAAAGAAGCACAAAGAGCTGCTTGCCAAGGTAGTAAAATCAAGGGTGAAACCTTTGTTTGTTTCACTGTGTGACATGTTGGCTTCATACTCTTTCCCTTCTTTCCTACTTCTTCCTGCCCCAGTCGTCTATGTCTTTTTTTCCCCACACACTTCTCGGCCTTTTTCACTTCTGCATCAAGCAGACCTCTGCTTTACGTTTGGGCTCATTGTAGAATCCTTCTTTTCAAAGCTCCCAATTGTCATCTTTCACAACACCTCCGTCCTTTAAGTTAAAAAATCGGCCACTAAGTATCATCTTTGGGATAGTAGTCTCTCGCACGGCTCAGCTCTTACAGCGTTAAGTCGTTTACCCAGACCGAAATCTCCAGAATTCACAAATCGGTCCCGCTACTTAGCTGTTTTTTTCTTGTGCCATCGAGCAGCCCTAATTAGTGGATTTAATCTGTGAGGTCGCAGATACATGTAATATGTGCATGGGCGCAATGGATTTATAGGGACGGGTATTTCTGTGACAAAATATCTTAGCCAATACACTGATTTTAAGATTGTGAAAGTAATAGATCTTCCTTGAACCCATATCTATCGTTTTAGGCGCATGCGTTTCATCACACAGACACAGACAGACAAACAGACAGACAGACAGACACACACACACACACACACATATATATATATATATATATATATATATATATTTATATATATATAAATATATATTTACAGAAAATTGAAGAAGAAAAAAGCATGGCGGCTGGAGCACCTGCTACAACAACTGGAGGTTTGGCGGTTGACAGTCCTGCCGTCAGAGCAAAGACAACTGCTGATCATAAGGAGAAAATGGTAAAACACGTTAAGCAGACAGATGAACACGGAACTTTGAACCAGTGAGTTCACTTTCTTTTGAAAGCACCACTAGAACTTCTACTGCTACTATTTTATCGTCTATTAAATGTAAACAATGGTGCTCAAAAGTACTATTTGGTAAACATGACTATACTAAATGATACAGGTATTACAGAAATGTTTCAGTGGCATGACGAACATCATTTGGTATGTGTACATTGCGAATAACAATGTGGTTGGCTATGCAATATAATGGTTCCCCTGAAAACATTGATATGAATTCCTTTTTCAAACATTGTATAATCTTCTTGAATTTCAACCTAAATTGGAATTAAATGGGTTTCTCGTGTGTGGAATCATTGACAAGTGCTTATTTCATTTACATGAAGAGTCCTGATCACATTTATCGGCCAAACATTAACAGGTAATTGTCTAATTTTACTTTGGGTTTTTGTAATGGTTTGCCCTAATGTGATTAAATTTAATCCAGGTTTTCAGTTAAATCTTTTTTTATTTGATTTGATTTTATTCAATTTAATTTTACTTACTTGAATATACGTATTACAGTTTAAGTGAGAATAACGTTCGGTATAGTTTGAATAATTTGTACAACTTCGTCTAAATGTATTCATTCACGATGAGTTTGTTTTTGAATTTTTGTACTATGTTGACTGATTAATTGGCTAATTGGTTTATGGATATTTCTTTTTGGGGTCGGTGTTCTGTCTGACCTACTTCAGACTACCTCTGATGACCTTTCATTGCACGCTTTGGTTTAGTAGTCTTGTGGCAATGTTCATGCCATTGCCCCGTCAGGACATTATGCATAATTCAGGATGGTAATCATGAAAAAACATCACCTGCGGAATAAATTCAAAAACTTAAGAACAAAAGCAAATTGGATTGCTTTTAAAAAACAGAAACATATTGTAACTGATATAAACAGATAATCTATAAGAGCCTATCTAAAAAGTAAATGTGACAGTGGACCAAAACAGGTAAACAATTCTGGAAAACAATAAAACCCTACATCAGGATGGTACAAACAACAAAACTGATTGCAGTACACTTGAAGAAAATGATCAAATTTTAACTAACCCAACAGAAGTCGCAAACATTTTTAATGACTTTTTGTTGATGTTAGGCCCACAGGTTCCACGCCAAACACGAGCCTAAATTTACAAGTACAAAATGGTTGTCATGATATCACAAACCTGGATGAATTCGTGAAAACATTGAAAACTTCAGACACCGTCCTAGTATTTGCAAAATTAAGGAGTCCTGTTCCTTTTATCTGGAGTTAAATTGTACGGAGACCACTGTCAGGAAAACCCTAAACCAGATTAAAAATCTTGACACCAAAAAAGTCACCGGAAATGATGGAATTTCAGCTAAAATATTGAAAATAAATAGAGTTCAAATTGCACCTATTATAATAAAAATATTCAATGTCAGTATACAGTCTTGTTTTTCCCACCCCCATCCCCTTTAAATTGCTATAGTAAATCTAGTTTTCAAAAAGTCTGACGCTCTCAGTAAAATCAACTACAGACCCATCAGCATTTTATGTATCATATCAAAGAGTTTTGAAAGACACCTTGATCGTCAAAGGCAAAGTGCAAAAGCTTGGATATTATATGATGGTATCGCAGCATATCGACCAAATTATGACTGTCAATCTTTGCTGATACATGCAGTTGAGACCTACTTGGAGAAGAGCATTAGACCAGAAGAAGCATGTAGGAATACTTCTGATGGATTTATCTAAGGCGTTCGACTCCTTCTCCCACCCATTGTTGATTGCTAAACTTCATGCATATGGGTTTGCAGAAATTGCAACCAATACTTGCCAGCTACCTAACCCAAAAAGTCCGAATCGAGTCAGAGTTCAATGATTGTCACACTCTCAAAAGATGTGTTCCCCAAGGGTCTGTATTGGGCCTGGATCTGTTAAATGTTTTTATAAATAACATGTTCTGTTTCGTTCAAAAAGTGGTCCTCTCAAACTTTGCTGATGACAATACACTCGCTGCAGTGGCGGACTCAATAAATGGAGTAAAGAGATTGCTCACAGACGAGTCCGTGACTGCAGTGACATGGTATTCAGAGAATGATTTGAAGATAAACTGCTCCAAATTCCAAACTATGTTTGTAAGTAGTGATGTAATTGATGATTTCACTGTTGAGATTCAAGGAACTGTCATTCAACAGACACAAAACGCCAGATTGCTTGGAGTCATAACTGATAGTAACCGGACTTTCGACTCCCATATATCTTAACTCTGCAAGAAAGCAGCTAATCAGCTTGCTGTTTTGATCAGATTCAAACGAATCCTAGACATTCCATTAAAGTAGCCTATTGTCAAAACTTTGATGCTGTTACATTTCAAATATTGTTCAATAATCTATCATTTTTGCTGTCGTGACAATGTACACAAAATGGCGGCATTTTGGAGGGAGCCCTACGTGATGTATTTTCTGACTTCGATTCTGTTTATCAGGACTTGCTCGGCAAGTCCTACCTAAACTCACTAGAGAATGATAGGCAAAAAGATATCGTTGTCGAGACCTTCAAAATTATATATGGGATTGCTCCTGCCTATCTAGAAAATCTAATAAGCAAAAGAGATATTGGTTTTGGAAACCGCCAATTATTTGATCCGTCCTTACCAAGATCTAAGACAGTCAAATATGGGAAACGCTCACTACATTTCTTCATGCCATACCCATGGAATGATTTACCGAGAAAGCGTTAAGCTGTGACGGATATCAGTGAATCTAAACAAGCTATAAAATACTGGAGGGTGACAGTATGCCGATGAGGACTGTGTCAGTACCAGGGGGCTCTTGCCTCCTGATACAGCCACGCGGTCTACCAAATATTTCACTCGTGAACCGGCTTGATGTCCACCTCTTGTGTCACTTGTCACCTTATTGCTAAAATGTTTATCAAATAATATGGCCAGGCCTTACACCTAATGCATTTTAATTGAAAATATATAATTTGTCATTTATATGATTTTTTTTAAAGTCTATTCTCTGATTTTTTCTTAATCGAATATGATATCATTACAACTTATTGCCATTTATTGATATGCATTTTGTCTGTCATAATAGGTTTTAGCTAATGTTCTTTATATTGTACAACTGACGAAACAAAGACACTTGAATTTGATATTTAACTCTTTGAGTGCCGAGCTGTTGACCTGGACCATTATCTTCTATGTGACTACAGACATGCTGGTACTTAAATGAATGGTCTTTTTACGAAGAACATGAATCTAGCACCCTAATTATACTTCGGAAGTAGTTCGCCTGAAGTTGCAGTTGGAACTGAAAGAGTTAATACACAATCGAATCAATTTCTGTTTTATATACGCTTTGTGAACAGTGCATTTTTAAATGACAACCTTTCTTCTGCAGGTCTACATGGGATGTTCCACGTAGCGGCATTTCAACTGATAGCAAGGGTGCAGTGGATCATTTTTCAGGTGTATTAATGTATACCAAATGCTTCATGTACCCACTAATCTTCGCAGTCATATTGGTGGGTACAGTTTCAAACAAGGTAGCACTGCTGGTATTGACATCATCGCTCAGTATCTTCGATGTCGCGCTGAAGGTAAATATTCGATAATTGTTTTCATACACGTTACATCCAGGAGAGATAATCATACAACTAATTGTCAAAGATAACAGTGTATCATAACAACTAGCACTTAAAGACTTTTTATTTGGACTATATATTTGGTACAAGCAATTATATAAAATTACACACACACACAGACACACAGACACAAACACAAACACACACACACACACACACACACACACACACATATATATTATATGTCGGTCTCTTGCAGGTTGATCGAGAAGCGACGAAGACAGACACAATCCGGGACAGGAATAATGTGATAAACGCACTTATCTTGGTTATTTGTGTTCCATATGCTCTGACATTTTTCATCCAGATCTTCAAAGCAATATTTGGAAGTCGGCCCTCACCCAGTCCAGCATTTCTCCTGAAGGTAAAACTGACGTTACTCCTTAGAATAGAAGTTAAACTTTAATTGTCTTTGATGTGTACATGAAGGTATTATACAGATACCTCCATTATGTGTACAAAGACAGCGACAATCAGCCATTACAAACGGATTTACAATGCGCAAGTGTTCGATACGGACTGGCGATGAATTCAGGGCAAAGAGTACAGGAAGATGACAACCAAACTTGCCAGGTACAGCCGAACCCCCCCCCCCCCAAGTATACGATTTTATTTGTCAGATAGTAAATTCCTGAAAGCATGAATGAATGAATGAATGAATGAATGAACTTCATTTCTGCACCAATTACAGTCATGGCATTATGAAGTTCTGTACGTACACATAAGGTAAACAACAAGCGAGAAAAGCCAATTCACGCAAGCACTATCAGCATCACAATAATGTGATGCTGCAAATGTTGCAATACAAATAAGCTGTGTCACAAAACTAGAGGTCATATGGTGTTACAGTGGGCTATATATATCATCTTGTACTTACAATTTACCCCAAATTTTTACCGTTTCTTCAATAAATTTTGCCATTTCCATACACGTTAGCGGATCATCTGAAAACTTTAAGGGAATAATTTTTATCTGCCCAAACAACTACATAAATGTCATAAATGTATCCCATTGCATATGAATGTTAAAATCTCGAGTTCATTTGTCGCGAGATTTCAATATCAGCAGTGCTATTTTACACATATAACATCATCTTTGTCCGCGTGTTTTGTAGATTTTTGTGGTGGAAGGCTTGCATTCATTGGGTCTCTGCTTCTTGGTCTTTCGTGTTTTACCCAAGATGGATGTACTGCGAGGTGTCGCAATTCTGAACGCAACTTGTACCATCCCGGCTCTCAGTGCAGTGTGCCTTGGCAAGTCTCCGAGAATTATCCATCGAACGAAAACTATCACCGATACAAGTATTAATCACAAAGGCGCTCCAAATTGTGCGACCAATTTCCTGTGGCGGCTTGCAAATATCTTAGCCTTGTTAATACAAGTATCAGCTTCTGCGGCGGTGGTGGTGGGCGGGTTTGAGACGGATTTCAGGACCACTGTAACGCAGCAAAATGGCACACTTGAAATATTCTGGAAGAGAACTGTAGCAGCTAACTCGACGCTATTTTTTCGACAGCCACCGAAGACAATGACCATAATAACAGAATCTTGGTGGGTTCCAGTTGCGCTTGTTTTGGTATCTCTTTCTTGGTGGGAAAATTTTGTGGACAAAAACTTATGTATTACAATTTGCCATATGAAATTCACAATACCTTTCGAAACATTCAAGGCCCAGTTACACGACCTACGGCAGAAATCGTCCGTATTTACGTCCATTTGGAAGATTGGAATTACCGTTGCTTTTGCGTATGGATTTTGTACGCCTTTTTCATTGGATTTCTCGTTCTTGATGACCACTGGACAGGGCTTTAATACATCGTCAACAGTTCTGTTTCAAGTTCTCACTGGAGCTTTGGTCTTTTATTTTGGATCTTTGGCATGCAAGTTATGTATGCAGGCATTTAGCTTTACGTTACCGCTTACTCTTTCATTCCCAGTAGTGGTGGGGGTAATTGCTCTGCAATGCTACTCCAACCTAAAACCGCTAAACAGTAGTTGGATCTGCCCCGAAGGTGTCAATGTTTTTATTCAGAACTACACTTCAGTTTGGACAGGTGCATGCGTCTTCCTCTGGTGGATAAGTCAATTGCTCGTCGTCCGTCACTTGTGGTTTCCACAACAGAACATGATGGACACAAGTGAAAAGTAGGTTCTTCATATGAAAATTTGTAGTCAATCTGTTTTCTCTGTGTTGTGCGCCACTTTTTTGCCTGGAGAGATTAACTTTACCCCATCCAAACTCGCAAAGCTCTGACTGAACTGAGGGAGACCGCCTCTAATGTCGATTATGGGGGAAAATGATGAGTATACAGGGGCAACTCAGCCAGGACTTGTTTACAAGTTTGTTATTAATGACTGTATGAGTATATTTGAAAATGATTAAATAACAATTTTGTTCTCTCTCTCTCTCTCTCTCTCTCTCTCTCTCTCTCTCTCTCTGTGTATCTGCAGAGTATGATACGTGTCAAATTCAGTCTACTGAAATTCGTCAAACCTTTCAGTCAGTCATAAATCATAACCGTAGTAATCATACGTGTGTTCCATGAATTTAGATTGACAATGTAAAGACTTGTTTACTTGTCTTGTGGATTATAATTCTGGAGTTTTCATACAAAACTTTGGTTCATTATGTTGTGACACGAAGGTTGAACGCAACATTAATTGCTCGTAAACACCACTTATCCCTCTCAAATGCTAGTCTTTCTTGGTCAAGCGTCATACCTTTCTATCAACGTGATATTTTTACTTCCAGGCTGTTTGTTCTTCCTCTTTACTGTGGAGCCCTACTGGAGCAGTCTCTTTTGATGAACAGGCGCAGACATGACAAGGACATTATTTTATCCAGCCGCAATATATTTGGGTCATCTTACAAAAAGTCTGGTACTGAAGAGCAATACAACATGGACAAGAACTTCGCGGAAAGAGTGGTTCCTATGATCTACGCATGCGCCACAATGTGGCACGAGACTAAAACTGAGATGACTCAGCTTCTAAAATCTCTTTTTCGGTGTGTTGACAATGAACGGAATGGGATCTATGCTTTGGATAACATTAAAAGTATTATTGGAAACAAATTTAAGTCAGTTCCGTGCGAGATACGAGTATCCAGTTAGACATTATTGGTCGTATTGCTGTGGATTTGATCTACATATTGCTAAAAACATTAAAATTTAATGAGGGTATAAGTCAGTAAGTTGCATAAAGAGTACAAAGAGGAAGCTATACTGAACTTTCCAGTGAAACTGGGTAGGAGATCAGATTAAACTTTTTTTTTACAAAATGGGCTATGGATTTGTATCCGCGTACTTATGTAACCTAATTCCTGGAAATGTATCATCCAGAAAAAAGTACAATGTCAGGTCTAAAAACAAACTGACTGAACTCAAATGCAGAATCAATTTATATGCAGTCCTTCATTCCTTCTACTATTCGACATTGGAATATGTTCTCACCTGCCGTCATAATTCAGGAGATCATTTCAACATAAACTGGATAGAGACAAACCGAAAACTAATGACTTATTCTACATTGGTATTGGAAAAACGTCTTTTTTATTTTTTGAATGCCCAAATTACATTATCTGAAGAAATAAATATAATTAATAATCATATCATTGGCACCTTTCACTCTAAAAACCTGAATGTATGGAAGTAATAACTGTTCGCAGGCAAACAACAATATTATATTTGAGGCAACACAATATTGTACTTTTCAGTCAGGAAGATTCAAACCACCTTAAATTAACCAAACCATATATGGTCCCCATCAATAAAACAAAGTTCTAAGTTTGAATATTTCTGTGCTAACATAGGATATTACATCAATATTTGTAACCAAGCAACTGGAAGTCCCTCTATCTGTCGCGTATAATTATGCCACCCATCTAATCTTTTCGGTGTTATGTCCGTGTCACTGTATCGTCCTGTGATTTGTGCTTCTTTCCTTTACTTTTTGTTTCCATGCTTACTGTTATAACACATAATATGATTACACTTAATTACCGATTGACTGAGTTATACACATTGCATATAATATTGTTTCTGATTGTTAAATGAGTATAATGGCATTTCAACAGCAATAACTAATTATTTACATTTTTATTCCAAAAGAGGAATTCATATAGGCATGGTGGCAGTTTTCCATTTTTTTTTTAATAAAATAAGTTTAAACCATAAAGAGAAATTGTTGAGATGACGTTGAACAGCTGAAACAGGTTTGTGTTATGTTTCAGGATGGATGTTGATCAGAGTGCCAGACGCGATGCCAGGACGTTATTTGGGGCAGAGGATCTGGATGATTACAATTTTGAAGGTATATATTCTTTTTATCGGGACGTTCTTTGCAGCAGATGATCCTGGTGATTACAATTTCAGGGTATGTATTTTTTTATCGGGACATTCATTGGGGCAGAGGACCCGGATTACAATTTTGAAGGCATGTATTCTTTTTATCCGGACGTTTTTTGGGGCAGGGGATCCAGATTGGTGCAATGTTGAAGGTAAGAATATTACCGGGATTATATTCCCCAAAGTCTAAACATATATGGATTTTTTTCCTGTTGTTAAAATCAAACAAGGATAATGCACACCCACTCTTACAGAGGCTACTGCACTATCTAGTGTGCCACGTGGCATAATGGTCCTGGCCCAGCTGCTGGAAAGTTTGGGGGCACTGAAAAAGGAGGGAGAAAAATGTTTACCCCCCCCCCACACACACACGCACACAGACACACGCGGTGACCCATGCATGCATATCTTATCCCTTTTATCCCTAGTGGTTTAACTTTACTCCCTCCTTTGTCAGTGCCCCCAAGCTGCTCCAGCAGCTAAGCCAGGATCAGTATGCCCCTTGGCACACCAGGTGGTGCAGTTGTCTCTTTAATAATGTTAGTAAATCTCGTCAAACTCATGTTCCTGAATCAATCGCAGGACGTGGGCATTTGACCATGCGATGCAGTATACCAAGTGAATACAAACCCGCCAATTGACCAACAGGTGCATCTCCTGTCTCAGGCACTGGTATTTGGCAATCCTGTTTGAATGACTATGTTTAAACTTAAAGGTATATGTACGGTACACCATGGAGGTATTGTACAGTATAATACCTCCATGGGTACACGGACCCGGGATGAATTCATCTTTCATAGACTAATGATGGCATTATTTTAACCAGAAAATCGTAGCATTGATACACTAAATCGACAGAAACACACTGATATCCAATGTCGCCTGTCGGCACAAATATCGGGTTCCTCAAAGAACGTTCTCTACGACATCATAAACGACCTGTCAAAAGTACCATGTCGCTCTCCCGCAGGTCTTTGAAGGAACACTAAACACAAGTTTCATTTCAATCTCACCAGAGGAGATAAACAAGAACTTACAAAAATGTAATAATTCAGATATGCTGCATTACTCCATATACCTAATGCCTCTGGAAACGTATTTCTTCTGTTGGAGACAGATGAATGGCTATTTATACAAGTAGTTTCTGCAACCGGCACTGGGATTATATGACTGAAACTTGCTAATCGTGCTGGTATTATTTAAAGGGAAATAATAATATTAATAATGATAATAATAATAATAATAGTAGTAGTAATAATAATAATAATAATAATAATAATAATAATAATAATAATAATAATAATAATAATAATAATAATAATAATAATTATTATTATTTATTTAACCTCCGCAAGGGAGAAAATGGAATGCACACACAAATAATATATCGAAATAATATGCACGTCGAAATCATAAGACAACCATACATAAAGTAAATCTTGATATAAAATCGTAAATAAAAGAATAGACTAAATAATACGTCACATGAGTAATACAAAATGGACAGATCGAACACATCATACCTCAAACTAAAACATAGGTCACCAAAAATCATTCTGATAAATATGCATGATAATAGATACACCGTAAACTGACGTCGAAAATTAATATCAATGATAAAATAGCTGATATGCCACGGTATCAAATCGAAGCTCAGAATGCTTTCAACAGTAAAGCCACCAATTTATGTTGGACTCTCCCGCAAGGGTTAAAGTCTGGATGGGTCACTAGGTACCGAAGAGTGCCCACCATACCATTGTTCTGGTTGGGTGGTGTACCAGGTACGAGACCGCACACCAGTGGACATAATTTCATTGCAGACTCACCGCTAGAGATAACGCGACCTACCAGGGTATTTGTATGGAGATGACCATTAATCACAAAGTCTGAAGTAAAATAGGCACACAAGGATCTGAAAGCGGAGTCGGTCTTAAATACCCTATGTAGTAAGGAATAGGCATTGAGTTAAAATATCAGAAATGGGGGGGGGGGTGCATTGAGGGCAGATAAAAGTTTGCCGTTGTGGGACCTTTTTCCGATGCCCAAAGCGGATTTTAATGTACCACCCTGAACAGCGTTTAAAAGTTTGCTATGCAATTTAACAGATTCCATACCATAGCGCAAGCAGCGGACACCTGTTGTTTTCCACATATACACCTTAGCTTCGATGGAGAGCCCAGAGTATGCGGAACCAAAGCTACCCAAACTGAACATACAGCGTCTAGCAGAGTTTATACGGTTATGAACATGCAGATAGTAAACATTTTCACGTTGGTATGTAACACCCAAGATTTCAAGATGGTCCTCTACCTTCATGGGATTGCCCCCTAATTTCCAGACAGGGTCCTCATGAAATACCGACTTACCTGCAGCCATACATTTGGTTTTCCTTAGTCCAAAATTAAAGCGCCATCTGTTGGCGTATTGATTACATGAGTTTATGAGGGCCTGTGGCCCAGGAACAGTGGTAGAGAAGACGGCCGGAGACATCATCGGCGTATGCACATGAATTGAACTTGTCTGTACCTATTCTCACACCCTGTTCAGCAGACTGCAGCTGAATGAGCAGTCAGTAATAAAAATATTGAAAAATTTAGGGGAGAGAATACTCCCCTGTCTAGTACCCCTAGTTGCAGAAAACAGAGAGCTGTACTGGCCCTTCCATTTCACCGTGGCTTGTAATTGCGTACACCATCTGTATAGAAACATCCAGTCAGGCAATGGTAGCATGTTTTATAATTCATAGAACAGGTCGGGGTGCCATATCGTGTCGAAGCATTTTTCGGCGTCTAGGGAACATATAAACAAAGGTGATTTGGCCTCATAGAAGTAAGTTACTACGTCGTGGAGAAACCACAGGCCATTGTAGTATCTGTCCAGAAACCAAATTGATTAGATGCAGCTTTATTATTAGGAATAAGGTGAAGCTCAATCATCTTGGAATGGGTGGTGCCCACTGTGATGGGTCTATAATTCAGAGCATCGTTAGGATTTAAAGTGGGCTTCTTAAGAATAGGAACAATCACGCCGATTTTAAAATCGTCTGGGACAACACTCCAACATAACATAGCCGTATTTTGGTCTGATAACTGAGAGCACAATACAGTGCTTTTGTTATATTTTAAATGTTCAGGAAATATGCCATCAATATCGGCGGCTGTATTACACTTCAAGGAACTAATAAAATTATCAACCTCTTCACTTGTGAAGGTGACATCAGGGAAGACCTTCTGCCAATTATCAGAAAATAAAGATTGAACTTGCGACTGAATGGAACACTGTGCATCTGTAAGAGATCCCGACTCTTGCATAGTACTCTTATATACATTTAAAAACTGGTCAACACCAAGAGAGGAGCATATCCTTGTAGACCTACGACGTTTAATAACATTTCAGAAAGCTGAAATCTTCCTCTGCATATACAAAGGATTTAAACGTAGCGAGTCACGATCACTGAATCCCAGAATACAGCGTCGACAGGTACGCCGTTATACTTTCTTTAAATGTTTCCATACTTCAAACACAGCACCTGACCTGGGCCGACCACTTGAGACCCACAGTGAGAACCAAAATTCTTTCGCTCTCTCAGGCGGCCTAATTCAGGACACCAGAAATGCTTCAATTTAAACTATTTCCTTGGTGAACATTTTATTTTATTTATTTTATTTATTTATTTACGGAAGCTACCCCTTTACAGCGGGGGGGGGGGGGGCGCCTGCAGGCAGGGCAGAACCCGCGGCGCGTCAGATAAAAACATTACATACAATGCAGCAATACAGTATAAAATATGTACAGTTATTACGATATTTACATTATCTAAAATAGGTCGGTTTTACCCTGACGTGTCTGCTGGAGACTCACGTCGACATTCCCATGCTTCCATCAAATACTGCTTCGAAATCATATCAAATTCTTTACCCGGGGTTTCACCAAAATCGTAAGCATGTTCTCCAAGAAATAAGCATAGTTTACTTAAACTGGATGAACTACAAAATCTGTGCCATACATCAAGTGCTCCTTCCGACCATAGTGTGCATTCCAGCAGGTTATAATACTTGTTTCGGATAAGATGTAAGGAAGGACAAAGAAACAGAAAATGAATTAAATCTTCAGTAGCACCTTTACATAAATCACATTTAGTATCAGTTGTCACTTTCCATTTACACAAAACCTCCTTAAGGCCCAGACATCCTGTTCGCGCTTTAAACTTTAATCTAATGCCATTAAAATCATTAGAATCAAGCATGTATTTTTCTCCAAACGTGGATTAAACATCCAGCCTCCTTACACTTAGTTACAGGCATCATGTACGGCTAAATTAATAGCGTCGAGTCGTGTATTTATGAGCTTACTGGCTGATGGCGTATTGCAAGCACCAGTAACATCTAACGGACCCAAAGAATTGAGTTTGTCACAAAATATCTGTTTGTACCTTTCGTTACGTATATCATTCTTCCAGTCCGGGAGACGACCGGCTGGAGCAGCATAATTTAGGTTACAACCGTCTCTTTGTTTTATGGTAGCCTCCACCACTGGTAAAAACATTTTTAAGCGGACGGGCAAGTGATAGCTCAAATTACCTTCATCTAAGCTCACAATGATTGCAGGAATTAACATTGCCAAGATCTCGTGAAAAGGCTAATATATGATCAAGCCACGTATATGTCCGGTTTGCATGACAAAAATAGGCATATTCAGTACTTTGGTTAAATAACATATCAACCGCTACCATGTCATTGTATTCAATGAAATCATGCAACAAACGACTGTGTGCATAAAAACCTTTATGCTTGAACCATTTTGTATGTAGCTTATCAGCAGAGGGAAGTTGGGCTTTAAAATCCCCAAGTATCTTAATGGAGGTAACAGCAGCATACTGATCAATTAAGCTCTGTAAAATAGTTAACACTTGGACATACTCATCGGTATGTGGGGGGGGGGGGGTGTGAAAAAAAGGCATATACAGAGAAATTTTGACCTGAATTATCTTACCGTTGGAGTCGCAAAGGGCGACTGGAACAATGCGGGCGCTGGGTGCATCAAGTTGAAAACAAGACAGACCACGTACATTTTTTACGATCGCCGCAACGCCACGAAAAGGTCGCCCGGTATAATCAGGTTCGACATCACACATTGCTGATTTAGCAAATACAGTAAACTTAGAGTCCGGAGATTTCGCATTTAAAGCTGTGTCAAGCAGTTTTAACTCGTGTGGTCTGAGCCAGGTTTCACCCCAAGAAATTAAATCGCCCTCCTCCAACATATCAAATATATAATCAGCATTTTGTTTTAAAACCTTTGCAATTATAATGCTTGCATAAAAATGGTATATTACAGGTAGTACCAGCACTTACAGTAATATCCGTGGCCGCATTATGCTCCAGACCAACCGTAAAGGTCACAGGTCTGCAGCGTGAACAGTCACCTGAGTTACTGTCTCCATGTCCATGCACCCGGGGTGGGCCGCTGATGGGCGCTGATATGCTCAGGTGCGGGCTGAGGGTTAAAGGTTTGGGGGTTCTGTGGCGCCGACGGGAGCGAACCCTAGTAATTTTGGGGAGTTCGTTGACATGCTGACCAAGGGTTGAATTATTGTCCGTCATGGCCTGTGCTATAGGCCTATACATACTTCACTGTTCTCACTAAAAGCAGTTTTGAATGTGTTGTGTTTCACAATTGTCCTGAAAGTTGCGTGCTGAAGTTGTTTTGACAAATCCTGCGGCAAGACTAAGAAATACAACCAGATACTTTTTGTCAATTATTGACTGTAATTAAGTTGTCTCATGGAAGCATGGTAGATTTCACATAAACTTGTGGCCTACCGACGCAGTATCAGACAGTTCGTTGTCGTGCAGGTGTACTCATTCACCATTTCTATTCAAACGGGTTCAGACTACGTCAATGCTCACCGTAAAATAGTCAGAAATACGCCGTATGCATATTAATTTCCCGCCACAAAGCACGGGTTTGACGCCACGCTATAATGGGGGACGTGTGTGTCACATCACTCACAGACAGGGCCATTTGTTCATTTGTCACAAAATTAGTTTTTTTTTTTGAAAAATTTAAGTTCACAAATGCCAAACTGGTATTCATTTAGTACTTCCCGAGCCAAATATGAAGAAAAATTTCCCTCCGCCTTTAATAAGTATTCTTTATTTTCAAAATATTAATAATATCCCGCTTGTCCCCACAGGTACCGACCTGTATCTCGCCATATCCCGCTAAGCGAGACTAGGCAATCAGGTATGCACTTCTGGCGGAAAATTAATATGCATATCTCCTATTGAGTCGTTCTGCATTTCACAATTTTTAGCGCATATAATGTTTGACGATGCAATGGAGCTCAACAGCCGGGGCGACTATGTGCTGAACAAATATGCAAAACAGCTGATTGGGGTCGTTGACGAAGCTGCAAGGTAAGGAAAGAGCGTTCACATCCGCTGATTACCGTATTATTACTTCATTTAAGCGGCAAAAAGTAGATCATCACCGAGTAGTTCCCGAAGTATAAACATCAACTGTTATGAAAATTGCAAATGTTTGATTGAAAATGTAACCCGTATACCCTTGGGACCAATAAGACTGAGTGAAAAGTACGCCTCTGCGTAGAATTGGTGATCAACATGAGGCTAAAGCTGTTGATGTAACAGAACGTTATTGGTATCATCAATTTCTTTTAGAATCGTTGAAGCAGGCGACGCCTGACATGACAAGCTTGGGCTGGTTAAAGGCTGAAATGGCTGTTTGTCTCAGGATTAATTTAGGGAGGGTGCCCTGTAGTTTATGGTTCAGTATGTTAGATTCCGTGCAAATTGATCAAGTTTTAAGAATATTTTACCACGCTGATTACAGCCAAATGGAGTAGCACAACGTCAAAACTTTTTTCTAAAGATATGTATGTTTGACTTCATCACAATCAGTTCGTTTGCCAAACCAATTGTGCTGAAGTTTTTCTTTCTTTCTTTCTTTCTTTCTTTCTTTCTTTCTTTCTTTCTTTCTTTCTTTCTTTCTTTCTTTCTTTCTTTCTTTCTTTCTTTCTTTCTTTCTTTCTTTTTTTCTTACTTTTCTTTCTTTGTTCAGTCTGTCTCTCGGTCTACTTTTCTGGCGTGTGCATGTAACATTCACAAAAATAGATTATGTTAAGATAAAATACTTACAGGACAATAATGATGACTACCTTTTGCAGCTCGGTATACAAGGTAAATCTTAAATTGGATCCTCCAGAGAAAACTCCAACACCATATGGAGGGCGTTTAATATGGACCATGCTCGGAGGGACCCAGTTGGTGGTTCATTTAAAAAACAAAGACAAGATACGTAACAAAAAGCGGTGGTCACAGTGTATGTACATGTACTACTTACTGGGACACCGCCTGCTGGGAAGTAGGGTAAATCATACGGAAGAGGACGATAGCACAACTTGCTTCTCCAGCTACATATTTAATGTGATGCCCAGGAGAATTGGAATACAGGTAAATAATTTCAGGATTGTTTTTCTTGTAAAACGAAAACTTGCATACCTTCGTCTCAACTGGACACAATATGACGTCAAATATGTCCTTCCAAATTTGTAATAGCTCTTATGCAATGTAAACTGTGCACAAATGAGGTGACAACAACACTTTACCTGACCAAAGTAATATCCCCTCTGTAGCATTCCCAGGCAATATACTCGGATGTTCAGAACAGACCTGCAGTGCCTGTGATTAGCTGTTTAGGAAAACTCATCGGCAATAATCAAACCGAGGTATGGCTTTATCCGTTTTTTTTTCAGTCCACTGGAAAAATGAAATGAACAAAGACGTTTTTAGGATAAGCAGTTTGAGATAAGATGATCAATATTTATTACACTTTGATTTGAACAGGCACAAAACACCTTTATTCTCGTACTTGACGGAGATGTGGACTTCAAACCTAATGCTGTGAAACTATTGGTAGACCGAATGAAGAAGAACAGCAAAGTGGGTGCATCGTGCGGAAGAATACATCCAATCGGATCAGGTAGCATATTGTGCATGTATTGGTCCCTGTTTGCTCAATTTGAAATTGACTATCCTCTCCTGATCCACGTTTCGTCGGAAGGTTTGGCAACTTGGACTATTTTTTTCTTTACATTGTGCCTCTCTCATCCGCGTGGAAATGTTAGACTTGACGGAAGTAATGCAAGCACTCAATGGGCCCAACTACTACCCCATATCTTCGTTGCGGATTCCACGTCTTTTTTGGATGGAATTTTTTTTGTTTTTTTGTTTTTTTTGTTTTTGTTTTGTTTTTTGTTTTTTACATTGACACATGAAGCCTTCAACTCTGATGGCTGTGTGCGTGGGTTCACAACAGGGTGTCTGCTTTGATATCATGAGGTTAATGGATTGATTTTGGTGCTTTGTCTTTTGTCGTCTTCGGCATAATATACTTCAAATTGCAATTGGATTACGATTTCGATGCATTAAAGGTCGTTTTTCTGGACAATAATTTTTCCTCCTTTCGACGACTTTAAAATCAGAAATACCAGAAATGAAAGGCCACTTTAATGTCAAATAAAATATGAGGGTAGTTAATTTTTCGTAAATCCTTATTTGAATGCTGTACTTTCGTTTATGAAGCAACGCTTTAAAAAGTGGATGTACAGACGCATCACAGAGACTTTCTAGTGTAGCTATATACGGAATAATAAGAAAACATACCATGGTACCTTGTCTTCCCCGTAATAACCCGAAATTTGAAGTTCACGAAATTTTAAAGCAAAGGAGCATGTCACTGACACAAAATAGGATGCAATGGGGGACAGTTTGTCATTGTTTCCATACAACGGCTCATAAATATCACGACAGCCCCGTACTTCGGTTCCTAGAGTATACGTTTACTTTTGTTGCCTTCACTTCCTCCAAAATTTGCAAACTCAAATCGGCTTCCCAATAATGTTTTGTGAATCACTAATTTATAGAAAATTAGTCCGACAAGTATTCGTATACAGTCTGCCTGTGGAGTTAGTTGCGAACAGTGTTCAAACCAGCCGCTGTTGAGAAAAACCGGAATCCACCGATTGTTGTCCGTCACATTTTCGACTCCTCAAGCGAACCAACTAGTAATTTGTAAGGGATGTACTTAACGTCGCGCTGTGACACATTTGGCAGAAGCCTCAAGAACAAAAGAGCGTTGGGAACTTCACACAGACACACAGAAACACGGACACACAGACACAGACAGACAGACAGACACATGTATATATATAAACACATAATGGAGCGTCATTTCTTGTTGACAACCATATTATACATGCATACATACATACATACATACATACATACATACATACATACATACATACATACATACATACGTAGACACAGCCTTCTTTAAATTTGTGTGCCGTCAGTGCTCTATGGTGGGTATATTACTATTTTAGAGTGTCTGAATAGGGTTTCGTTTGTGTGCCTTGTTGGTGATACTGAACGTTCGGCAGTCAGTTACATTTGTTTGGAGTTTGACCCACAAATTATGTCACAGGTATAAAAACGAGAACCGAACAGGCATTAGCGACTGTGAAAATACCCTATCCAACTCCTGCCTAATTAATTATCATGAAATATCGAAGTTAATTATAATTTCATGCATACCCACCGCATTTGACCTCCCGTTTTCCGGCGCTGCCGCATGTCAGTCACAATATGGCAACAAAATTGCTGCACCTAATATCTAACTTATCCAAGGTTACCTCACTAGTCTGTAAATCCAGTATATTTCAGCCACATGCTGGGGACATTTTTCCTTCACAAGAGTTCATTGATGCCCAATAATAATTCCGCGTCTGAGCATATTGTAAGAACCACAGAACTGACAGTCAACGAAGTGTGTCAGTAAATAATGATAACCGTGACACATCAAAAATAACAATATCATGTGCATCAATAGCAAGGAAAGGACCATATCCCATACTTTACAAAATTTGTAAATAAACGCGTGATTTATGTGTGGCTAGTGATGTGAAATTCTGTTACAATAAGAAGCACCAGTACAGAACCTACCCTTACTGTTGTGTTGTGACTTTTACCGTCAAGGCAGACAATGGTCGCCGCAGTCCAATATTAGTTTCATTTTAGTTTGCATTTTGAGCAGTGCTGTCAATCATTTAAGGTTTCACGCATCACTTTTTGGGGGTAAGATGCTGAACATAAGGCGATCGCAGCCTTCATACTTAATGATTAAAGAAAACAAGATGACATCTGGGTAATGCTTTGCCTTTCGATTTTATACCATATCAGTTATAGATTTGATAATAAAGTGGACCCATCTACACAATACAGAAAAAAACCCTGCTATAATCATCTATTTACAGTTTCCCAATTTCATCAGCCCAAACTATACATTCGTTTATTTTTTCCTTGTATACTTGTAGGTCCAATTGTATGGTACCAGATTTTCGAGTATGCTGTTGGTCATTGGTTGCAAAAAGCAGCGGAGCACGTGTTTGGCTGTGTGCTGTGTACCCCGGGATGTTTTAGTCTCTTTCGTGCGTCGGCCCTCTTGGATGATAACGTGATGCGTACCTATACTCGCAACTGTGAGAAAGCCATTGATCACATCCAGTATAATCAAGGTATGCTACTGTTTCTTTAAAAACTACACATTTAGAGGTAGAGGTCACAACATTTCACTAATTCATGCACGTTATTTCTGGAAGTTCTGGAAGGAACTAATGGAATATTTGCATACTTTTGTGCCAATATGTTAGGTACAATAATTTTTAAGTCATTAAATTACACCAGTAAAAACTTAATACCACATGAAGCGGGATATGTTTATATCCAATCCAGTTAACACATTTTGCAGATCAATAGATGAACACTTTCCTTCAAGGCCATAATTTTTTTCATACGTCTGCCTATTATAATATAACAAAGAAGCACCCATTTAATTGCATGTGTTGAAATTGCTTTTAAGCCTCAAGTCCAAGTTTATTACAGGAAAGTTTCCTCAGGTGATGTATCTGCGGTAAATGAAAGAATTCAAATTAAATTTTCAATGTTTAGTAGTGTATTGCAATGATGCGATTAAATGCAGTTAATCATATGTTGAAGCAAATTTTACCGTTAGCAATAAATAGGTAGGATCAGTATAGACATATCGTTGCCACTCTATATTTGGCGGATAAAGAGGAGAAGTATTGTGGAAGACTCGTCTTGACTCAGAGAGAAGCTCGAGTGCAGCGGCTTTTTTCAGATGTACTTCGTAACATTACATGACAGGTGGCCTTTAAAAATAACCCCTGTTTTCCATGTGAAATATTTCTCTGGTGGTTTTTGATGACATTTTGCTACGGGCACAAGGGTAATGAATCATTAAAGGTCATATTATTGGACTGAGTTAACAGCTTTCATCGTAGAATCATGGGTGATAAGCACCCATGTTCCAGCGAGGACAGCGATTGTCAAGTGCCATAAAATCCTTGCAAGCTTTCCCCTAAATTTTCATTGGAACTATTTTGAAGAAGGTCAATGTTTAACGCAAGTGGATGAAGCAGACGACATTTGAAATAACAAATCGCTGTAGTCGACGTAACTGTAAAAGCGCTGATTCCCAGTTTCTTCGTGTTGTACAGGTGAAGACAGATGGCTGAGTACACTTCTACTAAAGCAAGGTCATCGCATTGAGTATTGTGCAGCAGCTGACGCTATGACGTTTTGCCCAGAAACGTTCGAGGAGTTTTACGCACAAAGGCGACGCTGGGGTCCATCCACCATGGTAAACGTTATGGATCTCCTTGGTAGTTTTAAAGAAACTGTGGATAAAAATGACAACATCAGTTACCTGTATATAATATACCAGTCAGTGTGTTTCGCTTCCACACTCATTGGACCCGCAACAATATTAATGATGATCGCTGGAGCCTACGGGACCGTATTTGGTATGGGACTGTGGGTTTCACATTTCTTGTCCATAGCTCCAGCGGTACTCTTTGCAGTGATCTGTCTCACATGCAAAGACAGTATACAATTAAAAGTGGCGGCCTTTATGACTGCTATCTTCTCTATCGTCATGGTGATAGTGATCGTGGGTACCATCATGAGTGCTGCCAGCGACACAGTCCAGAGTCCCCCGGTTCTCTTTCTTCTAGTCCTAATTTGTGTTTCTACCGTGTGTGCTTTCATGCATCCTCAGGAATTGCTCGCCATCGTTCCTGGACTCATATACTTCCTCTCTATCCCATCAACATTTTTGTTTCTGACAATTTACATATTTTGCAACATGCATGTTATATCCTGGGGTACCAGGGAGGAACCCAAAGAGGGTGCGTCAGACGAAGTGGATATAAAGGCAGACTATGATTTTAAGTCGCGTGATGGGAAAGTGAATAAAAACAAATCAAGGCGAACTCCAAAAGCTTTTCTACAACATACGTCACGAGCGTTTCTTCGGCAGATCAAAACAACAAAACTCAGAACTGACATGAGGGAATTTTTCGGGCGAACTTTAGGGTATTTCTGTTGTTTTAACCGCCAGAACCAAATGTGGGAACAAGTGATGGAAAAAATAACGTCCATTGAAGCTGGACTATTAAATAAACAATCAGAAATGAACTTAAACTCCAATGGTGATGGTGAACTGCAATGGACACATCAAAGTGAAAAAGAAAAGATTGCAGCCGTACCATATTTTTCAGATGTACCTGAGGAAGATGATTCTGTAACTCCTGATAAAATAACGGTTCAAATTGACAACGGTTATAAACAGATAAATGCTGTTCCACCTCGGGTGACCAAGAAACGTCGCAGCCAGAGGGATGACCTTGTGAACCCAATATGGAGAGAAGACAAGGTTTTGGGCGCTGGACCGGATACAAACTGTGATGCCATTGAAAGCCAGTTCTGGAAACAAGTTATCAACACTTACTTGTCACCATTACCACCAGAGGAAGACGAAAGGAAAAAGAAAATAGCTGATGATTTAAAAAACATGCGTGACCGTGTTATGTTTGGGATGAGTCTGCTTAATGTACTATGGATTGTCATTAACTTCATGTTGCAATATCATGTGCTTAAGGTGGCTCCTATTACTATACCGGTACCTGGAAAAACGCTTCAATTCCCACCCTTGGGACTGGTATATCTCATATTCTTCTTTTTAATTCTGGCACTTCAGTTTTTTGCCATGCTGTTGCACAGATGGGGTACTTTTTTGCATTTAATAGCCAGGACAGAGCTACGTTGGAATGATGAATCTGAACAGATGATGAAGGTGCAGAACATGATACAGTTTACCAAGGATCTTCAGCAGGTCACCGTTATTCCGGACTTGGATGCAAACGACGCAGACGATGCAAACGATTTGAGCGATAACACGTCCGTAACATACCGTTCAGAAATTAATTCCTTGCTGGCAGAGTCAATACCAGAATATGGTTCACAGAAAAATTATCATAATCGAGACATGTCTCACTTTTATCAGCCTGGTGGCACGAGATACAGGCGTGCACCGAGAATTGGTACCAAACATGTTCGTGGCTTGCTGCTACATGAAAATTTGATGAGACGGGTTCATGCTTTGCATAAATATGGTAATTTTCCACAACCTTATCCAGATAATGTTCGCTATTCTAAAGATCAATTACGAAGTATGTACAGAAATATAAGACAAAACTTTGACAGACAGGTCCGCCCATCATACGATGGTGGCATACCATATCGGAAGAATTAATATTTATCCGTCTGGAAACTGAGTTAACCTTTTGGCGCAATATGCACTCAGGGTGCGCCGAGAGAAGCTGACGACTAATCGCCTGTATCATTCTTAGTGAAACAACAGAACAGGCGACAGTCACCCCACAGGACACGTTGTGGTAATTTTAATGGGAGACAGTTTTATCAGGTGTAAAGATGTAGGGGTTCTGATGGATAAGCAATAGTCCAGACATATTTTTGGAAATCATTTCAGGCATGAAGGAAGTTTTGTTCATCCTCCAAAGAGCAAAGAGATGTTTTTACTTGTTATCCAAGATCTGCATAGATACTTTTGCTCTCAGGAGATATTTTTGCTGATGAATCAAAGATTGGATATGTCGTCTATTTTTAACTGTCTTAGGACCAGCACACCAAAGCAGGCATTGACTTACTTTTGTCTATTGTACTTGTAGGCAACGTAAGAGATATCGATCTACTGCTTTGTAACAGGGTGTAGTTATATTGATGGAGGTAAAACACACCTTCGTTTGAGTGGTTTTATGATAGTTTCTTGAACAATTAAATGGTAATGGTTTAATTGCTTTTTCTTTGTATCATGGGTTAGAATTCGGCGGATTACTCCTTTACATGGTGAAAGCTCAATGGATTTAACAGAAAAAAAGGTTTGCAGTGTCCTAATGATTTCATGTGAAAGCTCCTCATTAATATTTGCTGTGTTGGGATATACATTGTACTATGAGCCGACATATCAAAATGTCGTCGCCGCAGTTCTAAGCTGTCATGTCTGTTAAAAGTTTCAATCACTGATCTGAGAATATATTATAGAACAGACTGTGTGTAACTTAATAATTGGGAAACATTGACAATATGAATCCGTTGTAGTTATATAAAGTAATGAAGAGATATGTTTTATGTATTCCAGGCCCATTCTTTTGACCTCCGTTGTAGTAATGTAAAATAACGATGGGATATGCGTTTCATGTATTTCAAGCCCATTCTTTTGACCTATCAGTTGTATTCATATACCATCATTGCATTGTAAAATGGACATGTACACTTGATACCTAAATCATTAATCGGCGTCGTGATTTCTCAAAATACATATGCATTAATTAATATCGTTGTTTTGAATATGTAATTTTGAGTAGATATTAAGTCAGTGATCTATTGGCAATCCTACTTCTGTGTGAGGGGGATGCCCATTGGAGGTGCTAGATGGATTCTGATTGTAGCCCATCAACAACTGATATTTATGGCCGTGGAGGTAGCCTAAGCCCATGCTTTTAACTCCATTGTTTATTTTATGTTTATATACTTGAACAGATGTTTCTATTTCATATCTATGCCCTTGTGTTCAACAAACGGTCGGAATTGTGAGACTTTTGATACTTGCAGCGTATCGATGTATATGTATAATTAGTAAGGCACTGGTCAATTAAAATTCCATACAAAGAGAAAACATTCAGAACTTTATGGTCGCAATGCACGAGACTCGTCAGTGTGTGTTACTTGCTTGTCCTGACAGATAATAACCTTGGATCTATTTATTTGGGGACAATGAACTTACACTCTGACAGGTGTGCAGTTCATTAATATGCGCTACCATGTTTTACTTCTTAGTGTAAAACTTCAAAGCCAAATTAGCAAGAATGTGCCACTTTTTAGCCATTATCTGTGATATGCAACAGGATTTCAGCAAGTTTACAGAGAATACCACAGGTTCATGAACTGGCTGCATCTCTTCAGAGCGTTTTTGTCAAGAAACGCCAAAAAATCTTTCAATGTATATGTCTATCAGCGACTAATGGCAAAACACCCAAACTCTATAGCAGCCACCGACAAATAGTGTAAAATGCTAAGATTATTTTCCTTTGGCCTTTACGTACCGAGAAACGCTGAGCAATGCGATGAAATGTAGTCAAGTGAGAATGCTGGAAATGTAGAACAGTATTTAAGAATCTTTCATAAACAAATGCAAACATGCTTAGCTGCCAGAAATACATGTAGTTCTGGTTCATGGCGTGAGCCTGAAGCTGTCCACGGAATTGGTTTTGTCCACATTCGGGATCCCACACACGGATACACACGGACGCACACACAACACACACTCACACACACACACACACACACACACACACACACACACACACACACACTATATATATATATATATATATATATATATATATATATATATATATATATATATATATAATATATATATATATATATATATAGATAGATAGATAGATAGATAGATAGATAGAATTACCTCCATTGAACCATTCTTTTTAGGAATGTGGATTGGTCGAGTGGATATGTGCGTTTCTCATTTCAGCTAGGCGACTGGTGCCAAAGGTTGTAGGTTCGAGTCCCTCCCGTTCCGAACATAAAATATATATTTTCGGCATTGCCTTTATGCTGGTGGATTTCAGGCTCCGATTCTGGAAATAAATGCCGACTCAGTAAATATACTGCATTATCGTGTTGATATGGCACTCGCACACAACTACCTCCATTGAACCATTCTTTTTAGGAATGGGGATTTGGTCGAGTGGATATGTGCGTTTCCCATTTCAGCTAGGCGACTGGTGCCAAAGTTGCAGGTTCGAGTCCCGCTCGTTCCGAACATAAAATATTTTTATGTATTTACACCCTGGCCATCTCGTTTGATCACATGGCCTTTCAAACAACAACAACAACAACAACAACAACAACAACAACAACTGTATGATACATCGCTAGATTATGTATGTGTCAAAAGCTACCCGGATTGATTTAAATCTTCTAAGAGAAGATGCACGTTATACATCTCTAGTTAAATGTTTCAATCTCTCTCTGAGTAACCACACATTGACATCTAAATGAAAGCAAGCACATTTTACTTTAATTTACAAGCAAGAAAGGCAGTGAACACCAGTGTAATAAGTATAGGCCTAGTCTATTTGTTTCAGTTACTAAGCCTTTTTGACAAAATATCTAGGAAAGCAATACTTAAACATGTTTATATGACTTTCACGAAGACAGTATGCTTTTATTTGGGAAGCAATCTGCATTCACATACAATGATTCCACTGGTAACTATTTGCTCATACCATGAACGATGTCATGCTGTTGATCAACAAAAAGTAGTCAAGTCTTTTTCTTGCAAATTACCATGGTTAATTGGACAAAATTTAACGTACCGGCTTGTTATCAAAACTGAGAAAACTGTAGTTTTGGTACTTTTGTTTGCTAGTTCTCTAGCAACCTTACAACCGTTTTCTGGCTGGCTTTGGGTTGCAACACCTTTCTGGTGGTCCTTGAGGTCACTAAAGAAGAAAAGAGGAACCAGTTTCCCAGTTAAGAAAGCGTCCGAGCTGTTCACCCCGAAGGATAGGTCTCTTGAGCCACTCTTGCTCCAGATGTATTGTCAAGAATTTTGTCGAACTTGTCACCCCTGATGCCCTATTTCATATGAGAGTTTCAATTTCTGATTGCTGGTGATACATACATTTTGATGCTTACACGGGTGCCGAATTGGCAAACAACTACACCATTACCTTTAATACTGTAAAAAATCATGGAGGTTAATTTCATGCAAGTTATCTTCCTCGGGCCATCCGCCACTTATTTTCCTGGGTTATACATAACCAACTCTAATGTCATGAAGGACTTGAAATTTCTGTTCGTTCTGACGTGACGTTGACAGATCATATCGGAAATATTGTTTAAAAAAGGCAGCCAGTAAGCGTTGTAAAAGGTGAGCAATATATCTAAGAATTTATCAAATTGTCTTTATCAGACCTGATTTGGAATATGGAAATCACTTTTGAGATGGGTGCACAATGGAAATCTCTGAGGACTTCAGCTAACTGGCTTTCCTGTTGTTACCCGTGCAATGCCGCCACAGAAAGTAGCAAACTGTACGAAGAACTTCGATGGCTAACCATATGATCAGCAGAGACTGTTCAAAGCTACTGTTGATGTAGGGGATAGTCGACACATTTGCCCCAAACTTATTACTATCTGTGGTTCAAAACATTCACAACGCCGAACGCAAAGCTACAACGCTCGAAATGATCTACGGTATTGCCGAGCCAGATCAGATTTATGTAACAATTCCTGCTTTGCATCAACGGTCTGTCTTGGAATGAGCCATCTTTTCACGCCGACACTCCCCATCGTTTTAGGTGGCATCAGCTCTACCCTTTAGATTAAATCGGGACTTAAATCTTGGTCTGTCTGAAAGTGTGGTGCCACTGACAGCGATGCATGAAATGATATTTTACTTGTCTACAGTACTTCCTTGTGCGTTTCAAATGGCACCGTCGATTAAAAAAAATATCGTATTTTTATATAACAAACTTCATGTGTGGTTTATCTCATTGTACAGTTTTTTTAAAGTGTCAACTAATTTTTTGGAAATAGAGGATTAAACTATTCGATCCATCTGCTATTCACAAATACGAATTGGCAAATAAAGCATGTTTGACGTTGTATGTGTAACTAATAAATGCACGAGTTCCATGACCAGGGTGTCCCAATGTCTGTAGTCCATCTTTGGTTCTCCTCACTTTCATTTGGGTTTTTCGTTTGGTCAGCTGGATATCCATATATGATCCACATAATCATGCAGCACTTGTATGTCTTGTTAAGTAATGAAAAATGTCTTCTATGTCTCACCAGGAATTCATATTGAGTTAAATCCTTTCTTAAACTGTACTTTGCTTAATGGGTAAAGTTTACAAGAATAGAATATTTGATAAAACATTTTAAAGGACAGGTGCGACATCAAAGTGTTGTTTTGGTAACTACTGCATGACAAAGGGAACAGAGCGAAAGACATTAATGGAAATATATAAAAAAATGTATTTTGGAATAGACATGAACCTGAGTTTTTAAATCTGACAAAAATTACAATCTTGTCATTCCCCTAAACAAGTGTTGAAATCATTGTTTACAAGTTTAATTATTGTACTTGCACAGCTGTTGTGCAATAAGGTATATTTATACTGATGGGGGCAAGGCACACGCTCGTTTCCAGTGGTTTTGCTATAGTTAATTATGTGATTAAATTGTGATATTTTCAACTGCTTTTTTGTTTGCACAAGGGGATAGTATTTGGGAGATCTCTCTGTTGCACGATGGAAGTTTCACGAATACAACAGAAAAAATAAAGGCCTGTATTCCCTAATGATTTTATGCGAAAGCCGTCCATCGATATTTGCCATATTGGGATAAACTAACCCTCTTTAAATGCAGAGCTGTCCAACGAGAATGTTGTGGCATTGTATTTATAAATACTGATAGCGACTTCATTTCAATCTAAAGCTTTTTGCTGTGTGTTTTTTTTACAAGACAGACCGAAACTAGATCTGCAGAATGGTTACCCTTCGAAACCAAACTGTTAATCATACCAAATTTTGTTCCATCAAAATGTTTATCAAATGTATCTGCATTTCTTTCCGCATAACCTTCGCAAATTCAGGCCCAAAATATTAATATCTATATGTAAAACTTTGCAAAGAATTGTACACATGAAAGTAGATTCACGATTCTATGATTGCTTTCAAAAATGCTGAAAATATTCAGGCAAGAGTCCTGTACTAACGAAGGTTAGAAACACGCTATGCAATTTGGGATTCACAATGGCAATGCTATAGGGCAATTTACGTTTACTGACAGACGAGTTTCCAACTTCAAAATTTAAAGAAAATACGAGAAAACATTTTATAGACCAGTGCCAGACAGATAATTATGGATAGCAATTCTGGTGCTGGTCAAAATTACGAACTTATACCTAAAAGAAAAGAAAGAAATTTCGAAAGAGAAAATTATCTGGTTAGTATCAAACATCGAGTGATGTGGGCAAATGTAACACGATCTAGGATCAGTGCACATAATTTAAAAATGAAACCGACACGAGTGACCTGAAAACCCACATATAAAAGAAGAAACTATTGCGAAATTTCAATAGAATAGACGATAGAATGAGTTTAATGTTGTATTGAGTAGTGTACCGGAGATGTGCCACACTGAACTGGTGGCGACAGCACCTGCCAAAATAATGTTGAGTATAAATTTATATTTTGAGTTGTGCCTGTCAATATACATTTTCTTCTCATCACAGTTGTAAAACACATTTAAAATTCTTAAAATTCCTTGTTTATATATACATAGAGTGTAAGAAAATATGCTATTAGCATACATACATGTATTGATTGTAAAATATTATAAGTTACCTCTAAGTTTGACGCAATACTCTTGTCCTCTTAAGTTTTGTCATGATGCATATTGTCAAAGACGTCTTCAGTAACCATCTGGAGAAAATACTATAGCGCAGTGTAAAATTACTTCACAGCGGGTTAATAGTTTTAAGTATGATGCTTATATCATCTTCTAAGTCTACTTACCTGTGAATGTGACTGTGTGTTAACCTGTGTGTTTGCTCTGCAGTGATTGCACACGAATGGCAAATCAGTGGATGCTGTGGGAAAAAGAATGCACCTGTATTTTGCATTTACACATTTCTTACTGTGTGTTGCATTAATGACAGATTGGTAAAATGGATACATAAAAGAGACAAAGAAAACTAGTCAAAATGCTTTAGTGTCTGATATCATTTTTTCTTAATCATTGGTATTTGGCATGGTCAGATTTGTACCGTAGTCCCAAGTAATAAAATACTTACTTTTTTGCCTTGTTGTATTGATAAGCACTGTATCCTGTAGGCTTTAGGTATTATGTGAGTAAATTGGCAACTTTCGAGTGCATATTACAAATGACTCTTACAAGTGCCAGGGACTCTCTCTCACATAATTCTGACTGCAGGAAGATATTTTTCCCCAATCTCACAGGTACCGTGTGCAGTTTTTTATTGACAGGTCAGTTTTTAATATACTTAGTATAGTGACTGAATGCGCAAGGCTACAACATGAGTACTCTGATTCGCCACACAATTCGGCATGACTGCTGTCAGTACTTTGGCTGTAACAAAAAGGAAGATCTTTTAAATTTTCCCATTGACGACTGGGTTTTCTTGTTCTCAGATGATTCATAATATTATAAGGAACCACCATCAGGTAATTGAATGCGGTCATCGCGGGCAATGGTACCATAGAAGTGTTACACTTCTAATTCTGCCTGCAAAAAAGGTAAATAAACCAGGTTACAGTCTGTTCCCTCTAAAATAACTTAGAAACCCAAGTATGTCTTATGTCAAATTGTTCCTTATATTATGCCAAATCATCTGCCCCTAAACGCGACCTGTCAGTCTTGATTGTCTCCTCACAGGCAAAAATACACACCAACAATTGAAACCCCCTTGTCTTCTGAACCCAACTTAGAATGAAAACAACCCGATGTTTCAACTGGTACAGAGAAAGATTTATTCACTGAATGTAAGTTATACTGGTTGTAATGTTTAGGTCCATTCTCGATGCAGTCCTTCATCGTAATGTCTGCAATGGCCCAGAGAGGGCGCCCTATGCAATAACACTGTTAACCCATGGCAGGAGACCAGAGTTATAGATGTCTCTGTATTTCATTGCAGCCATTTAAAGTGCCATTTATTTGGAAAAAATGCTTTTAACATGTGGCATATTGCAATCAAGTCAAGACGAAGTCCCTACAAATTTGCAGATTTTATTTCTGGCGGTGACCTGGTCACCAATAGATTATGGAAAAAAAATAAAAACAATACTACACCTGTATGCTGGTTTTTACAGGTGTATGAATGGTGATCTGGTGGGGGATGACATATTTTTCCATTCTCATCAACTAGTTCTCATCTGACCTGGTAGGCCATGCACATATATGAACATTAACGGAGTAACTAGAGAGAGAAGTGGGACACTACGAAAGGAGTGTGAACTTTGTATTCTTACTGTTCAACAGATTAACTTTATGTGGTGGTAATATATCCAAAACAAAGTTGGGACACTGTGCTTCAAAGTGAACTACTTTCATACCACATTGTCTGCATATATATAACTGCGGAGCACAAAACAAAAAAAGACGATTATCGGGGAGAAATGGGATACCCACGGAACAAAGTGGGATAAAAGGGTGGAAGAACTGAGACAACTACTTTCACAGTAATTTTCTCTAAGAAAATCCACATGAGTTTACCACACGAGGAAAATTGGGACAGTAATGGGATGAACTGGAACAGACTGTCCCATTTCTCCTCATGGGTAATTTTTTCATGATATGGTGGATAACAGCCCATAAACTTCAAACTTCCTGACAATTGTTATGGTTGTAGATTGTCGAGGTTACATATTAGCCAAAACCAAAATAAATGCCTTCTTAATCTATGAATCAAGAAAGGCAACAAATTATGTTAAGAAGCTAAAAAAACATCTTATGAGGGGATACTCATATGTAGACCTCTAGCTGCTTCAGTCTCCTGGCACCAGAATGAGGTCAAGGGGTCCCAACTGTAAATATAAGCAGACTCTAGATTGGTTTTTATCAATTAAAAATATGAGGGGTGCCCCAGTTTACTGCTGTCCCAGTTCTAACCAGTCTGCTCTGCAGTGTCTTGAAAACACCGTATTTGGCAATTTGCGGAAAATCTCCGTTGGCATGCTCAATCAGCCAAGCGCAACTGTGGTCTGCTGCCTAACAGATTTACTGTTAGTTTTGAAAGTTATAAAACGTAGTGCCCAACGTGTTTTCCATCAAATATTTCAGTCATTGGAATTTTATATCACCAGGAAAGAAAATGCAGACCCATGGACAAAGACCCCCCAAAATGTAAGAAAATCAGTTTTAGTCTGACAAAATCATTGATGTATTACATTTGAAATAAATTATAAGCCTTGATAGAATTGCAAACGTTTAACACAGCATTAACACTTAGGTTTACTGGCTATACATCCAACACACTGTCGTTTGCTTATACACCCCACTTCTACAATGAGGGATCAAATTACCAGGTCCCGCTCCGTGATTTTTACAGTGATTTTTAATGTATACTGATATTCATATATAAATTTGATGAAATTGGTGAACTTTTTTAACACTAGAAAAAAGATTGATTACTTTTCTTCAAGAAAACAGGATGCATATAATGTTGATCCTTTTGAGGAGGCAGTCAAAAGGGTATGAATTTCACCCTATGTTGCTGATGCTGGGAGATCCTGGAAATACTTCCATCATAGACGGATGTGTTGTGCTTCATCAAGACTGACCATTCTGGGTATTTCTTTGCGTACATTAAAAAACCCACACACAGGACTCTTAATATACATCACAAACCCCCATTATCACACATTCAGTTTGTATGTGAACTTTACAATATTCACAACATATTGAAGACTGCGCAGCTGTTGACAGAATAAAGGTAGATCATGCCAGAAGGAAAACTATATTCAAGAAGGGACATACCCCATGTAACAATAAGGTGAACAATACCACCCTCCAGGCCAGGGACACCAACGAAGTACCGGTACTTGTGAGATGGATCGGGCTGCCCAGGGCAGGCAAGTTTCAAAGGTGATTTTTTTTCAAGTAACAGGTGACCACCAAGAGGTTAGTGTGAAGTAAAGTACCACTCTTGATATGTATGCTTCAGCTGAGAATCAGAGAGCAAGTATGAACTCTTACAGAACATTCCATCCAATGTTGATTGAAAAATTATGCTGTGTAAGAACATTTAACCTACAAACTTTACTGTAATGGACCTCTTGTATTTCCTGAGAAAAAAAGAAAGTTGGACTGGCCTGGAAAGAAACTTTGAAATTTATGGAGTGTGTGTATACTTCAAAACAAGAAAAAAAAAAAAAAAAACATACAATGAAGCTATCAACATCACTGGACCTGATATAAAATCTACCAACATTAATATGGGTGATCTTATGACAACAACCATAGGCAACCCTGGCTTGAGAAATATACTTCTGCATATGAATATTCCTGTCCCTGCCAGGAGCAGCGTGCAGGTTGCAGCGAATCAAGTCAGCAAAATAATGACCAGGCTGGATGAGGCAGATTTTGAGGATCAACGGGCCCAGGTGACAAATGTGAACTGTATGATGGGACTCCAAGACACGCCTGTAATGATGGAGGCAGCCTGTCGATACAATAATGCGCTCTTGTTTGGTGGGGGCAAGACACCTTTCCATCCTGCCACACAAACGATTATATACAGTGTGTGAAAACTAAACATTGAAAAAGAAAATAGTAGATGTCAATATAAAGAACAAACTGTGTATATCGGGGCAAATGTACGCATGCAAAATAACTTGGTTTAGTCAGCATTCCCAGAACACCCAGGTGTGTGAACTGCAAACTTACCCATGGACGCAACTATTGGAGATGAATTTACATGGTACAGAGAAACCTTTGAATCATTTTATAGGGACATATATCCACTGGGACTGAGTTATCTTACCATTGACTTATATATGTTTCTGCTTATAATTGGTAAAATATTAAGAGGCCCAATAAATAACATACACCACAAAACAGCATATATCATATCATTATTGATACTTTTAAATTATTTGCAAAATATATACTTTTGGCTTCATATATTAAAAATCCGCTCCCCCCCCCGAGATCTTCCCATTATTATCCTACTTTTTAACAAACAATTGGGTGCGGAATCCACAACTTTCAAAATGGCAGCCAAGTCCATTTGGGCCTGTCCCGATTCGATATTTTGAAGAGGTATTATCCAAAATATATGTGTGATTAGTGTTAAGGGAAGGTTAATTTGTCAAATGAACGTAATGTACAATATATGATGGGACCTTTCCAGTGTGAGCATTACCTAAAATGTAAATATAATGACTTGAAGTTAAAAGTGGTGGGCGGCGGTGCGCCTAAGAATAGGAATATTGTACCTGACACTGAAGTCGCCCCCAGGCTCTGAATTAAGTAGAGGCACTGGGCAGAGGGGCCTAGGGCATCTGATGGGTCAAAGATGGAGCTTAGTGGAGAAGGTTCCTCAGATGGTGGCTACAGGTCCGAAATCACCAGCGGGTATTTATGTAATTGGTAACTTACTAATCAAACATTTCAATGTTGAATATATGTTTCTTCAAAAGGTTGACAAGCACAAATAAAACTCCAACCTTCACATAAAAGGCTGTTATAGAGACGCATTCAGTGAACCATACGTGAAAGTTGTTTACTTTAAAATTATGAAAAATGTATGTAAATGAAACCACAGCCAAAACGCACCATTTGAAAACATCTCTTTCTTGTCGATACACAAACAGATCTGTTGTGAAGCAAATCTTCATTTTGTTTGATTGTTTGTTTCTTTGTTCTTGTCTTCCTTCTTTTTTTACAACCAAATCTTGTCGATTTTTTTTCAAGGAAACTACAATGGCTGGAAATGCCAAATTTGGTATGGGTATAGATCTGTACGTGTAATTGTGTACCCGATATGGGGTACTCAAAATATCTAAAATTATGCATATTATGTGTGAACGAAGTTTTCAATCTGTTTTTATGTCCAAAGTATTATAAATGAACACAAATTTCAAATCTTACTTGTATCGTTTGTAACAATTACGAATCAAAGGAATCTAGGACCTCATCAGTCTTTTAACTAATGCTAAAATTTTAATGTCAAATACCTTCAAACTTAGTAATATATAGAGATGTCATTCCAGCTTTGTTCTACAGATTGTGAATCAGTTGTACGTAATGCACTTGTGACTCATGTCACAGTCTTTATGATTATCTTTGTAGGTGCAATTAACAATCCAAATGTACGCTATTTTGAAGAAACTTCCCCTTAGATGTGACGATGAGCACTGCAGTACAAAAATTAAGTAAGGATGACACACCAGACTTAGCTTTGAGAAATAAATAAAGAGTCTATACGATACGATAAATACAGTTATGCTTTCGGAAATTCACACACATTAAACATTGCTACCAGACGGTCCGATGGATGCCTAGATTTTTTTCAGCATGCAATGCATTTGTGAAATACCTCTATGTGAAAAAGGAAAACGGGTATAGTTTATTTGACCCTTACATGGGCCATAGTTTGCGTCACAGAAGTTTTTTACTAAGCACATAGGCAGGTTAAGAAATATCAGAAAGTGTGGGCGCCAAATCTCTTGCGAAACTTTGAAGGGTAAAAGGCCCTGGACAAATCTGACGTGAATATAATTTGTCAATTGATTTTATACTTTGTGCAATAAAAGGCGCGGACGTGCGCCATGATCCCCCCCCCCCGCCTTTAGGCAATTTAATATCGTTACAACTGGGAAACGAACATGGCACACATTCTGGCCAAATTATATGTGTGGATTCACAAACATGTGACCAGCTACACGTAAATTGGACACGTTCGAGACCCATCCGTGCTTAAATCTTAAACTACGTTTCATTAGAATTCAAACATGCATCTTGAGTGAACTCTTGACAAGAATGCAAAAATAACTGCAAGTTAAAATATGTACACACAGTAAAAGTAAAGCAGGCGTAAAAATAACAATAATGATTGAACACTAACAATGATACAAAAATATAGACCTGCGCCTATGTTGTGACCCTGCACAAGGGTTGCCACAAGTACGCACTTTCTCCTTTCTGTGCACTAGTCTTCGGTGGTTTCAGCTTTCCGCTTTTGCATCTGAATATGTCACAGTGTGACTGCTCACGGAACATCCATTGTGATTCCAACCTTTTCCCACACCCATCATGATATCCTTAAAAATTCTTTATTTGTTCTATAGATAAACATAACAGGAGGGCGTTGTTGGTACCGTCTAAACCTTTATCAAAGAGTTTGTAGGTTGGCTACTAAAAGGTTTCAGTTTCCGAACATCGGATCCTCAATTAGCTGTAAGTCCATATTGCTGAAATATTGATCTAAATATTCCTTTCAGCGTTTTTTATGGACAGAGTTCCTAGCAAAGGATTTTTACTTGTCGCACAGCATTTCACCCGGACCCTACTGTCTCGAACTCGCTGCTTTATTTCATGGAGGATTCCAAACAAACGTTGAAGTTTATGCTGAAATTGAAATTTTACAACATTTGTAATAAGCGGTATCAAATTGCTATTTGTGATCTATATTAATTTATTTGCCATCAGCTTAGAATAATTAACAATGAAACAGCATTACAGTACCAACCAAGTCTTATCTTCTAATTTTGTTTGTTTCCATGCAATTGTCAGTCAACCATTGCTATGTTCCAACAACGAAGAAAGAACTATCAGTCAGCCACACGATTGGTTTCTTGGACAGTTTAATCCAGTCAGTGTAATCGGTGTTACCGAATATTTGGGGCACCGAACGGATGGGCCAACCTGGCCAAAATAATAACATAACAAATGGGCCCCCGGAGGCCTAAACATTCTGAATTATTTGGGCCCCCTTTTCACCTATAATTTTTGTTACGCTTCATGAGACATCTTAACTACAGTTGTCAGTCACATTGATGATGGTAATAGTGAAAAATCATAATGAGTCCCTGCTGTATCTGCGCAGATCAATACTGGAAGCAGAGGCGTTGTAACCATCAGGACCAGCTGAGTATCACTGGCACAGGTGCAATGTGTTGATGTGGAATGTTACAAAGTTGTAGGACCCAACGTTCTACAACAAAGAGAATGTAATTATTAAAATTATTTGTTTTCGCCGAACAAAAGGGCCCCCTTTTCATATATGATTTGTGTTACGCTTCACGAGACATCTTAACTACAGTTGTCACAATGATGATGTTAATAGTCAAAAATCAAACATTCTGTATTATTTGGGCCTCCTTTCATATATGATTTTTGTTACGCTTCATATGACATCTTAACAACGGTTGTCACACTGATGATGTTAACAGCGAAAAATAGCAAAATTGTAATGTTACAATAGGCATGATGTAAAAGGTGCTCGTTGCAATGTTCTGTCAGCTCAGTATGAAAATATGTTCAGCAATACATGTAAAAACACATTTCTGAATCATGTGAATGGCATTAAAATCTATGTAGGATTGGGACCAGATGACTCCATCCTATTAAAGTGAAAATTGATTGTAACCATTTATCGGCACTTGTACTATAGTTTACTATGGACCATTTCTGCAAAGGTTTTATTTTGTAAGATTTTGAATTTGTGAGTAGTTCTGTTATATGCAGTCCAAGAAATGTTTGATACAAGTAGTAAAACCATTCTGTAGCATTAATTCCAACCAACACAATTGTCTTTTCTCATAATAAAGTTTACTTTTTGATAGAAAATGGGAAATTTAACTTTGACCGATCATGTAATTTAGGACCTATTAAATATAGGCGCAGGGGAAAATTTGGGCATACCCGCATGCCGCAATATTGGATCATGACATCACATATACATGCTTTCCTATTGGCTATTGGTACTTCATCCCAAGGCACTCAAATCTGGATATTGGGTCAGTTAAGCATCGTATGGCTGACTATAGATACCGTGTCCTACTTGTACTTCCGGTAACAGTAATGATACGGACAGGGAGGCACCAGAATTTACTGGATAGCATTAGAATGCATGGGAAGGCACCCAGGATGGCGCTGAAAGGTGCGAAGAAAAGGCAACTGTGAACTCCCTTATCAAGAAGAGACTTCTGTAAAAGATGAAAAAAATATGGGATAGTAATAGACTCAACCTATGTAATGACTAGGTCCAATGTGTCCCAGGTCATAAAAAGGTTTGGGTTAATTAAGTGCTCTTTCTCTACGTGTACATGGTATTTTAAGCTTTATTCTTACATGTCATTGTTTTTCGGCATGTCTGATGTCTTGGTCAGCACTAAGATTTTAGATTTGCTGTCAAAGTATGAACCTGACAGTCCTGAAAATCAAATTAATCCTGGCAATGGGGTGTAGATATTGAAATCTTGATAAATTATAGTAACCGTTCCTACTAGTTAACTTTTAATGTCTACGCTAGGTCTAACAGTGATGGATCTTGACTGCTACCATGCATAGTGACAGTGTAGCTATTTAGCATTTTAAGTGCACAACAAATGCACAAATTTACTAATTTATTACCTAAATACTTTAGCGTACAGACAGTCAGGCTGTAAAGCTTTGTAGCCTGAAATTAAACAAGTAAGATCAATTGACAACTGGGCAAGTTGAGGTAGTAAGGATAACTTGGAATGTCACTTTTAACATTTAACTCGTACTGTGTAAAGAATCGAAATATAAAATCTAACTGATACATATTCAGTGTGTCACCCGTCAAATGAAAACCGTGAAAATCCTGACATTAACAATGATTAAGGAAGGTAATAACATAATTTTATTTGAGAAGATATGAGTGGAGGATATGATCATTTTTTTCACAATGAAATAAACATGAACTGTTTCGTTTAATGCAAAGTAACCCAATAGCAGCTGCGTCATAAATTGTAGCTTGTGGACAACCCTGGAGTTTTACTGTGTAAATCACATGTATCTACAATTTATTCTTACTATCATATACCAGATATCCCTGGTTCTGCATCTGTTGTTTTCCATTGTACACGGAGAAAAATTGACATACCGTATTTCAGGGAGCGTACTGATGTTTTTGACATTTTTTTTCCATCCGCAGCGAGACTGTGGAACTCTCTTCCTTTCCATGTTCGAAATTTACCCTCGTTACCACAGTTTCAAAATAAAATCAAATATTGCTCGTCTTGGTAAATACTAGTATCCAAGTTTGTGCTACAAACTTTGACAAAAGAAAATCATCAATTCTACATGCTCATGTTAAGTCTTTTCCTTCATGGCACTGTTCAACTACAAATTTCTAACCGGCTAAACTAGCCATTGACATTCAATTTGTGGCAAAATTTAATCAACAGCATCATGAGCAGTTTATGACACACACACACTCACACACACATATATATTATGTTCGGAACGAGCGGGACTCGAACCTGCAACCTTTGGTACCAGTCGCCTAGCTCAAATGGGAAACGCACATATCTACTCGACCAAATCCCCATTCTAAAAAGAATGATTCAATGGAGGTAGTTATTTGTGAGTCCCATATCAACACGGATATGCAGTATAGGTACTGAGTCGGCATTTATTTCCAGAATCGAGAACTTAAATCACCCAGCATTAAGGAAATGCAGAAAATATATATTTTATGTTCAGAACGAGGGGGACTCGAACCTGCAACCTGCAATGTTATATATATATATATATATTACTCCTGAATGCATGCTAGTTATTATTTGACAAGGTCTTAGAAGGACATGTCCATTTTGATCAATAGCAGGCACACCATTACGCCAATTTCATTCTTGGTTGCAAAATTACGAGATCTTCTCCTGTAGCGTTTTGTAGAAATGTCATCAAACTGTCTTCATAGCACAACAATATTTTGATATAAATTGTTTGGAATGAAATCTCTATGCATAGGCAACACCGGTTGAGTTAGTTCACCTATTTGTTTTTTTCAAACTTCCGGCTATCTGATCGGCTGACAGCGATGCCACACCACTTTAAAACAAGTATCATTTCTTCCCATTCACTTCTCTCTCTCTCTCTCTCTCTCTCTCTCTCTCTCAGAGGTCCAGTGGCTTCATGTACTATGTTTTTGCCTTTCTGTCCTTTACCAGAGATCAAACCGGATTTCTTTGTTCAAATTTCTATGGCATAACACATAAAGCTAAAGTCACTTCTAAATTTGTGCCAAGCAAGACGACGGAAAAAACTCATTTCTATGCAAATATTGATGCCAAATCACTTTTAGGAACATTACTACTACCTGTACACGTGACGACTGAAATTACTGAAAATTGTCTGTTGGCAAAATCTACAGATTTCAGAAGCATTAATGCTAAATGCGTGTTTTTGTTTTGTTTTGTTTTTTAATCAATGGCATTTGTGCTGTGGTTCAAAAATTAAGTTAGTACTTCATGATACAATGATACTGTTCTGTTATAGAGCAGTAAAGATTCCAAAAGCATTTAGTCAGCATTAACCTCAGATCTGAAAAATATATCAGACCGGTTATACGACACTCAGTTGACACTGAATGTTCCCAAAGCTAAACTAATGAAGAACTGGTCTGAAGAAAATGTTTGATTTGTCTGCAATCTTTCGGAGGTGTCTGCGAGATAAATCAGGTTAAAATTCACCTCAAGAGAGTAACATAAATCTTAAGTTAATCCGTCAATCATCTTACAGAATGCCATATATACATATAGTAGCACCTATTTTGAGAAATCTCCGATTGTGCCATCCAAGAAGTGATCACATAAAGCAGGTGGTCTTCCATTGGGGGTTTGACAATCTTGCCATAGACCCAACAACTGGCCATCACGTTGAATTTCCATCCATTTTAGGTTCAAACATGACTGACGTACACAAATGGAACCTCATTCCATCTTGCCATGTAGTGTTTACTCATTTATAAGTATTATAAACATATTTCGGATCTGTAAACTGGTTTTGACAATTTTTTTTTACCAATCTTCTACAAAATTGTTGGGGTTTACCAATCGGAAATTGGGAGTTTCTGGATGAATAAGTGATCTTTTGGGATCATTGCGGGTGGTCACTGGTCAGGTTCTGCAGGTGGTTTCCGAAAAGAGAAAAAAATAGCATCAGAAGACATTTTTATACAGTGAAAAGCAAGTGGTCTGCCAAAAACGTGTTTTAAAAGCAGGACCAATATCTATATATTTCTCAAAGTTAACAGACTTGGCAGCAGAACAAAAGAAAGATACGAGGAGAAATAAACCGTGACTTTGCCATGTGCCGCCCTAAGCGAAGGAAACGAAGATTTGGGCAATATAGAAATGTACCGAACGAAGCAAACACCGCAACGTTTTCGTTTCGGGTTATTTTCAAGGTTAAACTGTCTTCAAAACTACATAAATTATCATTGGATTAGTCGAAACAGAAATCATGCTGTCCTAGATTCTGTGTCTCGTGCTAAACCAATTGTGTACAAATTTGTATTTCGAAACTTTTCTTCAATTTATAGCAGCTCCTGACACATTATTTCAACGCAAATCTTGACAAGTTATCTGGGACATGGGGATGTTTATCAGGCCCAAGTGGAGAGAATCATTTTCCAAAAAAGCATATAAAATACAAAGCACCCGGCGTCATGGCCGTATGTGTTGTATGCACGTATGCTTTTAGTTACCTTTGTGTGCATATGGGCGTCGGTAACTGTATATGTGGTACAGGTGCGTCAGATACCTGGTCACCAGACATACTATTAGGTGACGAATATGTCTGGTCCTTGAGGGATGGTCGGTTAATTGCTAAAATGATGGGCAGCTGAGTCAACCAATTCTTTCAAGAGCAACCCCATAATTGTGTGGTGTTGTCATGAAGCCCCACAAGGAATATGACACAACTATTTTACTTATGCCTCCCTCGCAAAACCTTTGCGTTCTCTCACAAAACAACTTTTGCATTTCCAGGCAAAAGCAATTAAAATAGCCACAAAGGGTAAACAAGAGCCCCAGAGGGGGCATGAGTTTTTTTGCGTAATCTTGAAAAAACCTCTGCGTTTCCCCCTCAAAAACTTATGCGTTCCGGCGTATAACTTTTCGTTCCGTCACAAATTATTTCCGTTCCAACTCATACCTTTAGGCATTCCTTTAAAATATTATGGAATAGTATTAAAGATGACATATCTGTAGATAAGCGACATGTCTACCCTTTTCTTTGTGTGATCTTTGCCTGTAGTCTTTATAGGCCCACAGCCGCACATGTCTCACTCAGGAACTTAGACAATCATTAGTCAGGTACAAGCGATATGTCTACCCTTTTCTCTGTGTAATCTTTGCATGTAGTCTTTATAGGCCCACAGCCGCACATGTCTCACTCAGGAACTTAGACAATCATTAGTCAGGTACACACATTCTAGACATCAAAATATATATAGTAGAAGTGACATATGTAAAATCCATTTCATGCAGAAGGCAACTTTGATAAACAGTATTAGGTAATCCTACAATCGTTTTTTTTTTGCGTTATACAGTGTATTATTACCAGTGAAAGGCGTTACCCTATTCCTAGATACGCGTATTATAGGTTCTAGTATTGCAAAGGTCTAAGGGGTAGTCATTAGACTATGTTATGGCGGAGGGGGGGGGGGAGCTTAGAATTTAGCCCAGCCAATGAAGCTTATATGATGGATGATCATCTGCCGTCCATCCGTCCACAATTCACTTTTTGACTTCTGAAAAACCGTTGGCCAGATCCACTTAAAATTTGAAGAAAAATCTTGAGTGGGTCTTCACCGCGTTTGCTGGAATCGTCATGGTACAGTGAGTTTATTTCCTATTTTTTCCTCTTTTTTTGGGGGGGGGGGGGACATAATCAAAAATCTTTTCTAAAACCACTGAGCCAATTGCTTTGAAATCGCATGAGGAATCTTTGGACCTTTTCTTCATAAAACGAACAAACAGACTGTGCTAAAACCTGATTGATGTTTTTCTGGAGGGCTCAATCAAAGTTCACTAGGTAATGTTATTGGATTCTTGATTTTTGACGAATATTACATTCTGGCTACCGATCGGTTACGACATACATTCCTACTGATTAATATGTTAGTCAGTGGTGATTTTAGTACACATTTACGTTTTTGACTTGGCGAATACCGTCAGCCAGATTCGAACTCGAAATCTGATGGCAATGTTCCAAGTAGATTTCTACCCTATTTGTTCATTTGGCCACATTTCAGTAGTTTTGTGTTTATATAATGTGTTTGCTTCTATATCTCTGTTTACTATTATGTATTAAATACTGAATCTTACATGGCTGGAGGGTAAGTTACTATTTTTCTCTGAGAAGTGATCATTGTTGGTGGGAAAAATCACGAGTGATTTCTCCCGTCAACAACGATCCCGAGTGACAGAAAAATGGTAATTCACTCTCCAGCCATGTGAAATTTTGTTCATTCTATGTTCAGTTGGGTTTTCATCGCAAAAGAATGTACTCTAGGCCTACTTTCAACGCCGACCTAGTGTACAGCATCCCTCGTGTACATTTTTTCTGCGTGCTTACGCGCTACTATGGCAAGCCAAAAACTGCAAATATTCACAAATATCTATATTTCTAAATGCAGATATCTGTATTTAAATACAAATATCTGAATTTAAATGCATATATCTGTATTTAAAAACAGATATATGTATTTGTAATTCAGATATCTGAATTAGACATAGAGATATCTGTATTCTAAATACAGATATCTGTAATTCTAATACAGATATCTGTATTTTTAATGCAGATATCTGTATTAGAAATATAAATGTTTGCAGGTTTGGCTGGCCATACGCTACGCCACTGATACAGGAGCATTACAATTGAGTTATAACATTGTCTAGGTCATGTGATCTACAGTAAATTTCATAGAATAAAGTGCCTATACATCCTATCACTAATTTTAGACCTCTTTCCCATAACCGTTGGTCAAATTCACTTGAGAGGGCCCCCAAGGGGGGTTGTGATCACGATTTACAAAAAATTAAAATGTACTTTCACGGCTAAATCCAAATCATAAAAATTACAATTACGTGAATGAATACTTATAATCACGAATCATGTTAAATAATCATCGATTTTCAGTGAGTGCACGAGAAATAAACATAGAATAACGAATCACGCAAATACTTATAATCAGCTAATCACGAATCAGGCTAAAATAATCTTCGATTTCACAGTTCACGAGAAATAAATATAGATGATAACGTATCACGCAAATACCCCTTGAAGCCCCTCACTTGAATATTGGCAGCAATGTTCCTCAAGCTCAGCTGAACACAGGATCAATCCCTGATTATCTGATTTCACTCACTGTCAGCAAATTTCAAACCTTTTAAATTTTACCAGACTTATGTTGGCAGAATTTGTGGAATCTATGCTTTGTTCTGCATGTACTGAAACGAAAGCTATCTATATCAAAATACTGCAGTCCCTCACCTCAAATACTAATGGCCGCCCTCTTGGGTACGAAAATAAATTATCGATTTGGCGGGTCTTTACCCCAAGGTGGGGGGTTTGTGTGTCTATGGGAGAATGTTTCTGAAATAATTTTGAACGTTTTAATAGTAACGCGCGACAGAAGGTCTTTTCAAAATTCATAAAGAAAAACAGTGCATTCACACTCCATGGTGATAATAGTCCATGAGCCAGACTGAAAATTGGTACCATCTGAGGGCACCAAACGAAACGTTTATAGCTGCGTTGGTACACCTTAGGGTATAACAAAAATGAATGATGGACTTTCCAGAAGCCCAGCTGGAGCGCGTTATTGCAATTTTAAAATTTTATACCCAGATGGCCCAAAAATGCTGTATATGCTGAATCCTGTTTTGTTATAGTTAGCCACTAAATTATAATTATACTTGAAATATACATATTATGTTTGTATCCAGTTAACAGCTGGACCAATGAACTTCATGCGACCTATAAATACAAAATGAATCCACACGGGTAAGAACAAAGCCATTATTATACCCACATTGATTGGATTTTTTTAGGGGGGGGGGGGAGGGGGTTGCTGCACTCAGCTTGTAGATCAAGTATTACATTTGTGCAATCTCAATACCTCATGAATACATGGTCCAATTCTCTTGAAAAATGGTGCAAACATGCCTCTGGGTCATCCTTTGATCCCTGGATTTTTTTTGTCCTTGACCCTATTTTCAAGGTCACTTCCTCGTGCAGGATATAACCGGTAGGCCTGCGGAGATTGTTCCTCCATTGTAAGGCACATATACATCCTGGTGAAATTTCACATCCTTTGCATGTATAATCACACTTTGCTTTAACTTGCTCCTTGGAGTGATTATATACTGCATCATGATGACTAAATTTTGGTGACCTTGACATTACTCCGAAGGTCACACACTTGTGGGTGGGTACATTTAGGATTTTTGTTACATAAAATTATATGAAAGGAGACAAAATCTGTTTTAAGCACAGCTATCCACGGCATTTATTTCTATTCTTACCGCCGGTCCTCTTTTATGTATGGTGACCCATATATGAATTATATATATATATATACATATATATACATATATATATATATATATATATATATATATATATATATATATATATATATATATATATATATATATATATATATATATATATATATATATATATATATATATATATATATATATATGCCGCTGCGCATATAAAAGTAAAAAAAAACATTTTTTGAGTTTCAGACGCGACCGGCTTCAGCATTTTAATGCATTGTCAAGCTCCATAACGCATAGATGTTGAAATAATTTTCAGTCCAGCATAATCTTGACGTTATCTGTTGTTATAGTGAAATCTATTAGCATAGAAGCAAATATGACGTTCATTTATTACCTTACTGATTTAGGCGTATTACATGACGTCATTGCCATATCAATTAATAAGAAACGTCTCGTAATGAAAATATGCCTTATTTGTCCCAGATTACTATAATAATTAGTAAATTACACTATTCAGTCTAGGCCTGTGTTTACGTTGGAATATGAATTTCTTTTTGCTCTCTTTCTATGGCAGAATCATTTGACATATGATATATGGGACATACAAAGGATTTAGGCACAAGATTAGAACAACTATCAATATGTTCACTGAGCTGGATTTGCCGTGTCTCAGGCACGCGTATTTGCTGTCTGTGTACAGTCATGCGCCTGTGTAGTTCGTTGCCTGTAGATCCTATGTTTACCTCACTGCATCATCTACAGACAAAAGCATAAATCAAATGCTTACTCAACAGTCCATTTCTGTTCTAATTTGAAAGTTTGGTAGCTTTCCTGTTGTGTCCAGCGAAATTGTGTCAGTAACTACCATGTTTCTACAATTCGTACAACGAGGAAGACCTCATTTTTTGCTCCCGCCTTGCCTGTCCTTTGATTCAAAGTTTGGTCTCGTAAGAATTTGTTTTAAATTATGAGGCTCTCTTTGGCTTGAAATAAAATTCAAATTTTTAAATATTTCTCCAAGTGAGGGATCCATTTCCAAGATTTTAAGACTTTTACGTATTTGTGGTATTATCACTGGATTGTTCGGATTGTATCTTGTGATCATGACCAGATTTTTGTCGTCCTCCTTGTGATTTTTGCGGTCCTTTCTAAATGATTCTTGTGTTACACTTAAAGCTCTCTGAATACCCATTGAAATGAGTGAATCTGGGTAGTGCCTTGCTTTTAGAAAATTTCCCAGTTCATCCAGACGCATTGCTTTTCTATTAGTATTTTCTACAATTGTACAGATCCTTCTTGCTTCATTATATGGGATATTTGTCTTAGTGTCTTAGTGTGCCGTGGGTGACATCAATTGAATGGCACATACTGATGAGTATCTGTATTCTTGTAGTATATATCCAATCATATCTTTCCATCATTTGGAAGAACGTTCAAGTCTAAAAATTCTAATTCACATTGACTATATTTCATTTCATATTGAATACTTGGTTCAAGCTGATTTAAAAGTTGGTGAAAATCGTGTAAATCTGACAGCAACTTTGTCCACATTATAAAATAGTCATCTAGATTTATCGATTCCAGATCCTTTTAAAAAACATGGCCAAGGATTCGGATGTATTTCTAAAGTTTTTCGTATTATAAAATTTCTAGATATCCAAGACTAAGCGTTGCATAAGTTGGTGCACATTTATTTCCTATCGCACACCCTTTTTTCTGTATGTAGTATTCTCCATCAAATCTGACCACATTATTTTCTAATATTAGTGAAAGACCTTCCACAATAAATTCTCTTGTGAAACGTTGATTTTTTTGTGTCAGGAGATCTGTTCGGCCAGTATTCAATCGCACGCTTTCCTAACTCATGAGGTATGTTACTATATAAATTAATCACATCAAGACTGACTAAATACCGGTCCTTGACTTGCTCTCGTGATATTTTATTGATGAAGTCGATATTGTCACGCACGTAGCTGTCGACATGTAATAAGTGCGGTTTTAAAAATTTCGTTTATGAGTTCACTAAGCCCACTTGTATTGCATACAGGTCCTGCGACGATTGGCCGGAATTTTAAATCTGTAGGTTGAATAATACGTACATAAATCCCACATTGTTCATTTATAGCTTTTTTGAAAATATCAGACTTATGAACTTTCGGTAAGCCGTATAAATTGCTTGTTCTTGACTGCAAAGCATCCAGGTAATTTCTTTCTTTCGTTGTAAAGATGTTACGATTTTTGTCAATAAATTTTCTTAATTTATCGCTCACTTTATTTTCTCTGTCTGGTTCGCATCGCTCATAAAATTGTTCATCATTATGTAATGATTTTATCTTTTCAACATAATAATCGGTGTCCATAATGACAACTGCTCCACCCTTGTCTGCTTCCTTAATTAAAATAGAATTGTCAGTTTGCAATTCATTCATAGCTTGTAGCTCCGCTTTAGTTAAAATATTTTTGTTGGTGGGTGAAGGTACTTTGTGGCGAAAGTGCGCAATTTCTTTCAGTATGTCAATACATTTTTCTAATGTCTCATTTTGACTTTTAAGGGAAGTGAAAGAACTTTTTCCTTTGACCAGTGATTTATCCCATTCCTTGTCTGTATTGTGGAAAAATTCTTTCAGACTTAATGTACGACAAAATTTTAAAATATCACACACTTGTTCTTCTGTGTCTTTTCTTGGTGTGGGATGTGAATTTCAATCCCTTTTTATGCAACTTTACTTGTCCTTATGGCAATTGTTTGCTTCATAAGTTTATAATTTTAACAATAGATGTATTTGAAGTTGATATCTTCTTGGCTCCTGCTGTTGGGGGTATTGTTGCGCTCTTTCTGTCCATCTGTTGTATCTTTGCTCTTTTTGGAAGATATGTAGCCTTTTTGCTGTTGTAGAGGGCGCCATCGTGCATTTGGGCGTGGCCCTCTTTCTAAAAAAAAACTCTTCTTCCTTTTCTACTTTTAGGCCTAGTCCATATCTCTGGCCTTGGTTTTGTCTGTCCAATAGGTCTGCGTCATGTCTAGGTTGAAATACTTGAAATCTGTTGTATGTAGGGAAGTCTATGTTTCTTCTGTTTTCATTCCTAGCGACCATTGCAAAAAATCCTTGTCTGCTGTTTCTAAAGGGTTCCATAAATTGGTTCAACATTGACAAACGTTACTTGTCGTTTAATTCTGATGCCATGTCCATACACTGAACCTACAGCTACTGTACATAATATTTTGGTTTTGTAATATTTACAATCAAGAGTAATCTACATTCATTTCAACAACCTGCATCTAATTGATTTAGTATGTTCGAATTTACAATTCAATTTGGTGAAAAGGTGGCATCCATTGTGATATGCTAATATGTGTTTTGTAAATTAGACATAAAGTGACTGTCTTATTGATTGGCACTTTCCTTACCATGAATAAATATTGATTAGCATTGTTTAGCAGTGTATGAAAGTTCCTCAAAGTTGATTTGCAGTTGTTTGGATGAGGCATATATTGACCTGTTCAAGTTACCTTATTCTACAATGTTTAGCACTTCACTATTATAAATATATATTTGTTAGCAATGATTAGCAGTCTTTGCACATTTATTAAAATTGATTAGCACCTCCATTTCCTCAAGTTTCCGTTTCAATTAACAAACTGTGATTCAAATCTTGCCACCTTTTGCCTTGTGACATGTATACTCATCAAACGAATCACTATGCAGAAATTTTTTCACCTTTTATGCAAAATAACATACATCTCTTAAATTGCGTATACTGACTAAAAGCTGTGCCGCCGAAAATTCCATCATGCTGTTTTGAGTTCCTGAGACATACACCAATCAAAAAAGCATTGTTAAGTTTGGTGCCCTCAGATGGTACCAATTGGTCAAAATTGGGCCCTCAGCTCATGTACAATAAGGTACACAAGTAAAACCTTGCGGCGGCAGACTGAGGCATTCGGCGTCGGCCGGCCGCATCCGGCGGCGGCCAGCAGCGTTCGGCGGCGGCGGCGGCGGCGGCGCTCTATGCCTCAGTCTGCCGCCGAAGATAAGTACGGGCCTTTTGGGATCGGCGGCAGGCGCTTCTCCATTATATATCTGCCGCTCTGTGCTGCAGTCTGCCGCAAATCGGCCACAAGTCTTTGAATGCTGCCTACTATTGCATTTGAAATAAGAAATTGGGTGCAACCTGAAACTGGACAAGTAGCTAACGAGTACTACATCAAATGTTTCCATGTGTATACCAGCTCTGTAAAAAAAAAAAAAAAAAAAAAAGAAAAAAAAAAGAACATGTACCTGTATGATGCATCTTGGCCCATAATTAGCCAATGCATGATATTCTAGCAACCCAAAATGCGGTTATTCTGTGGGTAGTGCATATATAGACACATACATGTATGTACAAAGAAATCATTTGCATTTGTAGCACACATGGCCTATCTTTCCAGTCTTATTTACATATCCATCTATCTAAGACTGCGGCAGAGAGCGGCGCCGCCACCAAATGCCACTGGCCGCCGCCGTTTGCTGCCACCGACTGCCGCCGAAAGGTTTTACTAGTGGTATGTCTCATTATTCACTGCAAAAAAAAACTGACTTTCACCGTTCACGATGTATTGAAATGTCATTCCAAAGCTCACGGTGTATTGAGGTGCAGAATAACATTTCACGAGCAACAGGCATTTCGCAGTGTACGACGATCTATTTTTTTTCAAGATAACAACTGACGCAGAATTAAAAGGCCAAGATAACAATTCCTGAAAATACCCCTGCATCCCTCTTTGATCCCTCTACAGAAAAGCCGTTTTGTAGAAAGACAGTGGTTCCTTTATACTTTTCGTATGTTTGGTTACATCCCATATCGACTTCCACATTAATGAGCGTGTTCAACATTGCTGGCCATGCAATCGGCGGATACCATTGACGACCCTCGGCTCTGCATTTAAGTTTTGTGCTCTGCCGCTGGCGGCGCCAGGGGTTTCGAAGTTTGTGTATAGGATAATGAAAGAACTGGGATTTTTCGAAATACTATCGGGCATGCTAGTTTCAAGAATAAAAAAATAGACTGAGGAAAACCAATATTATAAAAAGTCGGTACAACAGAATTTAATAAAAATTACGCCCCACGGTTGGTCTCATCTTTTTGCATATAATACTTAATACCTGTTACATGTCCACAGTCAGGGAACCTTTATAACTATCCAACAGAATTACAAAAAGACTCAAACGTTTTTCCAGCAAATGCACAACTTTTACCGCCGAACACGAAAGTGTATTATATAGTTTTTTTCCCCCATTCTGCGTATATCCCTTCTGGTGTTTCGTATTACTGTAATGATATGATTGGACAATATAAAACAGGTAGTACGATGTGACTGGGTACAAGAAAAATAAACTTCCTGGTTGAAAATGGATCAACACAAAACCTTTCAGGGCCAACTGAAATCTTGAAATCGGGGGGATAAAGATGTTAAGATTGAGTTCTTTAAATTGGCTAGTCAAGCATGAAACCTTTATGATACTTTTCTTTAGCATGATCATGGCAGCGTGTTGCCATGAGCAAACTCGAGCGCATGCAGAATGCACGACTCCTGGACCTCAACACGAAGATATACCCTGAGCTGTTGTTAAGTTCCAAATAGCTTGGCCCGCCTCTCAAAGAGACCCACTTTAAATTTATTCAAAATTATATTTCAAGTTGTTAATATGTACAATGCCTTTGGAACGCATTGTGAGGAATGAGCCCTCCATGACAGAACTGTCCTAAAGAGTGTATATGTGAGTCGACAATGCAGCAGTCCAGACGACTGAAACTTGGGGCTCAAAGGGCTGCTTTGCTTCGATTACGCAAAGGTATGTATCGTGGAATACAATAATACACAGGTGTAAAAACAGGCTTCTCCTGGCAAGGATAGACCCAGGCGTAATTAAAGCAGTAATCTTGTACACGGAATTTGTCTTAATATATGTCGGAGTCAGAGTTAGGTATCACGGCAAAACTGCTTTTTTCATATTCAGCAAATGGACGATGATCCAAAGGTTCTGTGTCCCCCGCCGCAATATTTTCTTCAACTGCTACGTATAAGATCTATGCAACATAAATCAAGAGGGGCAGACAGTTGCAAATGCTGTTGTATTTACTGAAAGGATGCACCGGCTAGACATGATTATATTATGTATTTAAATTATATTCCAAGTTTGTTCCTTGATACATGTTATGGTATACACAAACAAGAGAGATTGAAAGGCGCGGCAATAGTATTGGGACATGAGAAATATAACACGATATATAAAGTGAAAGTTATGTTTAAAATTGGACTTTGTGCACATTAGCAGTTGAAACAATTTAGTGTAACAAAACAATGGTACCTAGCATAGGCTATAGTCTGATCAATACGAAAGCCTAAATGTCAACATTATTGATGATGTAGTATTTTCTGAATAAATGTACCACTTGATTTTCAAAGACACGGGGTGTGTGTTAAGGATGAAAGGTGTTTACAGCATAGACATCATAACACTTTTGCTAGAATACGTACTTGCTGTCTAATGTAAAATGACAAAAGCAATGAAACGGTTTGTATATGGTCAAGGAAAAAACACCAGCATAGTGGCAGTTGCAGCTTGATGTAAAGATGAGAGCTAGTATGCGTCGTTTGGTGTGTATTCGTTTTGTCATTCATTAATGCACACCTAATTTATTGGTGATTCTAATAACATCTGAATCATCTGTTGGTAAGTAAAATAAATGCATACTTCTTACCTGTATATTTTTTAGTTTAAACGTATTCATTTAGTCTAGATAGCCCTATAGTACATCGAGATGACTAATACATGAGTTCTCCAGAACATGGAGACACACAGTAGGTATGTACAAGACACACATGACAATACAAATGTTACCAATATATAATATCTGTGTAAACTCTGTACGACAATCAAGATTTGATAACTTATAAGACACAAATTAAACCAGTATGAAGTTGAGTTCAACATTTACCCAATAAAGCAAAAGGTGTGATATAAATAGTAGTAGTAGTAATATACTTTATTTCTTTAAAGAGGATCGGACGTGTAGCTAAATATAGCTAATGTAGTGTCCTCTCCTCGTGTACAACCAAATACAATACTATCTGTCTTAAATACACATCGATGTAAGAAAGAAAAAAATACAATACGAGACATATGAACTCGGAACAAAAACGAATTACATGACAATTAAGGTAACGTAAAATAAACAGAATAAAACAGACATCATTATGAAGAAGAAAAAATCACATGAATTGTCAGCGACTAACGAAAGTCGTCCTCGTCATCAGAATCGTTAGACAAGATATTTGCGAACCTGTTACTCAATTGTATAAATTTCATAGTAGCATCTAAAATTTTACAATTGGAAATACAAGTGAGATTATTATGACCATATAAACATATTGATATCTTGTCAGGAACTGATAAATTGTCAAATATTATTGCATTCTCACTGGTTTCTAGAATTTCTGTAATCCCTGTCAAGAAAGTTTGTCTTGGAATTGCAAATAAGGGACACGGCAATAGCAAATGGGAAGTTGTTTCAGAGTGGTGACCACGCATGCATGCTTGGGTATCACACAAATGACGCGTGCAAAGATGGGCCTTTAGGGCGCTAAAATCAACCCTTAATCTATTCATAACCATGTTTAACCTTCAGGGCCCGTGACGGAGATGGTCGAGTCTTGCAGGAAAAAGCAACCGTTTAACATAAATTTTAAATACATTAACGGAACGAGCACTACGAATGTTATTGGGTAGGGAGTTCCAAAGTTTAGACGCAGAAGGAACAAAACTGCGAGCAAACACATTCGTACGAGCAGCTGGTATCTGCCTCTCAGTGTCATTGCGTAACAAATAATTATGCCTCTCCGTGTTTTGAATGGGAAGTAACGCACTGAGGTGAGGTGGACAAAAGCCTTTAACCATTTTGAAATAAATTAATAATTTGTAGTATTTCCTTCTATCTGCAAGGCTCGGCCACCCCAAGCACTTTAAAACTTTAATTCTACTGGACGTGTTCATACAGCCTGAAACTGCTAAAGCCGCTCTATACTGCACCAACTCTAAAATACCACTGTTCCTTTGTGTACAATTGTCAATGATTGGGGCAGCATATTCAAGTATGGGCCTTATACCACAAACATATATTGACTCGAGAGCTGATACAGGTAAAATATACATACATTTTCTTAATTTACCAAGGCGACTTGAAGCTTTGGTACAAACTGACTTAATATGAGAGTCCCATGATAAATTGTGTGTAATAATAAGACCCAGGTGTTTGTGTTCCTGTACCCTCTTAACTGGTTCGTCCTTAAATTTTAATTGAGGATAGTTCACTTTTTTTACTTTACGTGAAATAACCATTTCCTGAGTCTTTGAACGATTAAAACCTACTTTCCATTTGTCACCCCATTCTTGTACTACGTTCAAATTATCGTTTAAACTTACCACCGTTTGTTCCGGAGATTCCACAATTTCAAGGAATGAAGTGTCATCTGCGAAGATGTAAACTTTACACGTTAAGTCATCTACAAGGTCATTGATGCAGACAAGAAACAGTAGAGGGCCAAGAACACTACCCTGGGACACTCCAGATTCTATTGATATCCATTCAGAAAATTGTCCATCCAATACAACCCTTTGTTTGCGATTACTCAAGTAAGACTGAATCCATGACAGGAGGGGATCACCTATGCCAAGCTGTTTTAATTTAACAAGAAGACCTCTGTGCCAAACCCTATCAAATGCTTTGGATATATCCAAGAACACCATGCGTACATCTTTTCCCTTATCTAAAGCTGAGCTTATCATATGAACGATATTTATTAACTGGTTAATAAAACTGATATAAATAAATTTGCATGGACCAACCGATGATCATTACAGTAACAGTAACGGAAAAAAATTGTCATTAAAGTGCCTGGTATCAAAATGTACTGCTGGAGAGCCTCACAGATCTGGATATTTAGGCAGTTAGAAAGCTCATTACTGCCACGGAGAAATATTTCAATTAACCTATCACTACCAATATGGATTATAAGATGCGGGCTAACCCCCGGAGCAATCAAAGGAATAACAGTATTAAGTAATTTGTTTCTCTGAACGATGTAATAGGGACAGAAGAGTAGGGAAATGCGTGGAGTCTTCAGGGGGATAAGAACAGGCGCAGGATGGGTCAGGAAGGATGTTAACTTTGTGAAGGTGGGAGTTTAGTCCAGAGAATCCTAGGCGTAACTGCGTATGGCAAATATAAGCAAATCTGTCACAATGGAGATAGAACTCAGGAACAGTGTCTGTAGCTAAAAGAGTAGTTTTAAGTTTCGTTTTGAATATATGTAGAGAAAGCGAATCTCACACGTCGGAAGGCAGGTTATTCCTCTGTTTGATAGCATCTGGGAGAAGAGAGTTACGCAGACACGATGTTCTACATGCAACGGGGCGCACTGACATTGAATATCGGAGAGCATGATATAATGATTCTTTGGCACAGGTCAGTGTTGCCATGAAAATACACCGAAGACATCCAAAATATCTTATACTCAACAACTGCCCACATGGGCCCTTTGGTGCAAACATCGATGCTAAAGCTTCAATGGTACTGGTTATATGAATAGAAATGTCCCAAAATGGACATATTCTTGGATTCTGTGATCTTGAAAACAGCTCAAGACCAAAAACAATACAGCACACATGCTCTTTGTATGATGCATCTCTTGGTATATTTTTTATGATTCTATCTTATGGGGTTCTTAATGCATGGTGCCGGAGAGACAGACGGGCAGACAAACGGACGGATGGATGGACAAGCCAGCTGCCCGATCCTCACTGGCTGTATGTCCCCGTATGCCACCTTCGGTGGCGGGAGACAAAGAATTGCGCTGGTTCTGTTTCACATTCACCCAGAGAAAATTCAGTCGTTTGGTTCGGTCACCATGTAGTGTGATAGCTTCATAATCCACGAAGAATGTACAAGTTGATTGTGTGTGAGATATTATCCGATTCCTGAAGCAAGTTTCATTTTGAGTAATATTCAATCCAATGCTTCAAAAATGTAATGTTAAGTACATGATAGTCCAGTGCACTTAACAGTTAAGTGCAGGATTTACTTCTATTCTTTATATTATCCATCGATTTTTTTTTCTGCCACACACTGTTCTTTGTAATTACATTACGGTACATAGCAGTGACCAGTGATTTGTCTGCGGCCTTGTCAGCTTTTAAGATATTTTAACGGTACACTGTCCTACGTTAGAGCACAGGGCAAACAGAGTCATAATGGTAACCTGTTCAATTATCTGGTAGAAACTACTAGATTTAATGTGTTAAATTGTTCCCCTTATTGTGCAGGGAAGTTAACATGGCACATGGGTTCACTCAGGTCGACAATTGATTATGTAATGGTGACAGAGAAACTGTCTGGTCATCTCATTAGCGTATCAATAGACGAGGTCGCTGTATTTGACACCGGGAGTGATCATAATACTGTATGTATTCAGGGGTCTAGGTTACAGACCACAGTTGTGATTGGCTGCTTGCGCATCCCAACCACAGTTGTGATTGGCTGCGTGAGATAGTCCGTAATTGTGAAAATACTATGTCTTTAGCATGCTGTAGCTTCTGTTCAAATAAAGTTAGATAAGTCAGGTTTGCTGCATCACAGAGTTGCTTCATTGGTGGTTATAGGTGCACTCTCTTCCAGGCCAGGTGGGAACTTTATGGTGGGGAAGGACAATGGTGTGACCCTGGCAAGAGCACAGTTCATACACCTGTATAAAGCTGACATCCAGGTGTTGTTTCGTATTTCAATTATGACAAATTAACGAGCTGGGAATTATATGACAAAAATCCATCCATGGTTTTCTGACATTTTTATCTGTTACATGCCGTTCACGGAATTTTAAAATACTATAATGCTGATTTTTTAGACTGAAGAATGCTAATATGAAAAATAGAAGGATTTATGACTGTGGTCTGTGGCCTCTATGTCGCAAGAGCCAGATACTGAACAGAAGAGGAAGCACACACTCGAGACATATACCAAATGGAAATTAAATTAAGTAACTGACGGTCCCCTTTTTGAAAAAGAAATCAGCGAGAGTCTGGCCTCATGATCATGGGACAACTTCAATACAGTCAATGACGCATGGTTATCATGGAAGGCTATTGTGACTAAAATCGGTGAGCAAGTCGTTGGAAAGAAAACATTTAAGGGCCACACAAGACGCTGTGGGGTTTAGAAATTGGTAATTTGATAAAAAGCAGAAAAGTAGCAAATAAATTCTATCGACACTGGTGTACAAAAGGCACATTTAATCCTGATTTAGTTCAAGGTTTATGGGAAGAATATTTGACAAGAAAACATAATATTCAAGGAAAACTCGGGAAAACTTTGTCAATAATAACATAAAAGTACTAACTTTAAACTGTCGTAAAGGAACAATAAATACCCGAGCATATTGGCGTATGCTCAAGCGCCGTAATACCAGTAACGATTACCCTCTCAAAATCGCTGACCCCAATGACAGTACACGTATTATTGATAATCCAAAAGAAATATGCCCTGTTTTGCGCTATTACTGGCGCAACTTAAGTACAAACAATTGTAATAAAGCACAATTGGGGACTAATGTTTTGTCAAGTATGATACATGAGTTACAGGATTATACAGGTGATTTGAATGGCATAAAGGATAATATAATAGATTATAGTACAGTATCCTCTGCTATAAAAAAACTTAAGAATGGAAAGGCATGCGGAGTTGATAACATCCCTAATGAATTTTGAAAGAATAGAGGCCATGCACGATCTTATCACCTACGAAATTATTCAAATTTTGCAAATTGACAGAAAGTTTTCCTGAGCAATGGAACCAAGGTCTGGTGAAACCATTGCACGAAGATGGCCCTAAAGAATCACTCAATAACTATCGGGGAATAACAGTGAGTTCTAACGTGTATAAGGTCTTCACATCAGTAATAGAAAGGCAGTTGATGGGTTATCTTGAGAAATATGAAGTCCTTGGTGAACTGCATGGGGCTTATCGTAAGGGACGCAGATTAGAAGACCAATATTTCACATTCAAAGGTATTTGTTCTTTGCTGAAAAGTAAGAAATTGAAAATATGGTTATCATTTTTGGATATTTCAAAGGCCTTTGACACGGTTGATAGGGATAGGCTATTCATAAAATTATAGGAAAGGAGGAGACAAGACAAGGCATGGCGTCTGATCACAGGCCTTTATAGTAGAGTGGAAAACAGAGTCATTTTCGGTCCGTTTAAAAGTACCTGGTTGATTGATTGATTGATTGATTGATTGATTCTTTATTCTTTAACCAGGGTTACTGGCTCAGTGAGGATTCACTGGTCTTCCGCCAGGCCCTGGATGGTGCAATGGGAATACAATGACAATATGACGAGATGATTCAGTTGATAAATAAAATACACATAAGAAGAAGAAGAATAACAGAATCATGGTCTGATGTTTCACATGGAGTTAAGCAAGGATGTATCATGTCCCTTACTCTCTTTTCTTTGGTTATGTGGGATCTCGTGGACATGCTCGAGAGCCAAGGACTTGGTATTCCCCTTAGAGACACAAGAATTCCGTGTTTACTTTATCCTGACGACATAGCCCTGCTCAGCGACAGTGAAGATATCTAACTAGAATGCTTAACGTTGCATGTGCTTTTTATTTAAAATGGGGAATGAAATTTAATGAAAATAAGTCAAAAGTGATGGTCATTGGTAAACGGTGTAACAGCTGGCCAAAAAAGGATGTTGGGAAACGTTGCAATATAGGAATGTAATGTATGTAAATACCTAGGGATTATGTTCTCCCTATCTCTCTCAGACTCAGCCCATGTAAAAACCTATTTAAAACCTAGAGCAATACGGTTGCGAAGTTATCTTAACAGTATATTTTCAGCTCATGAAAATGTTAATCGTGTCAATTTTGGCGATAGTGTTTGGAAAAATGTTAATCTTTTGTTCTATTACCCATGGATGTTCAGTTTGGCTTAATGATAATATGGAAAGTATATCAATTCTAAAATCAATCCAATACTGTATAGCTAAAGCTATTATGCAAGTTAAATCTTCTCTAGCCGTTCTGGGAGAGTTGGGTTGGTTGCCTCTTGAATTACCACTCGACAAATTTCGTGTAAAGTACTATCCCCGCATGCGGTATGATATGCCTGATACTAGGTTATGTTGAGAAATATTTGATGATATGGCAAATGGTTACCTTGAGAATTTCACAAATCCCTGGCCATATTTCCCACAAGTAAATAAAATCCTGATAAATTCTGGAATTGGAGGGGCCATGTTCAGTACTAATTCAAAATGGCTCCAGCCTTTTTTGAAGCGTCAACTGGGAAGTTATAAAATTGATTTTATTCCAAGATATCGATGAAAAAAACTTCACTCCAATGGGACCGTGCATTTAGGGATCTCTACATTTGGTGACAAATATTTGTTCGACGCAGGCAATTTTCAAGGTGCAAGACTTAAATTTTTGGCAAGAGTAGGATGTTTAGAATTAATGAAAACGTATGTAGATGGGAAAAATAAGACAGTAAGTGTGACCTTTATGGCCCTCATAACGAAACGCTTCTTCATTTCTTATTCACATGCTCAAAAATTAACTTTACTAGAGTTAAATATTATGTCAAATTATAAAAAAGACTCAAGGAAATTCAAAAGGAAACTTTTGGTTGGAAATTTAGAAGTTCTTCACTTTTAACTAAATTGTGTATGTTTCTGGGCACACAAAACAAATCTTAAGAAGAGAGACTGCGGAATTGTTTGACACCATTTGTAAATAGTTTCTGTTGGAAGCATGGCAATTCAGGCAAGAATTAACCACCCTGAAGTAAACCGGTCTTTTTTAATTACTGTATATTATGTGTGTAGTTGACAATGTACGTAGCTTTTATGTATTCTTTCATGTACTGACGCACCGTAGGTCCTGCCCTGACTACGGTGCTCCCGTTGTAAAGGGGTAGCTTCAGAAATAGATTATTATTATAAATTATTACACATGTATGCATATATAAATGACTACACACACACACACACACACAAATATATATATATATATATATATATATATATATATATATATATATATCACTCAGCAGCGTTGTCCTCATGAATTGGGGTTTTGAACTTATAAGGCAATATTTGAATATATGCGCTACATTGCTACCGACATGTAGAGTAGCAGCATCTGCCGACAGATAGTCCCAGAGTTTTATATCACATAGTGCCGTCAAATTCGTGAAATTTGTAACCAACGATGAAAAGTCCACTACAAATTTTGCAGAGGAATTACGAAAAGAAAATATTTTTCAACAATTTAGCCAAGATCCAAACATAAATCCCAACTCAATCTATGATACACTATAGAATATAATTTGCAAGGCTAAAGAGAAGAACCTACTCATAAAAACAGTAAAATTTAACGAATATAAACACAAGCGCTCTCCTTGGATAGCGTCTGGTATCTTACGCTCTATCAAATTCCGCGATGATCTCTACAAAGAACTCAAGTGTGCAAATCTGGATACGTTAATATATCTTACAAGGAAACAAAATCTCAAAGTCTATAATAACATTCTAGATAGAAATATTCGCCAAGCAAAACAAGACTACTATAATCGTGAGTTTCTAAAATTTAAGCGTGACACTCGTAAAATGTGGGGTGTGTTATAAAATCAGTTTTAAATCTCAATGAAAATAAAACAATTTCCCCTCAATTCTTCCTTAATTCTTCTAATTTATCAAAAAGCGCCCAGCTTCTATTTTCGTTATTGTAACAACGAAATTTCAGTTTATATCAAGAACATATTTTCTGCCATTCCTGTCGCCGATACCCCACCCGTTACCGTCAAGTTCCCCGTTATGCCACCCCTTCACACTCTTCGGTTCAAAATTGCTTTTGTTACTAGATCCAAAAATACTCAATATGACACCCGAAAATAAAATGGGAAAAATTAATACCCATTTCATATACTGGTTTCTCGAAATATACCAAACTTTATTTCATCAATAAATATTCCGAAAGATGTACTGTTGCGGATTGTTACATATGCAATCGTTAAATAGTCTATTTTGTAAAAAAATTCCTCATGTAGTTATATTCCGAAAGTTGATATTGATACACGCTGAATATTTACCATGTTCTGCATATACTCGCTGTCTGTTGTCCGATGGGGGCGGACTGGCCGTGCGCCGGTGCTGCAGTGGTCTCCCGGTGTTGTGTGAGTGGCTTCGCTTTCGGGGCCACTCGTGCAGTGCATGGGGGCCGTTGTTGTGCTGGTATGCTGTTGGTCTTTTTCCCGTTGATCGCAAACAGTGATGCTCAGCTTATTACAATTGCTTAGTCTATTATAGGTAGCCCCAAAGATAGAGAATTTTACATCCTGAGGAGGGGTTACCTTGACAGGTATTCTGCTGCTTCTTTTTTCAACTACTTTTGTACAACACATTTTTTACTGTACTGTCATATATATATATATATATATATATATATATATATACATACACACACATATATACATATATATATATATATATATATATATATATATATATATATATACCATTCAATAAAACTGAGTTTGAGCCAGAGTCTTATTAGAGGACCACCCGGGGAATAATAATATGCAGTGTCAAATATATTTCATGCAAAGGTTTTTTGGAAGTCGAAAATGTAAAAAATGTCTGATGAACAGATGGACCGACAGAGGAACGACGCACGCAAACAGATTCTGCAAGCTGTGATGACTGAGAAGTCAGCAAAGTAAGAATGTAGAAAAAAACCAAAGCCCTACCTGTTGAACAAATTCAGGTCTAAAGGCCTTCAAAAGTGTGACCGTGCAGTTTCAAAGCAATTGTACAATTGTTTTTCCTAAAAGATGTTTTAAGATTGCCCCGAAAAATGAAAAAATAGACAAAAAAAAACCACCAAAAACAAAAACAAAAACAAAAAAAAAAAAAAAAACCATCACCCGTACTCTCGTCACCCCCGTCATAATGAACAATCCAAAATTCACTGAAGCATAAGCAGTTGAACAAATTAGTAGTGTCCCCTTGAAAGTACATCCCCACACCAAGTTTGAAGTAAATCTGACTGATGGTTTTCGCTAAAAAAAAAAAAATGTGAACAGACAGCGGACAATGGATGGGGGAACCGATTGATGATGGATGGACAACAGACGCAGGCCAATCCTTTTGGCCCAGCTGAAAATCAGTTGAGCTCATAACGACCCGCTTCCCCCCCACGATGCATGAAAAATCCGAAAGTCGTCGGAGAAGGACCGTTTGAAGAAGGAACAATGGATGACAACCCATCCTTAGAACAGATGACTAAGATGTCAACTGCCCTTAAAAAAAGAAAGCAGAGAAAAAGAAAGATCTGCATGGCCTCCATGTCTTAGGCCCTAGATTTTGATATTCTTTTCACCAAGTGAAATATAATATATTGAAGATACTCCAGTCTTGTAAATACTATGGTTGTTACCGTGTGATTTCTGACAATATTACTTTTACAGTTGTAAGTATTTCTTAGATAACACAACTACGAGCACACACACACACACACACACACACACACACACACACACACACACACACACACACATATATATGTGTAATACTTTGACATCAGTCAAATTATTCTTATCTGAACATGTACAAACAGTAATTATGTTTGGTTTGACAGGTATTCTTTATTCACATTGGAGCACTGCATTTATAAACAAAGCTTCACTTATTCACTAATGCATTGATACGTTCATGTATTTTTTCATTATTATACGCGTTGTAAATACTTGCTGAATATTTACTTTAGACAATGAGCCGCTATTCGGAGAGACATGACAGAAAACTGCCTAATTTATTTGGGCTAATAAAACCTAAGTCAAAATTCTACAGAAGAAAGTGACAATAGTGCTTTTATATGTATATAAGTTAAGCAGTGACAGGTTAACTAATGGAGGGAAGAGAGGTCGGACTCTATACACTCCTTAGCTTACCTGTCATTGTCTAACTTTCTAAATGTGTTATTTATAATATAGTCTCGTTTACTGTGTATTCATGTGCATCCATGTGTAAGGACCTCTTTGGAAACCTGTACATTTACCGCAAGAGCTTCCTGTGAAATTAAGGTTACCTTCACTTTATTTTAATGCACTTTTCTATTGTTTAAGACCATACATTAACTTCCATGAAGGACCCCCGAGTGAAGTTTTCTATTGTTTCAGACCATACCTTAACTTCCACGAAGGTGGACCTTCTATACAAACTGATGACTTACTGTTTTAGAGGTACTACTTTTGAAGACCAGAAATGACGGACTGAAATTTTGCAATGTTCCTTACACTTTTATCCAAAAAAGTGAACCTCAAGAGGGCAAGAAGGGGATTCAAAGGACATGCGCAGCTGCGCCTCGCGTGTCTTTAGATTTATCTCGCAGGTCCAGCAAAACGCATATGGACCTGCACCGCGTTCCTTACCTAACACTTACTTTACGACGGAATAAGATAATGAATACCAGGAAGCGGTTCTGGATGAAAGACACAAATACAAAGAGCTTGTCTGTCAACAGCCAACTGAGCAGTTGTTAAGAAATACACTTAGAATTCCACAGCCAGACATGCCAGTGACGAAAAAAGGGGTAAAGTGGCGCCCAGGGGTATTATTGGCGCGTCTGGGTGAGGGCGAATCTGTAGGTACTTAATAATCATCTGCATATGTTTAGTTGCAAACATAAAACGTGATGATAGAATACATAAACCATAGATACAAAAAGTGAAACTTGTTGCATCAGGACTGATACCTTGTATCAAACCTACATGATTTTACTTTTGATACCGTACAGATAGATATGGTGCTGTAGTTACAAACAATACATGCAGAAACTCGACTGTACGGGGGATAAATGTCAACCTAAATTCACTTCATGCATTACTGATTTGAATGATGGGCTAGTTACACCAGATATTTTGCTTAAATGCTGTGGGCCAACCCGACGGTACACTTAGGCAGTCAATATTATTTTTTAACAGTCCCCAGACCAGTCTTGCACAGCAAGATTGACATACGCATGGCTGAGTGTATAGCCACCTGAGGTGGCAACTCTGCATCTTAAACTATGACCACTGAAGCACACATCACAGCGTCGTAAAAGTGATAAGATTTTGAACAACTGGCACATTGCTTGTCTCGTTCGCACGGCTCATTCTGGTCAATAGAATAAAAGGGTCACAGGGTTGACCTAATATGGTAGAAAGACTAGGAATCTGCCTTTGTGGATAGGGGATAAGCTGCTAGAAACGAGGATAAATTGTAGAAGTATTTGTAGAAGATTAATGTTTATAGAAGAGTCCAAGTTCTCATGGATACATATGTCAATACTCCGCGTGTCTCTTTGCTGGCTCCCATGATGTGTGTGTGGCTTCTGTTTACATTGACCCATGTAAGTAACCAGCCAAATCTGAAGTCCCGATCTTTCTTTACACTGAGACATGTATACCTGCTTTAAGTTTCAGTAAATTAACTTTTCAAGACGGATCCAATACTAAAATATGTAGTTTAAAAGTGTGAAAAAATTTGGATTACCATGCAGATGATATAAGGATTAACACTTGGTCTACAACGTGGTAATGTTGACATATTTCTGTCCCGGTCTGTCAGCTTATTTCTGGAGTAAACGTTCGCTGCACTCAGACATTGTGAATAACACAATAAAAAGTCCACTATCTTACTGATTTCACGTATGGCTGAAACAAGGCTTATGAAATGTTCCCTCCGAGACTAAGATATGCTCTGTGACATCATGGCTATCCTGTCAATGTTTACGTTGTCGTTGTATGATGACTTAAACAGAGACTGAGGACTTGTCATGAGAATTAAATGACATCGCAGCTTGATGGGGTACAAAGTTCATAAATCGACTCGACAATCTCAGGTCGAGTCATGATTGTAGATAACTGTCCATTCATACAAAGCAATAAAAACATATTTTTCATAATTACACATGATCAAAACCATAACGTCCGCCGTCAGCTTAAAACAATTAAAGATCAAAATTGATGTATTTTTGTGCAGAATACCAAAAATTTGATTACGTGTCCTTGGAAATTATTCAAACGGAAATGTTAAGTCTATATCAATCAATCAAATCAATCAATCAATCAATCAATCAATCAATCAATCAATCAATCAATCATGACGTCTTACTAAACATCATAGGAGATTATAGCACATTGTTGATCACTGTCTTGCTCCCAGACTACACTGGCCTTAATGGAATATGGATGATTCAAAGGTTATTACTACAATAAATATGCTCAGTAACAGAAAAGATTACTAAAAGCAGGACCAAGTAAAAATACATGTACAGCATGAGGATAAATTAGTTAATTAATTAATACACTGGTGGCACTGTAGTATCTATGTATAAGCGCCTGATAAACTGAACATAAATTACAAAAACTTTTTATAACCAATAAAGTCTCATAGCAAATATAACAATATTGCCGGGATTTCCTCGCACTGACCATGAAGTAGCAATCATGACCTATCAAGCTGTATATATGCCAGTGAAAAAACTTATCACGTGTACAAAGTGCTATAATCATAATACTAGTACTACAAATTGACCCAGTAACTGTTGCATCATGTGACAGCCGGGTGTTTTCAGATATACATGTACCTGAGGAGGACAGAGAATGAAAAATCAGTGGACATGCTGCTCAGTAAGATAGTGCATACATAGAGTATACTGTTTTGTGACACTTTGTGGATATCCTAGTGCCTATATATTACAAGGTCTTGTTATATAAATATCTGATCATGTTACTTGTGTTAATTACCCTAACCCCAAAACATCTTACCAGATCTTATAATAGTTTTGTTACTTGCAGGCCTTTCTCTTATGCTAATGAGCCAGCTGCCAAATGTCTTTCCAAGTCTGAATATACTCTTATCATCTCATTATGCTAATGAGGCAGCCACTGAAGGTCTTACCTGGTCTGAAAATTGACTGACTGCCTCTGCGCCTTTCCCTCATGGTCATAGCATGACTTGATTTCCTCTTACTGGGTCTTACTCACTTTCTCTTTTTCTGACTGGGCAGGAAAAAGATCTTAGACCATCTTAAGAGTCTTAAATAAGATACCATAAGACTAAATTAAAGAAGAAAGTTTGCTTTAAGATGTTTTCTGGGCTTTTAGTGTAATGAGTCCGTGTACATAAAACTAAAATTCAGGCATCTTGGCATTCCTAATTGTGAACAAAGGGGCCTCTGAAAAACACAGCAAGCGAACGACATTTACACACGTGAAATGCATTAGGCACAAATTTACATGACAGGATCAACTGATCCAAGACTTGGCCGTTACATCGGGATATGGCTTGGGACCGGAAGCGATGTATAACACAGGATAATTGTGCACAGCATCCAAAACTAATTGAATCTCAGCAAGCATATATATACATATATATATATATATATATATTATATGTTTGTGTGTGTGTGTGTGTGAATGTGTGTCTATGTGTATGTGTGTGTTGCATGTAATACGAAGCTCTCTGTATTACAAATACAACACAATACATCACCAGCATATTAATGTGCGCATGAAGTAAAATAACGTACGTTAATAAATAAGTACATACCCTAGTTCTGGTTCGCTTACACTTGTTGTATGGTCAGAAACGTGGCGTAGTTCAGACTTGAAGTCATTACAGCTAGTAGTTCATTCAATGATAAGCACGGTGCTTACTGATAAACGATCAGACAAAAGTTGTACAATACTTTAGCATATTAAATCTATCAAGTGGACCATCATGATCCAAACGTGATGAAAGGAACTAAAAACGGTTTGTTGTTTCTGGACAGTGCCTAGTGGAACAAGCTACAATATTTGTTTAAAATTCTATATAATTTTATGATTTAATGACTGAGGAAATACACACACAACCATACGTGGCCATCAAAAAGATAGCAGACATTTTCATATGAGTGCTATACTAAGACGAAAGTGTGTGAAGCTGGATACCTTTGAATGCATCAATAAACCATACGCCGGCAGACACATTAACTCAATCCACATTGTCTTGAATTAGGATCGTTAGGTAATTTGGAATAGAGTTTCGTGATATTTATTGACGTATTATCCATGAATCATATCGAGATTGAGTAATAATAATGATACAATGTTATTTCTTTAAAGAGGATCGAAAAATAGCCAAGACGCTAATACACATTTTTCTCATCGAGTATGCACAATTGGATCGTACAATGAAATTGAGATTGCGTAATTTGGAATCCAGGCCATGAAAACTTCGACTACTATTAAAACGATATATTTGGGACCATTACTGGATCCACATCGGCATATTTTCTATCGTACATAGAATAAGACTTTAGAAGCTGCCGATGCACATAAGAATCAAAGGTTATCCATAAAGAGACAGTTGCCTTTGGCGTAATTATCACACAGCGCAGTCGTGTGATCAGCATGCGAAAGCTTGTTTCATGTGTCCCATTATTGAAAATGCTGCCAGCATTAGCTTTTTGACTGAGACAAAAATGGTTACAAAGTGGATGTCTCACATCAGACGATACTTTATCCAAGTTAGGTTATGAGTCTCCTAGTATGTTTCAAGATATGGTTGCCTTGTCTTTCTAGTTCAGTGACGAAAAAGTGAAATATCCGTGGGTCCAGTTGTTTCTTGTTCTCCATTGAGAGAAGTGGCGATGATAGAGACTGCTGCGGCTCACTGGGGGCCTGCGATAATTGACCTACACTCTAACTTTGCTTCAGATCGTGACACCTGGAATTTCATGATATATTGTTTTTTCGTTGGCTCAAAAGAATCAAAAGTAAAACTAAAACAGTTTGATTTTCTTGTCAGCAAATCAGTCTGTGTGCCTAGAAAACTATTAAAGATTGCCTATTTAGTATCCATTTAACTCCTGCAACAATAATTTGTTCATTCGGCTATGTAAAAAAAGTTACAAATTAAAGTTTGAATGACACCTCAGTCTATAATAGTTTGGGTGCTATTCAAGATTTTGTGTATTCACCGAATTTGCATAAATTAAAATCCCATAAATTTGGTTCATGTTTCATCGGATATGGCTATGTCACAAACCTATCAACTCAAGTAAAAATGGCATCTCTATCTGTGATAGTTTTGAAGTTATTCAAGGTTTAAATTTTGCGTATTCATCGAATTTGTATGCATTAAGTGCTAAAACTTTGGTTCATGTTTCATGGATGTGGCTATGTCACAAACATACCAATTGAAGTGGGAATGGCACCTCTGTCTGTACTAGTTTTGAAGTTATTCCAGATATAAATTTTGTGTATTCGCCTCATTTGCATAAATTAGAATGCAACAACTTTGGTTCATGCTTAATAGGATGCCGCTATGTCACAAATATACCAATTCAAGTGGAAATGGTACCTGTAAATGTAATAGTTTTGAAGTTATGCCAGCTTTACGTTTTTTTGTACTCGCCTAATTTGCATAAATTAGAGTGCTACAACTTTGGTTAGTGTTTCATTGGGTGCGACTATTTCACCAAACTACAAGATTTAAATTTTGTGCATATGTCTAATTTACATAGCTCAAAATGGCACAACTGTATTTCGTTATTCATTGGATGTAGCATTCTCACCAACCTATCAAGTGAAGTTGGAAGAACACTTCTATCTGCAATGGTCGTGAAGTTGTTCATGATTTCAATTTTGTGTATTCTCCGAATCGGCATAAATCTTTGATTGTCAAAGTGGCAATGGCACCTCTCCTTTTAATAGTTTTGAACATATTTAACATTAAAACATTCAAAGTGCCCTAATTTGCCAAAACTAAAATCTAAGACTTTTGATTATGGTCCATTGGATGCACCTATATCACAAACCTACAAGTTCCCTTTGGAATGGCACCTCTACCTACATAGTTTTGAAGATATGCAATATTCAAACTTTTCAAGTGCTCCTAATTAGCATAAATTAAGATTCTACAATTTTTGTTTCTGGTTCATTAGATAAGCCTGTAGCCCAATGTTAAACCTATGAAATAAAGTTGGAATGGCACTTCTACCTATAACAATTTTGAAAATATTCAACACTTTAACTTTTCAAGTGATCCCTTTTAGCATAAATTATAATTCTACAACTTTGTTTGTGGTTCATTGGATGCACCTATGTATAAACCTTTGAATTAAAGTTGGAATGGTACCCCTTAAGTTTAATCGTTTTAAAGATACTCAACATTTAAAATTTCAAATGGCCCTCATTTGCATAATTCTCAACATGGTGACTATTTCAAACCCCCTTGCGTAATTTCACCACTTGGTTAATCACCATGCCAAGTTTGGTACTTTTCAGACCAATAATGTCTGAGAAAAACCAAGACCAAATTAATAATGCAGGCAGATGATAGCTTGGGAAATCCCAATCAGGCATACCATGATAGTTCACTAGGCTGCTGAATTGAGGGCATTCTGCTGGGTCCAGAAATAGAACAGCTATGGGACCTGTGCCTGCCCCAATGTACCCCACTGACCCTGAAGAAATATTCTTCCTTATTACAGTTGGTCATTACAGGGAGTTTGGATCTGTGTTTGGGTGATTTCTGGCAGTTGATCTGAATCTCCCTTTACAAAGGCATGCTAAACTTTGGTTCATGTTTTATTGGATGCTGCTATGTCACTAACCAATCAGCTGTAGTTGAAGCGGCATATCGGAGTCAGCACTGGCTTATTTGTGATGGGGAGACCCGCCAAGGAAGCATCAGACTATGTGGCCTCCTTTGTTACACAATGTAGACTTACTCTACCAACACAGCCAGTATCCTTTAATAGGGATTGAAGGGTAAGTCTAGGGCATGGAGCCTTTGTACTGCTAGGTATGGAGGCCAGGGTCTCTTATTTCAGTTATGGCTGGTTGCATAACAGCGTGGTCATGGTAACAGTAACCAGCTTTTGAGTGTGTGTGTGTGTGTGTGTGTGTGTGTGTGTGTGAGTATGTGTGTGTGTGTGGGGGGATATTTTGAGGAAATTCAGTCAATTAAACATAAATTAAGGACATACATCTGCTACACACTCAGTGATAAGTCAACCTTTCGATATCAAACAGTCTTAGAAACCAGACAAAACAAATTTTCAAAACGTGAGACCCGCTTTTTTTGTATTAACTTCTTATAGTTCATTTTGACACAAGGATTTTAAAGTTTGAATTAAAAATAAGCATTTGAACATGTTGGGCAAATCGGTTTCTGGTCGTTCCTCTTAATTCTATGTGTTAAATTTCCAAATTTCGTGTAATTGAGCAGAAAAATGAAGAGGGAAATGTAAATATAAGCAATGATGGTCGCTTTTGTGTGTGTTATGGCATAATGACGCGGGTGATTGCAGCTTGCATCCGGCGAGGCGTAATGGCGTGCGCCACGCCCACGATGTCAGCTTCAATCACGCGCGTCATTATGCCATAACACATACAAAATCGACCTTAATTTCTTATAAACATGTATGTTCATTTTGCCACAAAAATTTCAAAGCTTGAATTTAAAATATAAAAGGTTGAACCCATTTCATACTAAAATATTAGGAAACTTCTACGTGCACTTTGCGCAACTGCTGTATCAACACCATACAAGTGACACAATTGACAATTGCAAAACACAATTTTCCACTTCATATACCTTTCAAAAATATATACTTTGTTGCACTTATTTTTAGTTTAGTTTGTTTCATGGCCTATTTTGTGGACACCTCTGCTAAGCAGAAGTATAACCTTAAAATTCTCAACTTTGTTTGCTTGCTATAGGATTTTGTTGTAGCAACAGACCCACATATATAGATTTGAATGAAAACTCTATCTAGAAAAGGTTTGAAGATTTGCAAGATTTAAATTTTCCACTAATATCCCTCTAATTTTGATAATTTTTAACATCACGACTGTTCCAAACAACATGCACTAATGAACTACTAGGTCTATCACCATGCCAAGCTTGGCACTTTTCAAAACAATAGTGTCCTAGAAAAACTGACCACATATTTTGCATGGAAATAAATAAGTAGATAGATAGACAGACCGACAAACAAACAAACAAAAACAAACAAACATGCAAACAAACAAACAAACAAACAAACAAACAAACAAACAAACAAACAAACAAACAAACAAACAAACAATAAATAAATAAATAAATAAATAAATAAATAAATAAATAAAAGTATTTGAGGAAAAACAAGAAGTCTGTGTTCACACGTTGACGTCTTGTTATTGTTGTTTGATGCATTTCGTTAAAAAAAAATTTCATACTTTGAAGTTCCTATTCTATGGAAGAAGAAAGGGATGAAAGGTCGAGTTTTGAAATTTTATTTTAAGAAAATCACTAAAGAAAGGGCATTTGCTTTTGTAACAGTTGAAGTGCAAACAACTATACGAGACTTTTGCTTTCGTTTGCCGTTTCTCTCTATTTCTCTGGAAATATGAGTACCCTACAGCTGAAAGTAAAATGGGCGTGTGGAACTTTGAGGTCAAGTCGGTTCAAACATACTTTATTTTAAAGCAATTGGGAAGCAAGCAAGGCCTATGTTAACTAATTTAAATGTTTAACTGAAAATTGAACCCATGTCTGGCACCATTGTTTGGACTTTTCATTCCATAAGATAAGACACTCGGATGTGGTGAGTAGGTTATCTGTGTGACAAAATGTCTGTAAACATGGTTTTACCGTGCTGCAAGCGATATATTCGAGACCATGGGTGATTGTGCCTTTTTTGGAGGGGGGTGGGGGGAGTCGTTGAATGATATCCGAATTGCTACAAACTATAGATAAAAACCATTTAAATCATATTATGTGGCAAGCATATGTGATAAAGATGAGAGGCTGCATTTATATTTTCCCCACACTGCCCTTCCATATTTAAGATTACATACTATCATGATGCCTCTATTGCTGAGTTTATTCCCAATTGAATATATTGTGCCGTTTGTAAGTACAAACTCCAGAAGTCCCTCCTCCCCCCCCCCCCCCCCGCCCCGCCTCATGCCAAGTAAACCCACTCATCACAAATGGCATTTTTGTAATGACACAGCACACCAAACTCGACTCCTTGGTACAAAAGACTTACATAAAGTGGATAAAAAAACAGGTTTTTGTTGTTGTTCAGTGGGGGGTTGCCGACGTGAAATTCAGCATGTTCCTTTTTTTTTCCTTCAGGCAATGTTGCGTTGCTTATATTCTCACTATGCACCTCTCATGTGTGCAATGCGTGCTACTCCTTTACCTGCATGTCCACATCCTGCATTTTACAGTCGGATAGAAAAACATCGCCGGCTGTGTGATTAAAATAATTATTTTCCTAGAATTTTTAATTGTGTTTTATCTCTACGTTGGATATTTTTATTCTCAATTCTACTCATTCAGCTCGCTATAACACTTCAGTTTGTTTGCTGTCTTTGTAACCTTGTATTCAGGGATCAGAAATTACTTTATTCAATCAATAGGCCTATACAAGTATCCAGTTGGACACCTGTCATATATATATATATATATATATATACATACACATCGAGGAGTCTTGTTTAAAGTAAAACAAGAGCACTATAATGCGATTAAAATTATAGGAACTTGTTTATTAAAGGGATACCACTTAATATGTTTATCTGAATTGAAGGCTATTAATTTGAGAATAGAGTGTCAGTAACATTTTGAGTGCAATGTATAAAGCTCGAAATTTATTTTTCTCGAATTCAGAAACGAGTTTAAAATGACACAGATACACTTTATATCAACTCAGTGTAGAATATTTAGTTTAATGCCCTTCTAGGCAATATTTGTTGGACACTATGTGTATTTTTTCCATGTGACCCAGTTGATTCAAATTTATGCGAGAAACCTGAATTATTAAAAAAACATATGTCACCTTTCGGCCTTGCTTATGTTTGTCTGGCCCAGGGGAATAAAGGAGTTGAATGTTTTTGACATGTTTTGGCAATTTACCATTTGTTAATTTGTGCAAAAATTGGCGAAGTCCTGAAAGTTATATGGGACTATCTTAAATACTGTGGAATGGAATCGAGCTCACAAGTAAAATTTAATGCACGAATGGACAGACGTGAGTGATTGTATAAGCTCTGTTGTTAATGGTCAGCAGAGCTAATAACAAGCAGCGCAGTATATAACATTAATGCTGACACGGAACCCATATTTAAAGAATTCAACTTACAAAAAGGAGAAGATATGCAAAAGATGAAGCTTCGCCAATTTTGTGCGAGGCTACTGATACCAAATGTACGGCAAATGTGTTTAATTTGTTGATGTTTTATGCTGCATAACATGGTTGATCTTGACCTACTGTCGTAAGGTCACGTAGGGAATACATTTTTATTGTTATGGTTATAACATCTGAACTTGTTCACATATATCATTTTACCATTATGTAAATTTATACAGACACAAGTTTATGACGTGTGGAGTCATGATGCGCCACTGGTGGTAGGAAGTGGAACTAGCAACATAGGTGTTGAAGAGTACATTTGAGACATTATTTTGATTATGAATTAAGATGCAACTTTTAAATTTACACAAAATATGCGTGGGGCCAATGATAAAAATTTGAATTACCACGAACTTATTTTAAGGACATTAAGGTGGAAGATCTGAAGCAAAGTGCACAGGGAGACTGGCAACTTTGGATCAATATCACCCTTTAATCTTTTCACAAGTTCATTAAACCTATATGTTTTCTGATTACTAAAAATCCATAGATTTGTATCCGTAGGTACTTTTTGTAGGATTGGATTTTTTGAGATTTCATAGCATTCTCTCTGGCTTGGTAGGATTTTCAGATTTTTGCGCAGCAATCTCACAAAATTGTGTTGTTTTTTTCCCAAGTTGAAATCAGAAGGAATTGAAAATACATATCTATGTCCAAGATCGAATTCAATGGTAACTACTGAAATAGCATAAATAAAAAAGTTGTAAAATGTTTATGTTGGTCCTCTTTCATTTTCTTTCTCAAAATTTCTCCAAAAGTCACGGAAGGGACAGTCAGAAAAAAAATCTAGAGATCCGCTCTCGGATATATTTTTCTTTTGATGTCCGTTGATTTAATGTGACAGGGAAATTGTTTGTATGTGAGACTAGATACTAATTGCATAGGTAGAGCAAAAAACAGTTCCGAGAAGATTGCGTTGAAAGAAAATATTGCAAATTCTTATGCATTTATGGCTGTAAGATGACACATACTCACTTGTGTCTTGTGTTTTTATTATTGTATGATATGAACTTGTAGCTTTACCAATGTGAAGTTGTCATTAAAAAAGTGCATATTTTGTGGCTTAAAACTTGAAGACTTTTTTAACTTTAGAACATCAAACGTAACCACACTTGGCTTGTTTGGGTGTGGGTTCACATGCGGCTTTCGATATTTGGAGCCCAGTAAGTGGATTGTGCTGATCTGTTTTTACATCAATAGAAAATTTCAAAATAGTCAGAACCATGGTAGTGATTAGTATGCAATGGCCCATCCTTCTTTTCATGACTAATGCTTTCCTGTTCCCTATAATTGACCCTTGTCAGTGGCTTACCTGGTTTCAAGGGATCATGGACAAATGACTGTGCAAACAATTACACGGTTCATTATCATGTCCATGCAAAAAAGCGCATGTGGTCAACACTGCAGAAAGTCTTCTGTGTCAACAAAAGGTTCGCGCTCAATTTTTTTAATATAAATGTCTTGTTCACATATCTCAGTTTCTGGGAGCATGCAGTTTAAGTATCTAACTATCCAAAAACATTAAAAAGTGATTAGCGGTTATCCAAATGCCCTGGTTTCAGATCTTCCGCCTTAGAGTAAAGGATGCTAAGTTCTACGTTTTTGGAAATATGAAGGCTAGCAATACCAAATGTGTATCATACTATATGGAACGTCACTCTTGCATATGGGTTACCTACCGTTTACCGTGACCTACTTTCGCAAGGTCGCAGAGGGAATACATTTCAGGAAATGATTATTTGTTATCGTAATAAGGTGCACGGTTGACTGAGCAGCAAGACGCTCGCCTTTCACCTCTGCGACCCGGGTTCGGTTCTCGTCCTGGGCAGCATGTGGAAAAAGTTCCCACCACTTTAACCGTGCACGGTAGTTTTCTCCGTGTCCTTTGGTTTCCTCCACCACAGACAAGGTAGCAGGAATACGCCAACATCTGTGCCATAGAGAGTGACTCGATAAGTCAATGCTTGACTTCCTTCACTATCCATGTACAGTAAATGTGTCTACACTTTATAACTTTTTTTATGGTCAGTACTGTATCAATATACTATTACATATTTTTCGGATAAGTTTCTATGACGTGTGGCGTCATGGTGGCGCCACTGGAGGTATTTCGTGAAACTAGCATCATATGCGTTAAAAGTGTATTAAATTAATAATCCCAATTATGCATTAAGATGGAATTTATACATTTATGCTAAATGTGCGTTAGACCAGTGATTTAATTTTATGAAATTTTAGATGATCTTGACTTATTTTTCAAGGTCATTAAAGACGTAGTAAAGGACACTAAATCTTTTGAGAAATCAGAAGAGTAACAATACCAAATGTACCACAAATGTGCATCATACATAGAAGTTCGATATTGCATAATATGGTACATGTAGTTTCCAAAGGTCATGGATTGAATGCGTATCAGGAAATGATTTTATAGTGCTGTTCAAGGCATAATTGGGAGAGAACTGCAAAATTTACACCAAATATGCATTAGGCCAATGGCCTAATTATTATACTTGAGTCTTTTCGTCTACAACGACCTTCCTAGTCTTTCTTACCCTATTTCGTGGTTCAAACTCTATTCTCTCTATAAGCTAACCTTACTGTCTAACCTGTAGAAATGTGATAGTAAAATTGTATATATTGATTCACGATCCTCTGTGGAATTTTGAGATAGGTTGCATTAGTCTAAAAATAGTAAAGAGTCTTCAGCGGGTAACTACTCAGAACATGTTTCGGAGCCTGTACCCCTATATGTCTCTCTGAGTAGCGGCTCCTTGTCTAAGCTAAATATTCAGCAAACGACAACCTACATAATAATGAATAAATATGAACGTGTCAAATGATGAATTAACTATCTAAGTAAAGGTTTGCTTGTAAATGCAGAGCTTCAATATGAATAAAGAATCTATGTCAAACCAAACACAATTACTAAATTTGTATGGTACAAGTTCAGATAAGAATAATTTAACTTACGTCTGAACTAGTATGTACCCTCTCTAGCAGAAAAGCTCAGCTTAGTTTAACCACCTGCCAGTGTATAACCGAAGTAGAAACAAACTGGGGCATTATATTCAGTCACAGTGATTATAAAATAAACAGTTATATCTGGCCACAGGGCTAGACCACCTGTACAAACTTAGGGAATTCCTAACAAGTGCTGTAACAATGGACATCATGCACCAGAAATGTAAAACAAACCCCATGGTGACACTTTCCCCTTACTATGAAAGTCTTCAAACAATAAAACTATTTGGCTGGCAACTGTGAGTTAATGTTTGAAAAGAATGAGTCAAGTTGGTGACATTTGACCTAACACTGTCAATTTTGAGGGGTTTTTTTACATTCAGTAAATGTGTACTTACGCATGTCAGAAAAGACTGAAAGTCATTAGCATTTAATTCAAGAAAGTGTTATCAATATATATTTTTTTTAACAAAATTCTAAGAACAATTAGGCACACTTATCTTGCCGGTAGCTGCTTACTACCTACAGCCCCTGCGGTGTTTATCTGACAGAAAACATGCTAGCCTAAAATATCTAAAAGGTGAATATTAAAACAGCATGATGCTAAACGATAAAAGTGACTACCAAAATATAGATGCTATTGTATTTGTGTCTTTTAGTCCAGAACCACTTCCTAGTAGTCATTACCCTATTCCGCAGTCCGAACTCCTTGCGTTCCATAAGCTAACCTGTCCCTGTCTAACCTATATACATATGGAAGTACTATTGTCCATATTGCACACGTTTCTCTGTAAAAGTTTGACGTAGGCTTTATTAACCCAAATAAATTAAAGGGTCTTCAGCGGACAACTACTCAGAACATGTTTCGGAGCCTATACCCGTACATGTCTCCCAAGTACCAGCTCCTTGTCTTAGCTAAATATTCAGCAAAGACAACCCACATAATAATGTATAAATATGAACCTGACAAATGATGAATTAGCTGAACACGTGAAGTTGAGCGTCATTATGAAGGAATACCTGTCAAACAAACCATAATTACTAAATTTGTGTAGTACAGGTTCAGATAAGAAAAATTTGACTTACCCCTGAAGCCCTATCTACCCTTTCTAGCTGGATAGCTTATCCTAGTTAAACCACCTGCCAGTGTACAACTAAAGTAGAAACAAACTGGGGCATTATATTCATTCCCAGTGATTGTAAAATAAACAGTCGCAGCTAGACCACCTGTACAAACCACGGCAAATCCTAACAAGGACTGCAACAACGGACATCCTGCACCAGAAATGTAAAACAAATTCCATGACGACACCTACTCCTCACTTTGAAAGTCTCCAATCAATTAAGTTATATTTCACTGCGACCCTCAGTCAATGTTTCAATGTAATGTGTCAGGTTTGTAACTTTTGAGAAAACACTGTCAATGTTGAGTTATTTTTTAATATTGAGTAAATGTGCATTTAGGCATGTCAGAAAAGAATGAAAGTCATTAGCATTTATGCCAAAAACATGTTATCAAAACAATGTTTCTTAACACGATTTTAAGTACAATTAGGTAAACCTGTAACTGTAGTAGGCCGCTGCTTGTTACCGGACCGCGGCAGAGAAGCGGAGTGCCACAGAATATTACCGATAGCCCCAGGGGAGGATTTAACCTGACAGAAAACATGTAAGCCTAAAATGTCTGAAAGTGAATATTAAAAACAGAATGATGCCAAAAGACAAAAAAATAAGTAGCAAAACAGACAAGTCTAAAACTGTAAAATTGTTGTAGACAATTTTTCTAATAATCTTTGGATATTAACAGCAAAATTGCAGGGCAAGTCAGAAAAAAATGAGAGTCATTGGTATTTAAGTCAAGAGAAGGCAATGAAAATATAATGTTTCTTAACCACATGTCAAGTACAATTGGTCAAGCTTGTAACTGTCATAGGTCGCTGCTTGCTACCGGTAGACCCTGGGGGTTTAACCTTACAGAAATCAGGCTAGCCTAAAATGTCTGAAAGGTGAACATTAAAACAGAATGATGCCAAAAGATAAAATAAAGTAGCAAAACAGGCAAGTCTAAAATCTCTCAAATTATTAAAGCCAAACTTTCTGACCATCTCCGGATGCTTACAGCAAAATTTGCAGAAATATTTGATCAAAAGTACATCTTTGAATCCTCTTGACTCAAGTTTATTGTAAATAAATTTGGTTCTAGATACGAGCCCTGAAATTTAAAACAAATACAACCAAATCTAAAAATTTGTGACAAAAATAAATTATATCCAATAGTTTCCGAAATATTACTGTCCGGGAAAGGATAATTAACTACTTCAAAGTTAAACTCATCTATTTTGTTACAGACTTTAATACAAAACCCTTCATTAGTGACCTGAATATCCAAGTCCAAAAACACATCTCTGAAACCATCTGAATTGCTAACCTCCAAAGAGATATCGTTAGGGTCAATTTCTTTAGCAATTTCACTGAAATTTCGTACATTTACACAAGCAATGTCATCAATTTATCTTGCGTTGTTTGATAATTTTGTAGCCATTTAAAAGTCCTTTTCAATCAATTTATCCATATACTTAGATTTTCAAGCCAAGTTAAATACAAATCTGCCAGTAACGGGGAGCAGTTGCTAGCCATTGGAATATCTTTTATTTGTCGAAAAACCAATGGTCCTCATTGAACAAGTGTATTATACAAAAGACATTTTATAGAATCTATCAAAGTTTCAACAGTGTAAGATTTAACGTTCTTTTTTTTAAATATTTATTGTGTGACCAACATACATTCTTTGTATATGAATTAATATTTATGCATGGTTTATCATTATGTTTAAACATTTTACTTATTAATTCTGTAAGAGAACTATGGTTTCGTCTATGGGTAGATTTGTGGACAGTGTAGAAAAATCAAAATATTTGATACTTTTTGTTTTTACATCTTTGATTTTAGATACAGACTCGGAAGAATTGGTAATACTCCGAAAACAATCTATTTCACATTTTCTAGAATTACAGTATTTACAAAAATGATTCCTAATTGCAGTCAAACACAATTTTACTTCTTTTGACAAAAGTTTTGTTGTACATTTTGAAGCACCAACTATGAATCTAGATTTAAAAAGGGTTATAATGTTATTTGGGTATCCACAACAAAAGTGGAATAAAGGAGTCCTCTTCAGAAATTTTGAAAAAATCCTTTTCATCTCATCTTTATGTGTATCGATTAAATTATCAATGGATTGTTTGTGTAATTTATATGCGTCATTTCCTCTTATGTCTGATATATTATTTATACCAAGTTCATTTTTCAAAACATCCAGATAACCTATGTAATCTTGACCCATTTTCAAGGCCATTAAGCCCTTAAGAAAAGAACAATAAATTCAATATGTTGATGCAGAATAAGGGGAACAATGCCAAATGTACCACAAATGTGTGTTCATGTGGAAGTTTGATGTTGCATATGATCACCTTGACCAATGCCCCAATATCATTGAGCAAATACATTTCAGGAAATGAATGTTTGGTGATGGTCAGCAGATTATGTCAGCAGAGCATTAGGACAATGGGCTTCTTGTTGAATAGTGGACAGTTCCCAAATATGCCCCATGCGAGGCAGTAATTGAAATGTGGAAATGAGAATGAGTTGTTAACAATCACAAATAGTTTTTAGTTTATTTATGATACCTGCTGCCTGAGATTCAGGAAGAAGTTTGTATACATTTGCTTCACCTTTTGTTCTTGTCTAAAATTTAAACCCTAGAAATTAATGAATTTGTCGGCTCACTAAATTTTATTGTATCTATTTCGACAGGAGGGATTAATTCCTTCTGTAAAGGTTTCCGATATACATGTAGCACAAGTTTTTGTTTTGTTTTGTTTTCTTATTTCAAAAGATAACATTTTTACCTTTCAGCAATATATGAACTTTGTCTAACTCTCATTTATAATTTTTAGGTTATATTCCTCGTTGGATTAAAAATATTGTATATATTAAATCTATCATATAGGTATCTTAGACCCGAAGATAGGTCTTTGTAGTCGCCCTACACACCTCTTGTCATCTCATCTTACCTATAAAGGTGTTGTCCAGCCGCACTTTGACTACTGCGACACTCTCTTGCAGAAATTGTGAATAGCAGCACCAGGGCCTTGCGCAGAGGCTACAAAACACAGCTGCTGAAAAAAACAGGTGTTGTCTTTTATTACATTCCCTTATATGTGTTAATCGAACAACTTCAACGTTAATCGATAAAAGTTAGAGACATGGTTAGTTTCATACAACTAACCATGTCTACAAATATCTAAATATACCCGTTGGCTCACTTATCTCACTGACAAGTTTTAATTTCGTAATACTAATACTGTTTGTACTCACAACACACGGTACCAGACACAGTGGTAACGACGATTTACAAGTTCTCACACCACACTGCGGACAGTTGAGTAGTCCCTTGTGTACATAAGTGCAGCGACCTGGAACATAATGTCAGAGTCCTTCAGCCACGCACTCGGTGTAAGACCCATTACACACAGACTCACACACACACACAGATATACATGTGTGTGTATACATGTATACATACTTTGGTCTCTCTGTGTGTTTCTATTTGTTCCACTTTACAGATCTTTGTGATGTTTTAGCATTTTACTTGGCGCATTATATTTGCTGCTACATATATTGTCAATGTATTAATATCTATACTGTATCGTAAATGGACCCTAAGCCAGATCAGCCACTGGCTGTTTAGATAACCCGGTCTAAGTGCGTTCCACAATTCAGCTAAGAATTACCACATGAATGGAACGAATATCTGACGATATTAACATCCGATTTGCAAAAAGATATACAGCTTTGGAATAAAAGCGTCTATGGTACATTGACTTTGTTCAAGTGGATAAAAATTCTGCATTTTATCAGGATTGGTATGTAAATGTGTTGTATATGTTAAAGATTTATTTGATGAAAAAGACGAACCATTATCCTTTGACAATTTTCAGCAATTAACTTGAATATACTTATCTCCAGCGGTATTATGGTTTCTCGGCTGCATTGCCATGTATCTCTTAACAGAGGATAAGATACTTTCATGAATATTGTGCCGACAAACCAGAACAAAATCCGTATTTAAGCAAGAATGTCCCGGAAACATTTGTAAAGAGCATTACTGGGAGCTACAAAATAAGAGTAAAGCAGTCCTGATAACAATATGCAAATGAGTCAATGAGCATGTTTCATTAGGGGTAGAATGGGGCCAAATATTTCAACTCCAAATTAAACTTGTGCTCTATGGGAAAGAAATTGCAAACCTTTCAATTTAAAATCATTCTCAGAATATATATATATATATATATATATATATATATATATATATATATATATATATATATATATATATATATATATATATATATATATATATATATATATATATATATATGTATATATTCTGGATCACCTAATAGCTGTAAAAAGCTAATCTGGAGGCTCTTCAGACGTGAAAAACGCACATAGTATATTTACAGCACACAGGATAGACAAGCCTGGCAAATGTTACGCAATATAACAAAAGCAAGTAATTATAAATGAATAGGCATCACACATACATGTAGATGTCATATAACAAGTATCTAAAAGTTGAACCGTGTGCTCTCTGCAATGTCATTCTGTACAGCTGTAAAAACTGCTTTATTTGATTCAATATCTAGGTCGGGGCTCCCCTTTAACATGACGTTTACAAAGTAATTTCTATCTGAGTGGACGAGAAGGGCTGGGTGCCAAAATTGAAGCCAAAGTTGTTGAAAGAATGTTTCGGAGAGGGGGGTATCGCGGACAAGTTAAAAAGAAATGTTCCGTATCCTCGAGTGGACACCCGCATAAGCATGTCTGATCATTGCCGATGTTAACCTCCTAGAGATGACATTGCATAGGAGAATGACCTAATCGTAACTGAGCATTTTAATTTGGTTTTGAAAAGAGATAGGATTGCCGAATATCTATTGGAAGATCATTCCATAATTTGATTGTAGAGGGAAGAAAGGAATTGATGCATCGTTCAGTCCAAACATTTCTTATTTGCCTTATGTTTAGTGGATTTCTCAATGAATTTAGGGTAATAGGCGGTACAAGATCAGAGAGATACGGACGTACACATTTGTGAAACATTTTATAAAATAGCACCAGTTTGAAATGGTCTGACAGCCAGCGTTTCCCAACCCAGGTCAGCGAGGAGATGTGCACGATTTGAGTGACGGAGAGCACCTGTACATATTCTCGCTGATTGGTATTGTACTGATTCTATTGTATTGCATAGGGTTCTACCACAGTTGTCAAATAACACAGAACCATATTCTAATATGACTCGAATCATGAATTTGGACAGCCTAATAAGCGCATTTCTGTATCTTAACTGCTTCAGGAGAGACAATATTTTGCTGGCTTTGCCAGTTATACGTGGTATATGTTCTTTACAGCTCAAATTTGAACACAGAGTGATCCCAAGATGGGTATGACAGGTGCCTTCAGGAATTTCGAGAGTCATGATTTTTTTGGGGGGGGGGGGGTGAAAAATAAGAGAAAGTGATTTTATAGCATTAAATGAAATTTTCCAGATTTTTTCCCAAAGTCCAATACGATCCACAACAATATTGAAATTTGTTGTAGAGTCTGCGGGGTTTTCAACAATTTCCAACAAACATATGTCATCAGCAAAGAGTCGAATATCAGTCGTTATGTTATCTACCATGTCATTTACATAAGCCAAAAAACAAAAGCGGGCCCGTTATGGATCCTTGCGGCACCCCTGCTTCCAGTGGTTAGCAGTTTGATTTTTGATTCAAAACAATCACTCTTTGCAAACGAAGTGACAAGTAATCTCTTACCCAGGAAACTAACTGGTCATGAAAGCCAAAAATCCGTAGTTAAAACAACAGTCCTTCATGCCATACCTTATCGAAGGCTTTTGTTACATCCAAGAAGACCATACGTATTTCCTTTCCACATTCGACACCGCTATAAATTTTGTGAACAATACTAAGAAGCTGATTTCCTGTTAAGTCACCCTTTTTGAAGCCGGAGTTTTTTGACGTTAGCAGATTGTTTTGCGCCAGATACTCATAAAATTTGTTGAACACTATTTTTGCCATTAACTTTAAAACACTGCAAAGCAGAGATATGGGTCTGTAATTGGACTTTGTTGTCGGTATCCCTTCTTATAAATGGGACACAAGTTTGACTTCTTCCACTATTCAGGATAACAGTTAGTAGCGAGAGAAAAATTGAATAACCTACACAATGATTTTGTAATGCTAATTTCCATTTTCTTTAATAAATAGTTACCAATACCGTCAGACCCTGTGGCACTAGAGGTTTTAAGAGGCTTTAATACTTTCCAAATGCCATTTTCTGATGTGATGAACGGCTCAAGTCTAGCATCAGTAATTACCTGGAAATCGGGAAGTGCCGATGGTGTTCGGTCAGTCGGCAGTTTGCACTGGCTTGCGAAATACACATAAACACTTCGACTTTTTCATTATTATTTGATGTAACTCTGTCATTTTCGATTAACGGGGGTTTAGACTCGTGTATTTTGCACCCCAGGACAGACCTCGTCAAGGACCACCATTTTTAAAAAAAAGGATTTATATCTTTAGAATCAATTTCATCTCTCGGTTTGCTGAAATAAGTACTTACCGCTCTCCTTTGTGAATAAACACACTCATTTCTACTGCGCTTATGACATTGGTTTAAACATATTTTTATTTCTGTAAGGATATAATCGGGAAACAGGGAAAGGTCCTATATAAACCCCTCTTGCACATGAATAAGATTAAAGAGGTGTCACGTATCACAGGTTTACAGACAATTCACTATAAGGAGGAACGCTACAAGACGAGGAAAGATAGAGTGGCGGCGCCACACGAGCATAAGCGGAACGACACATGACGTCACAGATAGAGGGTAGGGAGATGAGGTCTGCGTTCAAGTCCCCTAGAATTGTGATCTTATTTATGTCTGACGTTTTCGTATTATCTATGTTATCTTGTGACTTGTCCCAATAATTTACCAGAAAATCTGGAGGTCGGTATACCACTGCTAGAAGAAATTTATTGTTGTGTAATCGAACTTCGACCCATTTCCAAGTCCACATCTTCAAGGTCGCATCGGCATTTTACCACAAGCGACCGCGAAGCATAGAGAGCCAGTCCCCTCCTGTACCAGTCGCCTGGTCACGTCGCATTATTGGCTGGAAGCCGTGGATCTCCATGTCGCAGTCGGATTGTGCGTCAGGAAGAAAAGTTTCCGATAAAGCAATACTATCATATGAGTTAGCCAAAGAAGTTTTAATACATCGTAGCTTATCTGATGTTAAACTACGAATATTTGCATGGCATATCGTAAAATCGACAAAGTCGCCGTCGGGGCCTGGATTAGGGTGTACGTCACCACATAAGAGTAAGAGTATAGCACTAATACAGAAAAAAAATAATCGATAGTTCGATCTGCCTGCTTATCTATGACAGATAAATTGATAACATTTGATAAGTCAATATGAGAATGATACAGGTCGTGGACCGGATGCGACAAAACAAAGATGAGTATGAACAAATACTGAGCGAAATAGATCAGTAGCCCACACGGTAGCCGAATATTATTAAATATGCAACAGTCCTTATCAAGAAAATGGTAGCAGAGGGCGTACTGGGCCGTTGAGGGTGATCTCAAGCAGCCTTTGATGAATTGGTAGACATATGTTAAAACATTTGCTGTAAAAAGCTTATATCCTCGGTACTTTCTTACCAAAATACACTTTATCAAATATATTTCAACACAAAGTGGTCTACATTCGGGCTCAAAACCAAGATGCAACCATTCAGTATTCCGAGACCTTATAAGTGCTTCGAGATCGAAATCAGAATTTGACAAAATTAGTAATAATAGACATGATAATAGTAACGATATGCAAATGTTACATGTAAGTACAATTATCTTGCTGTAAAGTATAATAGATATGTATTGATAACTGATATATAGAGCTTTCTATATCACTTGATAGGAAGAAGTGACATTTCCTCAGCAATGTAAGCACACCTAAGCATCACGTAGTGCACACTCGGAAACCATATGTCTACGATGATCTTTAAATAACATGAAATACCAAAAAATCCATAATTATCCATGCTTGTAATAATCACATTGAAAGCTAGGACTTCAGAGTAAACACAAAACACAATCAAAAGTTCAAGAACCACGGAAAGAGAAGGGTAATAAAACAACGAGAACAAATGTGAAAAGATTTTGCAATATGGAGATACAAATGTATAAAAGGTTAGTGTAAAAAACATCAGAACAAGCCCAAGCGTTGGTTCGAGCATCGATTAAGCATCAGAGTGGGCTATGCAAGGCATGTTTTCCATTATCAACACCATGCGACCTCGCTGCTGTTCAGCAAAGGCGTACACACACTTAAGCATGGTAGAGTATTGTTATCTCATTGTTGAGTACCGATATGAAGATGTTTTGGCGGCACTGGCAGTGCAGTACTGTCCATCTTGATCATATGAGTGGGACATAAAGAGAAGTACTTATACTCCTGTCACCAATGGTGCATGCATACTTGTCATAAGGCTGGTTTAAAAAAAAGGAGTATAGGGAACCCATAATGGTACTTTGACAGTGTAATCAATTTGCCAAGGCATAAGTGAGTTAAAATCCGATAAGAACTATTACACAAATATATGGCCTGGGTATAATTATATGAAACTATCTAACAAATTGTGTCACCGTGGCCGGGAATGGAAACACCGGTGATGCGACATGTTCTGTGTCGCAGTGAGTTAACAGCTTCGACTGAGTGAGTCAAAAAGCACTTTAGCAAAAATTATTACGTATTACAGAGAAAAGTTCATGTCGCTACAGAAACAATACACAGAATACTAATATAGTGCAGAGAAAAGTTCATATCGCTACAGAAACAATGCACAGAATAATAATATATGGGTACAGAAATGAGAATTCTTTGTTGATGAACAAATCCAGGATTATTGTGTCATTGTTTCCAACTGTTTGGGACTCGGGTATGCCATAAATACGTAGGTTTAACCTACGTCTATGTTGTCCCAGGTCATCGTGACGCTGCTCCAGCTCTTCCAATTGCAGCATCTTTGATTCTAAATCGTTTTCCTAACCCTTAATGATTCGATCTGTGTCGCTGACTTTCACTTTCAAGCCCTTGAGATCAGTTTGGATCCTAGATGGCACATTGGCATACGATTCGGACTCCGAACATCTGTGCTCATTATTCGCAGCTTTAATCTTATTAGGCAACACAGACTTTTTGCATATCTCAATAGTTTCAGTCACAACCTTAGTCAACGATTGTATCATGGAATCACTAAAACATGGGACCTGCATGACTTGAGGTAATACTTCTGAAAGAGGTGAACTTAACTGTTCAGAGATGACATGGATATAAAATGCGGGGTCTGCACTGTCCTTGCCACATTAAGGGTAATCAGGGGTACTGAGTTCACGTTTACGTTTTCCAGGTTGAGCGATGGTGGTTTCACAATCAGAATGGACCAGTTCATAGAACTCCGGTTTATTCGGCACACTTCGGGAAGCACACCCTGCTTTGTTTACATTTTAGCTGCTTGACCACGCTGGCCAGATTACACGTGGAAGCATAAGAAAGTAAAACACAGGATGTGCTTGGATTTAACGAAAAATCAAACCGTCAGCAAATTATAAATGCACGTTTCACCACTGATGTGACCTTTTAGGTGAAAGATTTGCACTGTTCAACACAATCCATGCTGTAAGCACTAGCGTTAGCCGTGGCATCCGTTATAAACATATGACGGCGTAGGCCCGACTCGGCTACTTGCTGATTTGACACTCAGGCCACCTATGGAATGCAAAATTAATTAGGGTCCGGAGAAGTTCGGTACAACTCGGTATGAACAGGTTTATTGCCTTTTAATGCACCTTCACTCACTACGGAAGCAAAAGAACTCTTTCCAGACTCTGATACATCTGTATGTAAAGTGGAAGAACCTGCTGCTAGATGGACAGGACTAACTGGATTCACACAGTCTAATGTCTCTTTGTCTTGTTGTACTGACTGCATTGACTCCCTTTGTTTAATGACTTGTTTAATGATTACTTGGGTAAAATTCATGTAATTGTAGAAACCAGCAATACTACTAATGTTTTTGTTTTAGGTGACATGAATGCTAATGTAAACTCCACCTTTGGACGTGAGCTGTCCTCCTTCTGTAAAGATTATGGGTGCCATCTAAGTGACATTGATTTACTTGGTCTAGAGTCTGGTACTTTCACTTATATAAGCGATGCTCGTGGCACTGTGGCCTGGTTGGACCATATTTTATCTACAAAAATGTGCATGACTCCATTATGGAGATTAAGGTTTTAAAACAACACATTTCATCTGATCATCTACCCATGTCCGTGACTCTAAGTTTTGATAATTTACCTGATGTGTCCGATTGTTCTGCGATCTGGGTGAACTCTGTAGACTGGTCCAGAGTGGATCTTCAACAGCGTGAACGTTATAAATCACAGTCTTATGATTATCTCGCAAGGGTGCAGTTACCTGCTGGTGCTTTAGAATGTAAGAATGTTAACTGCAGTGACCTGTGTCACAGGGAGGAAATTACGAACTTTTATAATGACATTATGAATGCTCTAAAACGGGCCAGCGATGTGACCATCGGAGATAAGAAAAGTTATGAGTTAATGAGAAGTCGGGTACAATTTAAATATTCTTAAAGATCCTGTAAGAGAGATGAAGATAGAATGAGAACAGACGCGATGGTGAAGAACTTGTTGGACAAAGATGATAAAAAATTCTGGAAGGCAGTCTCTGCCATTAATAATAAAGACCTTCCACTTTCCTCTAATGTAGGTGGAACTACTGGTCATGTGAATATTACTAATATGTGGGCCAATCATTTTAATTCCTTGCTAAGTTGTGTGAGTAATTCTGCTTGCAAGCAATCAGTTCTGGATGAGATCAGTATGACTGATAGAAAAGAGAATATACAGGTTACTAAATCAGAAATAGAAGACATTATTAAAGGCCTTTCTTGTGGTAAATCAGCTGGACCAGATGGTTTAACAGCAGAAAGTCTGAAACACTCTAGTGACAAGATATCCGACCTGTTATCAATTTTATTCACTGCTATTTTGGTCCATGGTTTTATACAGGGAAATCTGGTTAAGGTTATACTTGTTCCGCTTGTCAAAAACAGGGCTGGTGACATTACTGACTTGGACAATTACAGGCCTATAGCCCTGGCCACTATATTATCTAAGGTACTTGAAAAATTTATTTTAAACAGATGTGCCAATGTGTTCTCTATATCTGCTCATTAGTTTTCATACAAGGGCAGACATGGTACTTACAATGTGTTCTCTATATCTGCTCATTAGTTTTCATACAAGGGCAAACAAGGGCAAACATGGTACTTACATGTGCACTTTTACTCTAAAAGAGACCATTCGGTATTACTTGACACATGGTAGCCCAGTCTATCCGGCATCCATTGATGCCAAAAAAGCGTTCGACCGTGTAAATCACTGGTCACTTCTGTATAAACTGTTGAAACGTAACTTTCCAAGATATACTGTAAGATAATTGATGGTTTGGTTATCTACTCAGCCATTCTGTGTACGCTGGGGACTGGCTGCTACAACAATGCTTTTCGATCTGTAATTGGTTTTTTCAAGACTTTGCTCAGCCAGTGGTATGTTTGTGAATAATTATGTGCTGTCCTATCCTGAACTTAACAGGCGCATAATTTATAGTTTTTGGCTGAGTATAGAGCACAGTGACAATATACGGATCAGTATCATGTGTTCATCAGATATGAGGTGGACGTCGCTGTCATGGCAGTTATGGATGGAAGCATTTCATGGAGATCGGGCGGGTGCACGGATGTAGACAGGACTGCGTGTTGTGGCCTGTCTGCATTGGTGCACTGTGTCTGGGCTCACGGAGTGTCTCTGGACTAGAGTCTCGGGCATGGGTACTTTTTAGTATTATACATTATGTATTATATCAAATCATTGTCGCATTTAACATGCACTGTATTTTATATATGGACCTGATGATCTGAAATAAAGCTATTTATCTTTATCTTTGTAACTTCTAACGAAGCTCTGATGGCCTCAGGCACGTGATTGCTCATCTTTGCCACTTCTCGACAATGTCTATCTGTGTTTTAGGTACTCATAGGTCAATACACAAGGTTTTTACTCACAATTGACATGCGTCTCCTTATAAAAAATAAACATGCAGCACATATTAACGATATAACAAGAAATACGTAGATGAAATCAGTCGGAGTTTCTTCAATTGGTCATACAATGATCACTTCTCAATACACCGACAGATTTAAAGATTGCCGCTGTGTAAACAGCAAGCAGTGAATATCCAAGCGAAAGCAACATATAAACACAAACCATGTATGAAGAGCATCTTTCCTCACCTAGAGGATGCATTTTGTGCTCTTTTTGAACACAAGATGAGCGTGGGAGTCTCAAACAAAGAGAATGTGTATATACACAAAAAGAAACACAACATAAAAACATAATACAAAATACAAAACGAGATTCACAGCCAGTGTTGAAGTGGTACATAAAGCTGTATAAGTAAATTTAGGTTGTTTGAAATTTTGATTATCTTAGGTAAAGAGTGTACCAACATAAGTGACATTTTAAAGGTGAGCGTGAAGAAAGACTCGCTTCAGCATAAACAATGGTATTTGCAAATCATAAGGAAACAGTACGTAATGGAAAGAAAAAAATAAATCTACAAGTTCGGTGCAAAATGGTCGCTGTCGTTGCTGTTGGTACTTAGAAGTACTCATTTAAGTCTTCCAACTCGCAGATCTGCACAACTCGACCGTTTGCCTAATCTTTATTCCAAGGATTACTTTCGCGGGTATAAAGTCTGCCGTCTCGAGACCAAGAAAAGGTAATCCATTTCTCCCGTTTCAACTTTTGAGCCACATACATGATATTAGGGCGCTTTTTGGTCAAGTCTTCTGATACAAAATTCTTCTTTCTTGTGCCATAAAACCTATGCCTGATGCGGTAAGTGACAAACCGTCCGTTTATGGCACGAGATTTTCCCTGAACTTTTTTTTCTAAACTCTATGACTCCCTGCGATCTTGTCGAGATCCAACTTTACCCCAAGTTTCTTTGCATGGTTGATAATGATCTCATCGGTATTCTCATTTTCCTGTTCAGGTTCTTTCATCCACACGCGTAAACAATTTGGCCTGCTGTACCGTTCACCGTCATCTGCGACTTTCTCCAGGTCAACTATTTTTCTTTCTGGAGCCCCTACTTTCGATTCTAATTCAGTATTTGTAGCATTTAATGCCTTCAGCTGGTCTTCCTTAGAGTTAACGTCAGCTTTCAGACTATTGACTCGTTTCGTAAGTTCAAGTAATTTGGTATCAACTACACGATACACAATTTTCTCAAATGCCTCGGAAATTCTTGGATCAGTTATCAACTTCAAGAAATCAGACACAGAATCATCAGCACGAAACTATGATGAAGGGGTGCTTTCACCGGTTGGTGACAACCAAGGCCGTTTGACACCTGATACGCTGGCTGCTGGTACAATATCCTGAGCATTAACTACTGGGTCTTTCAGGTTTTCAGACTTTTTAAGAATTCGTGACCCAGGCTTCATAACAAAGATTTACTCGAGATGGGTATAGCTCTCAAAAATTTGAGCCGGCTCTAGCGGACAGCTCAGCGGCTGCTCATGTCTTCCTCGGACGGCTCAGGAATTCATATGTGAATAAAAAACAACAAAATGCACGATGGTCGATTTAAATGTGTTGAATAAACTCATTATAAATTCATCAAACGTTGTCCCCTGACAAATTACGCATATCATATTTTATAACAAAATTAGTGTGTATTCATTCATACTTTAAATATTAAATTTATTCCAGAAGAAGAGGCTGTATTTCTGTTCTGATCCTACACTCGCCTCAGGAATTGTGGCAATATCAAGGCATATATATGTGGTATAATCTATGCTCGGAGAATATTCCGAGCCGATGGCTCGATCCATCTGCAGAGCTGTTCTTCATTTTTTTTTAGCTGGCTGGCTTTAATTTTTAAATGAGCCAGCTGAGCTGTGCTCATCTTTATGATGTACACTTGAAGCAAAAAGATGCTGTATCCGGGTATGTAGGTGAAGAAATTGGAAAACCTCTTACCGCAAAATTGGTGACCAAACAAACAAATATATACGTATATGAATAAACTATTTATAGTGCTATATGATGCAGTGAAGTTCACACAGATAAGCTATATGACTGATATATTAAAATCAGTTGTGGACCTAGAATTGATGTCTGTGGAACGCCACACGTTATGTGTTACAAGTGAGACTTGAAATCACTGAAGATAACATATTTTCTATTGTTCAGATAACGTTTGAACAACTTAAAACTATCACCTGTATGAAACACTAGTATGATTTTTGTAATAAGATGTTTTGACAATGATTCTGACAGGTCCGTATAAATATTTGTAGGTATGCCTCCGTCCATTACAATCAGAATTCTAGTGATTGATTCGTACGAGGCTTAGTAAAACCATATTGAGTTGTGAAGTAGATATTTTTATTTTGAAAGATGAATGAGTCTGATTAAATATGACTCGTTCAAATATTCAAAATATTATAGGAACAATACATACGGGTGTGTGTTTGGCCTTTAAGCTGGTCCATTCACTTAGAATCCGAGTTTCGTTAACCAAGATCGAAAGCAGATAGCCCTACTCCATTTAGCTACAGTTCATCCATATACACTGTATTTGCAACAGGACTTCATGAGAACAAGTAAATACTGGCAGCACCGTTGAGTTATAGCATATCCCAAGTGGTTAAAAACTAACTGACATATATGACAAAGGACTTTATATTAAGTATTGGCAAGTTTAATTGGATCAACACAACAGCAATATCACCAGTTTTACTGGTAAAAGAAAATGTACTTTAATTTAACTTAGTGATCAGTTTTTGTTTTTTATACTTGAAAAAAAAAGGTCACAATCACAAAAAGTCCACAGACAATGGGACCTAAAACCACGCTATAACCACCAGCTTATCACGGCATCCACACATGTTGGTGGGAAAATACACTGCAGGTTTTTGTTTTTTATATTTGAAAATAAGGTCACAATCACGAAAAATCCACAGACAGTGAGTGGGACCTAAAACCACGCTACAACCTCCAGCCTATCACTGTATCCACACATGCAGGTGGGAAAATACACTGCAGATGATTTAATCAAGTGCAGGTTAAATATGTTGACTGAGGTTTAAAAAGCGGAAAAAGTGTGTGCACGTATGGTCACCAAACACTTCCGGATATGTTTAAAATTAACCATAAATTTCACTGGTCAGAAGCTTGCTTTGGGGTCTTGTCGTGATGCATGGTTGACGGAGCTGCAGCACACTCACCATTCACCTCTGCGGGCCCGGGTTCGATTCACGGCCGGGGATGCAAGTGGAGAGAATACTTACTACTCTCACTGTGCACGGTGGTTTTCTCTGAGTCTTTCGGTTTTTGGCTACCGAACAGTTGGGTAGGAAAGTAAGTGTACGCCAACACCTGTGCCTTGGAGAGTGATAAATATAGGCTTGGCCTGCTTCGAAATCCATGTAAAAGATATATGTATGTATATATATATATATATATATATATATATATATATATATATATATATATATATATATATATATATATATATATATATATATATATATATGATACTTTAGGTACCTTCCTGTTTTCCCTGTTTATAACTTGTGCCTGGTGCTCCTATGCTCATCTTATATCCATATGTCCGACCTTTTATCATGTACCATTTCGATTTTTTAAAAAATAATGAGACAAGTTCTGGATCCTAATATTGCCCCGTTAAAAGGCAAAACAGTGTTTTAGCCCATAGTTTAAGAATGAGTGTAGTTTGCTTAATGATAAAAGCAAGACCGCACACTGTAGCTCTGTATATAGACGACTATATTTTGTGATCTCATTTCTACCACATGGCTTTTGAAGATCATGCGAAATCAGAACTTGGTCGAGCTTGTAAAAAATTTTCTAACGATATTTGGAGCAATAAATTTGTACATTTTGCAACTCAACATCATTTGTTGGGAACCTTTACTATTGTGTAATATTCATTAATTGAAGAGACACTGTTAAAGAGTTGGCCTTGACTGGGAACTGAATCAGGCAAATTCTAAAGATAGAACGTTTGATCTGCTAGTTTAACCTATACACTGGGTTTAGTCCGCTGCGCGGCATGGCGTGGCATGGTGTGGCGCATGTAGTAGTGTTATGATTAACCTGGACTGAGAACCTCGAACCGGACGTTCCTTTTGCGCAACTAAGACTACGCATTGTACTGGGTTTAGTGCAACAAATGTGAATAGCATACTTGCCATTTCTACCAAATCATGCAGCAGGCTACCAGTTTGGGAACATGGCTACCATCTACCGCACTTACAAGCTTTCAAGCCATTTAAAAAAAAAAAAAAAAAAAAAAAAAAAAAAAAAAAAAAACAAATAAAAAAATAAAAAATAAATAAAAACAAAAATAAAAAAGTTCCCAAAATAGTCCTACGTCGCGAGTGTGACAGCAACAGTAAATTGGATTTCCGGTTTTGGAGACCCTCTTCAGGTGAATTAAATATGATTTTCGTCAACTTTTAAAAATGGTACTGTGACCAGTCAATAAATGTAAAATTGAAAGAGTCCAAGACACGCTCCTGGTGATGCAATATTTTATTCCCTACTTTGTACCATATTACATTGAAAACCCATGGGATATGGCCTATGTGATATTGTTGACCATATTGCATGGGTGGGACTACTTTTTACCATATTTGTAAAATCAGAGATATGTTTTTCCAAATATGTCGGAAATCAATTCCATAATTTGGTATGACTATGGGTCAAAGGTCAACCAATTTTTTCATCAGCATGCTCTGAAAACTCCAAGGGAGTCCCGCCAACCATCATTCAACAGCTGAGCAGGCACAAAAATGTGCAGTCCGTGAATTGCATATGCAACGGCCAGCAGAAATCAACAGCACACCATGTGCATCATTCTCCAGGGAAATTCTGCTTTTCAGAGACCTCTAATATCTGTCCAAAACACTCCCCAGATGTTGTATTCATAGTTCGCCCCAGTTGGTGCAGCAGGTAACCGTCACCCTGTTTCTTCGGGCAATGCTCGCAACGGCAATGCTGCCGTCAGTGATGGTGCCAATCTGACGGCCCTCAGGCTGTTGAGCTCCACGGGTGCATACTTAAGAATGTTTCCTGCTACAATATTTCAAGGCAACGCGACCTTCCAATTCTCCCTCCGCCAAATTAAATCCATATAAAATTGATAGAAAAGTGACTATTCGTCGAGAATTCGGGCCAAAGCGATGGCCGTCCTAAAAATACACCATTACGCCTATGGAAGACCACATGTCTTTGTTGTTTCAATTTTATATTCATACTCGCGGCATGACTGTGGCAAAGTTCGATGTAATGTAGTGAAATAAAATTGTACAAGTGACAAAGATTGTCTTTTTTTCTTTCTTTCTTAGTGGACCGCAGGGGATAAATACGAAATAAACCCCGTCGTTAATCTGTCCAAACCAAATTCCCCCTCGTTGTTTACCTGCCTGCGTGCCTGATCACCCGCACGCCTCGCGCTTGCCGCGCAGGCAGGCAAACAACTCGGGGGATTTGGTTTGACAGATAAACGACTCGGGTAATTTTGTCTATAAACAGCACAGCACAGTCCACGGGATTCTGTTGCCGCAGAAACCAGTCATGGCTCGCACTAGTGTGAACATCAGCGACGCATTATTTGCGACCTGGTACGCTGCGATGGACCAATTTGGTCTCTCACTTCTCTCAGGAGCTTCTAAGTATGAGGGTGGTCCTCGGACCGGGAGCCATACTTTGTTATGGGGATGTCTCTGTGGGGGAAAATGCGTACCTTTTCTGTCCACTGGTCTACAATACTTTTTAGATGCACGATAGAATAGGAGCATGTACCTACAAGTAGGCTATATCACGCATACATACAAGATAAACTAGGAAAGATGATTTGCGGCATAGCAAATCAGTGCGTGTGTCTTCAAAGCATATTGGTATGGCAATGTACAACTATTCCATAACACAGGGGTAGAAGTTGGAATGACGTCTGTATCTTTTATTGCTTTGAAGTTATTTAAGATTTAAAATTTCTAATGGTGCTATTTAGCATAATTTAAATTGCTACAACTATCATTTTTAATTCATTAGGTGCACAATGGTCAACAACCCCCTATTAGAAGTTGGAATGACATCTCTATCAATTATTGAGTTAAAGATTTTCAAGATTGAATATTTCGAATACTGCTAATTAGCATAACTTAAATTGCTACAACTTTTGTTTTAGATTCATTACATGCGCAATGGTCAACAGCCCCCTAGTAAAAGTTGAAATGACATCTCTATCTATAATAATTTTGAAGATATTCAAGTTTTAAAATTTCAAATGCTGCTAATTAGCATAATTTAAATTGCTACAACTTTTGCTTTAGATTCATTACATGCACAATGGTCAATAACCCCTTAGTAGAAGTTAAAATAACATCTCTATCTTTAATAGTTTTGAAGATATTCAAGTATTAAAATTTCAAATGCTGCTAATTAGCACAATTTAAATTGCTACAACTTTTGTTTTAAATTCATTGGATGCGCACTGGTCAATAACCCCATAGTAAAAGTGAGAATGACATCTCTATCTATTATACTTTTGAAGATATTCAAGATTTAAAATTTCAAATGCCCCTAATTTGCATAATTTTAAACGTCTTCATTCCGCTGTATAAAACGGTCAAACTACTTGTATGGAGGCACAATCATGCCAAGTTTGGAGTTTCTATGTATAATAGTGTCCGAGAAAAGTGTCGGACAAATTTGCTGGTAAAGAAGAAAGAAGAAAGAAAGAAATAAAGAACTCGAGGAAAAACAGAAAAGTGTGCGTTGACACACACACTTTAATTTTGCATGTAATTACTTACACACACACACACACACACACAAACACACATATATATATATTTATATATATATTTATATAGATATATATACATATACAAATACACTGGCACACCCTGTCCACTGTATAATTTTGTATTCGTTTATATCTATATATTTACATATATTTGTGTGTGTGTGTGTGTGTGTGTGTATACTTCATGTGCAGTTGTTGATTTAAATTTTACACCTGAGATAACACACTAAGGTCTAAATAGAATAAAATATTCGTCTTATTTCTTCCCTTATTTCCAATTACAATCTTAATACGTAGGGCTATCATCTTATATCGTACTGAGATGACCATTTTGGGTTTACTAGTGATTTCTCTGCTTAAACACGGATCAGAAGATGTCAATATCTGCATTTTGTCGTCACATGGTAAAGACTTTTCTCCATGGCATCGCCCTAGATTGCTAGCTTTTGAAGACTCCCGTCCCGACCACAGGAGCGACTAGCAGAATGGGTGTTTTCATATTCTGGCAGATACGAACTCATACATACTGACCACCAAAGACACTGTATACCGAAAATACTGATTAAGGTAAGAAGGGAGAAAACACAGATTGCCCCACATGCTGTTTTCCTGTCTTAAACATGTACTGCTGCCCCAACACATAATTACAATCCATATACCAAAAGATTTGTCACAATCCACTCTCTTGTCCCTGCCTAATAATTGAGTTGTCTGACGTATTTCGGTCCACACTGGCCAATTAATTCCTAGCGGAGCCTCTTGATTCCAAATGAGCAACGATCCTGAGATTGTGAGATGGCTGCGCACTAGGGTTAGTGTTAGACCAGTCACAGTCAAGGAAAAATGTATACCTCGTCATGATTGGTCGCCAGCAATTATGTGATTCTAAGATGGCTGCGCCCAAGGGTTAGGGTTAGATCAATCAGAGCGAAGAAACGATTTGACCGCCCACAACAAAAAGCAATAGCGTATCGGGGTGGGTGTGGGTGGGGTGCTGTGGAAGCAAGGTAAACACACAAATATTAAAATTCTTTGCTCTTATGAGAAGGTCACATTTTATTTTTACTTGCAGCGACAAAAGGGATGATTTCATCTGAAATTTACTTATGTGTTTTATCCTCAGAGGTTCGAAGACTCAATCAGCGTTTAGTTGATAAAATGAAAGATTTGATGATAAGGGTCTGCATAAAGAGGGCTAGAGATATTTTCACAATAGACTGACATCTCGACACAGTTTCTTATTCTTTGCCCAAAGCCACGAAAGTTGTTGTCATAGTCTAAAACATGATGGCCCGATTGAAAGTTCAAACTCGTTCAGTACCAAATTTTGGACTGAGTCAACAGTTTTTCCTGGGCATGTTTGAGCGCAATGAGCCCAAAGAGCGCCGAAGAAAGCTGTTGACCCGGACCATAAGCCAATATTCTATGTAGCTTTAGGCATGCAGGTACCGTACTTGAATGAACAGTTTTTTTTTTCACATGGAATATGAATCTAGGATTCTCAAGAAAATAGAGAGCAGTTCGTCTTAAGTAGTTCGACTTTAGTCGTAGTTGGCACTCAAAGATTTTAGTGACCAGTACTGCACGTTATGACACGGTACCTATTTAGCTGCTATTATGTAAATAATTGATCACAGCTTCAACGTTGATTTTTTGGCTTTTCCACATTTGTTGGTCCTTGTATTGTCTCGTGATTTTATTTTTATGATTGGGAGTCTTAATAATAGTTGGACAAAGGAATGCTATACTGTCATGTTTGGCATGATGTAGGACCATTGGTCTCATACGCGTGCCACACGCTATCATTTCAGTGTAGCAAGTTTTCGATTTTGCTGGTTTCCAGTTCCTTCAGTTTTGTTTGAAGTTTCCAGCAATTATTTGTTTTAACTACAAGACCTAGGTCTCAGCCCCCCCTCCCCCGTCCCCAGTTGTAAGTTTTTTTTTCCTTTTCTGCTAATCTGATATCAAATTATTCCATAACGGTTTCGGCCCCGGGGGCTTAGCGAGTTCCAACCTGTTCTGGCTCTTATTTTTTTGCTCTTCTGTGTGTGTGCGCGCGCGTGTGTGTGTGTGTGTGTGTATGCGTGTGTGTGTGTGTTATTAAACATAGATGTCAGGGCATGGCTCCCTTTAGCAGCCATTTGTCTAGTGCTCCTCATCTCAGTAGCAAGATACGTAGAATTCACCATGAATGGTAACAAAAGGGAAGCATTAAAAGAACTGAAGCCTTCGCGCAAGCCTTCGCGCAAGCCATCCTAACTTGCAAAAAATGGGACAGGTCACCGTATTTCCTGTAACTCCAGTTCTAACAAGCTTACATTACTACTGCAAGATCGAACAACTGGGCCAAAATAATACAGAGAGCTCAGCCCATAACAAACGTCTCCTGGGTGAAAGTAAAATGATATATATTGCTACGACATAGACAATATGGCTAGCTGTTGTCATTAATTTATACCCTGCATTATCATACTTTGTTTTGAACCGTGGCCAACAACCCATGGCCATCCACTATTGCAACCATCTGTCCACAGTCATTTAGCATGTTGGAATGCAAATGGTGCTTCAAAATACTAATCTTGGTTTCCTTGGGCCACCTTTTACACATGACCCCATGTCAGAGTCAGAACCTTGGTGTGCATGACAAGAAACACCTGTTGGCCGAAAATGCTTCGCTGAGTATTCTAAACACAGACTGGCGGCTTTTGACACACTCTAAAAGTCCAGACAGTGTCGGCTGGAAAGGCCAGGTATGACTTTTGACAATGCAAGGAAGCAGATTCTTAGTTGGCCAATAACTGTGCATCATACCATGTTGGGTAGCAGAAGTTATACAACCACACACAACATCACCTAACATTATCGAATTAAAAAAAAAACAACGTAAATATATCTTAGGAGCCACTTGGTGTCAATACTTGAAAGCAAACCATTTGCTTCTTCACAAACACAATTTAATAGGAGGCAGTTTACAAACAGATCAACATCAAGTGAACACAGCACACCTGGGAAAAGCGACAGACCGCGAGAGTTTATGGTAATATTGAGATTTGACAAGGATCAGCTCATAACTACATTTGACATCAGGGACCACTCAGTAACATTATAATCAAGTAGGAACTTGTAAGCAAATGTTTCCCTTTAATTATTGCAAACAATTTGAAACATTTTCAGCATATTTAAATAATTTCCTTTTATATGTCTTAATATTTGAAGCTTTTGTGACACAGTATGGTGACTGCACTAAAGGACTTCTTGTACATGTGCTTACCCGTAAATCCTAACTGGACAGCTTTCCTCCACACGCTCTGAGGGATTCGTACCCGTGATATCCATATAGAGTTCAAGGAAACTTGTCGACCTAGGAAAGAGTTATCAGTGCACTTTTCAGATTTTTTTTCTTAGAGAATAATGATTTACTTCTATTTATAGTCCTTATTTGCCAGTTGCTTGTAAATGCTTACTATCGTTAACGAATTGTGCTTTCAATACAAAGTGACATATCCTGTCGAAATGATGAGTCCCTTTGCTTGCAATATGCACGCTGTGTATAGCTTTGCTAACTTAATCACCTTGAAATAATTTATTGAAATTCTAAAGCCTCCGCTTTTGAAGGCAATTACTTTGGTAATAAATCAGTCACTAACAACAAGTGTTTTTCGAGATTTATTACAGACAGAAAAAGTGGTTCATATTTTTACAAAAGAAGCTAATCTTTAACTTAATAATTACAGACCCGTTTCGGTTTTATTTACAATATTATAATTTTTTGAAAGAGTAATCTACAGTCAGAGTTACGAATATGTCAAACGTTATCATATTTTATTTAGTAGTCGATATGCCTTTCGTGAAAAATACTTTACTTAGCATGTAACTCTGGAGCGTACAGAGAGAATTTTGTTGGACACGGATGGTGAAAAGATCGTATTAATGTATTTGTGGATCTGTCAATTTGATACCCTGTATTTTACTTCAAATTTTACTTCAAAAGTTGGGTCTCTTTTGGGATCAGGGGTATAGCACCAGATTTCCTCAAAAGGTTATTAAACCAACAGGAAGCTATATGTTATTTGTGATGATGTTGAATCTCATTTATTGAGCATCCATACCTTTGAAATTTACTTCTGTTAAGCGGTCACCTGTTTTCGCGGTAAGCGATCGTATTTTCGCCCCAGTAACGAGAAAACCCTCTATTGAGTGGTCACGCGTGGCATGACAATCCATGCCTGAGGCGTGACAAGCAAGGCCGGCAACTTGAGTGGACACAGCAATATTTCCGCGAGGAAATGTTAAGTGACCCATATGTTTTACATGGATTGCCCAACAGGCTAAGCCTGTATTAATCACTCTCCATGACACCTAACTGTTTGGCGGAGGAAACCGAAGGACTCCGAGAAAACCACCGTGCACAGTCAGAGTGGTAGGAATTCTTTCCATTTGCTTCCCCGGCCGTGATTCGAACCCGCAGAAGTGAAAGGCAGGGAGAAAAGAGGTTCACAGTTAATCTAGTGATGAATAAAAAAACCTGCATCGACAGCGCTGGTACTATTGAGGATACTGTTACTGATGATGTCAATATCCCTCTTGCTCTGCTACGAATTAGAAGAAATGTATTTGACTGTGAATTCCATGAACTGACACGTGTTGATGAGAACATTCATGCATGTAATACTCACTCACGTTACTAGGTAGATTCACAAAAAAAAAAAAAAAAAATTAAATATGTGTTTTCAGCAACTTATATTACTGGATAGGTCTCAATGTCACTAATTACATGCTTTTTAAATTTTCACTCTAGAGTTGATACTTTAGTCGTTACTGGGGGGCAAGTCTGTTGGTGATTTGTTGTAGAGAAGATAACGGTGATGAGGCGAAACTCTTGACACCATCGTCATTCGTAGTCTAAATTACTGAGAGCCGGGAGTTTAAAACAAAGCTAAAACAATTGGCGGTGCATCAGAAACATCGTGATATCTAATGCAAGTGATAGACATTGCAAATCTTGTGATTAAAATGCACTTGGAAATTTGAGTCAGACAAGCAAAGATCACAGATTTTATTACTAGTAAACGAAACTAGTAGGTGAACTTCAATATAAATTCAGGAACTTGGGACTTATATGTTTTAATCCGCGAACCTTCATACATTTTCTTATTTAAAACGCAGGAACTTCGTGATTTTAATCCAGAACATTAATACATTTTTTCAACATGAAAATAAAGTTTTTTAGTTCATTTTTTGTATACTATCGTGCTTCTTGACAGTTATATCATTTGTGGTTCAAGCGATGGTCACTTTGATGGTACCCTAACGTAGTTGATCTCTATCAAGAGGCCATCTCTATTTAGCGGCCATTTTACCACTTCCTTTTGGTGGCCGCTAAAGACAGGTTTAACTGTACATAAACGACACAGTTTCGGCAACCTCATCTTTTACGTTTAGTGTTTATGCTAATGACACAACGTAATTTCGTTCCTTTAGTCTCCGAATTTGTCTGGGTATACCGCAATTGTCTCATAACTCATTAATTCCGAACTAGATAAATTGACTAAGTGGTTAAGAATCATTAGATTGTCTCTTAATATCCAGAGGAGGAAATGCATAATTTTCCTTTAACAACAAAAGGTCTATGATATAAACCACTCTTGATATTGAAAAGTAACGAATTAAATGTATCGATGAATTTAATTTCTTTGGTTTAATTGTAGATAAACATCTGAATTTGAAAATTCAAATTCAGATCTCCTCTAAAATATCTCAGATATGTGGTTCTAAGAATAGGTTAATGAATTTTCTTCCCTCGCATATTTTACAAGATATATACAACTCATTCGTTCTTCCACGTATTAATTATTGTTTGGTACATTGGAGTCATAAATTGGAGACACTTACTTAATTTAGAAAAAATGTTCAAGTTGTTAATATAACGCCCATGCTGAATTAATTTTCAAGGGAAAAATTTACTTATGTTGGAAGATTTACATGTTCTGCAAGTACTTAGTGAATTTTTTCTACAAACTTAAAAATAATACGTTCCCAATGCGTGTGTCTATGATGACGTAATGCCGGATCTTTGACACGCCATTGTAATCAATCCAATCACAAATGAAATTCATCGGGGTATTGATTCATTGAAGCGACTATTCGCCAACATGTAGGCCAATACATCGTCGTAATCAATATGGTCATCGTAACATTTGCTGATTGAGTGAAGACCAATTATGTGATCTTGCTGAATATTTGGCGGCAACGGCGGGATGAAATCGACTGTTACAAAAGTTGCATTCCAGTTGATTGGATATTTGGCGTATAATCTTTTGGACCATATTTATTGCAACAAATTAGCTTTTGCTGTGATTTTGGCTTATCAACAAATGAACTTAACGACGATCTTGCGCTGCAAAAGATGTTAATGTAATAACCTTGGTAATAGAAAAATTATATCAAGCGAAACTTTACCCCGTTTTGTAAACAATCTCCTCTTTTACAGACAGTATATTCAACGGAAACAAAGTTGGTCACAAGAAATGTGACACATCCAGTGAAAGTAACATAACTTAACTCTTTCAGGACCAACGTCGGAGTGCTTTGTGTGCAATGCGCCTAAAGCGCTCCGAGGAAAGTTGTTGACCCGGACCATATTTTATGGGACTATACCCATGCTGGTACTTAAATAAAAGGCTTTTTGACAAGGAATATTACATAGGATCCATTTAAAAAAGTTCGTTGAAAGTACTTCGACATAAGCCGCGATTGGCACTGTAAGAGTTAAAACGTCAAGGGAGCAGTTCAAGACACTGCTGTTCAATTAAAAAAAATCTTTGCGATGAAACAAATATAACTTAGTAATAATAAACTTGGGGATGAACACAGAATTTCCAGAGCTTTTGACTAATCATATCTCTTATCATTTCTGTATCAATATCAACATAAAAACTTTTACAATGGTTAACTTGCCTTCCTGACCCTATGTGTAATATGTAACCTATATTTGTGCAGATTTTGTTCAGTATGATGATTAAGTTGGGAAATCGCCATTGTCAACAGAAATAGTTACCTGAACGTAAGTCAGAATTTAAAGAGAAAGGGGTCTACATCGGAAAAAAAAGAAAGAGAGAAATTTAAAACAAAAACAGATCCTATATATTTGGATGCCTTTCGTTTCGAGAAAATCAACCAGTAATATTTCCAAGATAAACGGCTAAAGTTTGGAAATGCTATTTTTGATCTTTCCTAAGATATGGCACTCAAAAACTAATGAGCGGTTCGGAAGAGAGTGAGGCTTTACTCAGTGCATTGTACTCAGATTACTTCGAGTTTCAGAATACTTAGTCTACTCAAGTATGGTTTAACAAACTAATATACTGTCATCAGTAAATTTTGTCAAAGTGATTAAACTGAATGTTGCATTCTATTAATGATGTTTGTTTTGTATTTATAGGAATGTTAATTTGACTAATTGTATACAGAGACTAATCTGGAGGCTCTTAAGTACATAAAAGGACGCACAGGAATATATACAATACACACTGGACGAGAACAGAAGACTTAATCCACAGCTTGTACAGGAATAATACAATTGATGCCAAATTATGGAGATTTATGATTAGATCATATACCAAATTAGCAAATAAAACGTCTAGATTCTGATATGAATGTCTGAACAGCCTCAAAGATGAATACATTATCGGTGTCTGGCAAATCCTCACTACCTTTTGAGAAAATTTTAATAAAATATCACAAGTGCACTGAATTATTAGAGTCGGATTTACCCCTGGAGCGAGTAAGTAAGATACAGTGTTCAGTAGACGGACCCTTTGCACAGTTAATGTGGGGCAGGACCAAAGGTAATGTTTTGTATCTTCAGTAGGATGAGAGCAGGCACACATTGAGGCTGGAAAAATTTTGACGTGATATAGATGGGCATTTAAAACAGAGAAGTTGAGACGTAGCTGTGTGTGGCATATGTGTAGAAAAGGACTTCCATGTCCAAAGTAAGAGGGCTTTTTGTCAACATTTCAGAGTAATAAATTTAATTTAGATTTGAACTGCGGCAGGGAATCGGTGACACGAGCAGCAACCGAGAGGTTATTCCATAATTTGATAGCAGATGGGAGAAATGATTTATCGAAGCGATTGGTGGTGAACCTAATTTGGCTTATTTCAGTACGATTTTTCAATAGACGCCCAGTAGTGAATGCAACATCGTGAGGAACGAGATCATGTAGGCATTGTGGAGTCAACCTATTACACATTTCAAAGAAAAGATTAAGTTTAAAGTATTTCCTCCGATTTGACAGAGTTTGCCATTCGAGCTCTTTGAAAAGTAAGACACGTGGAGTGTATCTAGTTGTACCTAGGCAGATCCTGGCTGCCTCATACTGCAGAGCTTCTACAGATTGTGACAGCTTTTCAGTGCAATTGTCAAACAGGACACAACAGTATTCGAGGATAGGACGAATCATAGTACTACACAACCGTATGAGAGTCTGGCGAGAGTTTTGTATTTGAATCTACGTAGAAGAGCAAGACGATGGCTGGCTTTATTAACAATGCGTGTTATAATTATCTACTGGTGCCATAGCAATTGCTTGAAAGTGTAACTCCAAGATGTGTCTGTTGAGTAGCCTCTGGCATCGGTTTGCTTCTAAGAAATAGGGGAGGGTGATCTGGCTCGTCTCTTTTAGCTGAGAAGGTCATTGATTTAGATTTTATAGCATTAAATGTCATCTGCCAGAGCTTGCCCCAACGATGGATTTGTAGAAGATTAGAATTAAGGCTTCCAGCTGTGGCCGTTGGTTCGTTGAAAATTTCCAGAATATTGGTATCATCCGCAAATGAACGGACGTCACAGGTAATGTTAACAGTGATGTCGTTCATGCAAACGGGGAAAAGTAGGGGACCAAGGATGGAAACTTGGGGCACTCCAGCCTGTATATGAAGCCAAGATGAAGTCTTTCCTCCAATAGTAACGCGTTGAAATCGGTTTAAGAGATAGCTTTCTGAAAATAGTAACGCAGGATCTTCAAACCGCGATTGTTTCTATAGACCAGCGTGCCGAACTCTGTCAAAGGCCTTGGATATGTTCAAGAAAACCACACGGGCCTCATGGCCCAACTCAGGGCCACTGTAAATAGTACGAAGAAATGCTAACAAGTTGATATATAGTGGAATCGTTCTTCTTAATAGCAGAGTTTTTAGCAAAAAGTAAATTGTTAGAGGTTAGATGCTCATAGAGTATGCTATAAACTAGACGCTCAAGTACTTTAGAGACAGTACAGAGGAGTAAAATTGGCCTATAGTTTTTCTTTGACTGTTTGTTACCTTTCTTAAAGACGGGGCACACGTTGGACCTCTTCCAGGGATCTGGGAAATATAAGTAAGATAAACAGAGATTGAATAGAACAGTAGAAGAACGTGAGTTTGAGGGGCATAGTATTTAAGAAGGGTGTTGCCAATATCGTCAGGACCACAAGCAGAACAAGTTTTCAGAGACTTTGAAATATTTTCCACATCATGTACTTGCACTTGAAACATGGACAGGCCGGTCTCAGTCCGAAAGGCAAAGTCGGGCAAGGGCATAGGACTATCATCATGCGGGGTCTTGCACTGATCAGCAAGTCTCAGACATCTCTGTGTCGGAAGAAATATTCCTTCCATCGTCAAAGAGAGTTGGGATGTTTTGATGGAGTTTGTGACCGAGAATAGATTTGCTAAGGTTCCACCATATTTTAGGGTTTATCTCTTTTGGGTCTGGTTCAGATCGGAGTTTGGTAAAGTAAAGACGAATGGAGTTTTTTAATGGTGTTAACTGTAAAATTTCGTTTTCGTTTGTACAACTGAAAGAGGCGTTCAATAATTTGAGTTGTGAGGAGCGTGTGAGGCCGAGCCTTTGTGTCTGGCATTTACACCTTTTCCACGCGCAATTGCGCAGCCTTATTAACCTCTTGATACTACAGGTGATCCGAGGCTTGTCCTGGGTCGAATGGTGACGTCGCGGAACGGAATAAAATGTTTACACGTGTCAATTTTCTTTCATTCCTTTGTTTTTCTTTATACCCATTCAAGATGTCATATTCTAAGGCGTTGAGTATCTTCAAAAGTAATATATATATATAGTCTGACTGAAGTACTGAATATCGTCAAACGCACTGACTAAAATATTGAATATGTTGGAAATTATTATAGATAGCCTGATTTCAATGTTGCATATCCTCAAAAACGGGAGAGCTGAGCTTGAGTGAGGTAGTCTGATGAGTATGTACTGATGATTTTCAGAGTGTAAGGATTCAAGAATACATATTGTCATGAGCCTATATTTTAAGTTAATGCGTGGATGCATGCAGTTTAAATAACATTCTTAAGGTTATGTCACACGATGTCTTGTTTTCTCTTGTTTTCTGTTGTATGCTCATGTTTCTACACATGCATGATAGGGCTCTATTCCAATATGATGAGATAATCTTAAAACATGTAACTCTTGATTATAAATCTGGTTTTCAATGTGTCTAAATTTAGTGTGTATTATCAAGAGCATGTTTTAAAAGTTCATGTAGGATGCATGTAGTTTAAATGATATTTTGAAGGTGATGACATACTGCCTTGTTTCTTTCTTTCTTTTCTGTTGCATACTTATATATATATTTATACATATGTGATGCATCAGTTTATATCCTGTGCATTGGACATAGCAGAAAGTTAGGTTATCTAATTGTATTTGACGTTTATTTCACGAAAATTTTGGTTCCATTTGTGTTTCAGATTTTCATGCAGCAGCTCTTTCAATTCATGGTCCTCTCCGTTATTCTGCCCAGCCGTGAAATAATTCCTGCCTAGACAGTAGTACTTTATTTTGTTTTAAATTTCCTACAAATTCGTGTTGTTTTTATGCTGAAGTTGGGCTGTTTGTATCTTTCGTCAGATTTGTCTTGTTCATTCACCTCTGGCATGACACCATTCTGGTATGAATATTATAAGAATATTATAACTTCACGCTTTTTTTATTTTCATTTGTTTGCTTTCTTCATTACCCTAAAAACCATTTAGAGGCTACTTTGTATCCTTCGCCACGTTTACCCGCATCCACTTCTACTACGACATCATTCTGGTACAAATGCTACAAAAAATTCCACTCTTGTTTTTCATTTTTAAAGATTTTTTATTTGCTTTCTCTTCTCGCCAAGTTTGCCTCATCCATCCATTTCTGCCAGGACTTCATTCCAGTATATATACTATGTATTCATGTTTTTTTATTACATACATATATTTTTTAATTTCTTCATTACCTACACAGGCATTATGGGCTTTTTAAAAATACCTTTTGATAGGTTTGCCTCATCCATTTACTTTTGCTATGACAACATTCTGGTATAAAGATATTCATCATCTTGTTTCTTAATTTGATATAGTATAATTTGTTTTACAATTTACGCCTCTTGATATATATATATATATATATATATATATATATATATATATATATATATATATATATATATATATATATATATAGGCGTTCAGTATCATGCTTTCTCCTCGTGGGGCACACTGGGCAATCATTATAATGGTGAAATAGTTATGAAGCTTGGTAAAAAGAATCATGACCTTATAAAGGCATATTCAGGGCAGAAAGAATGCGAAGAAGGTATTTATGGCTGATGCAACTGGCATATAATGTAGCTTTGTTAACAAGTGGCCGGTACATGTGTGTAAAAGTGTGTTTAATGAACCTAGGGCAAGAGGATATGATTTGAAGTGTTTTTTTTAGAAAGGCATGTTTCTTCAACACCACAAAGTGTGAAGTGGCTAACTAAAAGTATATGAAATTACACAAGTAGATATAGGCCCACTTACAACTGTGTGTGTGTGTGGGGGGGGGGCGTTGGGAGGGGGGTATATCACATCCACCACACACAACTCTTCAGGGGCCTAAAATAGACAACATCCAAAGACAGGAAATATGACTTACAACACAGATAGGACATTGTGGTTTTTCCTTGGTCTACTAAATGAGAGGCGAGGTTATGCGAGACTTATGACCCCGTCGTACACAAAACAATCTTTGGTTTTCTGCCTGGTATATTTTGGGTTACTGACCTATTTTTCATCTGTTACCATTTTATATCCACAAGGCCTCCATAGATTTCTTTCATATAGTACGCAAGTGCTTTTTAGGGTATAGTTTACTTGATTAGATTTTGGGGTCAGTGTGACATATTTAGGGTCTCTGTGATCTATTTATCGACCATTCACTTTTTGTTGCAGTAAAGTGATTCTGTTCTCTGAGCTCAGTTCAGCTTCATTGACACTCCAGCCTAAACTCAACCCATCTAATTTCAGGTGGTGACATATTTCATGAAGTTGCCTATGCCAGCTGAGCACAGGACCAGTCTGATCCTCTGCTGTAAACTTAGTCTGCATGAATAGCCTCTCTCAGACTAAATTTCGCTTATTTTCGACAACAAAACAAACATGTATGTAGGCACCTGTATGGTATAGCTTTTTTAAAATTACAGCTGATACATTCAGGCCACTAGGCCTTGTTTAACTTTGGTAGAGACAAATTGAGGTCAGAAAATGAAAAAAAAAAAATCAAATCGAGCATCTCATCTCATACCGTCAGAACTCCCCTCGATCTCCTAATCCCATCTCACCTAACCCCATCATCTCACCTCACCCCCTCACCTTACCTCACATCTCTTTTCAGCTGACCACCCCGCCGCACTGTGCCTTCACGCCTATGGCAAGCCAACAGGGCCATAACGTATAGGTCTTACGCGTAGCCGAGCCTCCACTACACGTAGTCGAGGCTCGGCAACGCGTAGTCGAGCAAACCAATCAGATTGCAGTCTCTACTACGCGTAGTCGAGGCTCGGCAACGCGTAGTCGAGCCAACAAATAAGATTACAGTTTCCACTACGCGTAGTAGAGCCAACCAATAAGATCACAGTCTCCACTACGCGTAGTCGAGGCTCGGCAACGCGTAGTCGAGCTAACCAATAAGATTACAGTCTCCACTACGCGTTGCCGAGAAAATGTTCTTCTACAACGCGTCGCCGAGCCTCGGCGACGCTTAGTGGAGAAACTATGCCTCCCATAGCGTGTATCCAAACTATCCAATCACTGATGCTCTTGTAAACTGTATTAGACCTGTTGGCTGTTTTAATATCAGTAATGATTGTAAGGACGTAAATGATTGGTTTGCTTTTCTTCAGCCAAAAGGTTCCATAAGTTGCTCCACTACGCGTAGCCGAAGCTCGACTACGCGTAGTGGAAAACATATTCTCGGCAACGCGTAGTGGAGACTGAAATCTGATTGGTTGGCTCGACTACGCGTAGTGGAGGCTCGGCAACGCATAAGACCAATGCGTTATGGCCCTGTTGGCTTGCCATACACGCCATCACCTCGCTTCATCATGCCTCCTCACCTCACTTCACATTCTTGACCCCACCTTACTTCACCTCTCTCCATCTCACCAAACGTCATCCTAACTCACCTAACCTCACTTCACCACCAGGCCACCTCACCGTACCATCAACTTAGTAGGCCATTTACAAATGGATCAACTGCAGGACTACTGCGCTGTGGGACAACTGGTCTACAGGACAACTGTTGAGAGCCCACGCAAAATAGCGTGGGTGGGTGGGGGTGGTGAATAGTATGGACGGTCGACTCTAATAAGTTGTGCTGGTCCCCGGGCCGTCTATTGTATGCCTACGAACACAAGTATGATGCTCTGGAATTTGGTATCGTGAAATCCCAAGCAAATGATTCTTCTCGAATTGCAAGGTGTCATGCGTATAAAACTTAGGTGCATATTATAAAGCAACCAATGAAAATATTCGACCCAAGACCTGACTTACAAAAGAACTAAAATTGCATCATCATGATAGAATAATTTTGGACACATAGTTTTTATTCCCACTTTATATTACCTTGTGCTCGCGCGTTTTTCGTACCTCCCGTGTCTACATGTAGATCTGATAAAAATTATTTTATTAGGCATGTGTAGGTAGGCCTACTAGGCCTACTTCACTGCATCACTCATAGGTCTCATCTTTGATCTATACTCAGCAGACTGGGTTTTTTTTTTCATCGTTTGTTAGGCATCGATGACATCTCACTATTTTCTATAAGATTAATATGAATGTGTGGGGAATGATTAGAATATTGCTGCCACTTCTCGCAACGTTAAGTTTACTCGTTCAATTACATCGTTGCTAAGGACCGAATGACTGAAAGTTAAAATGGGATTAGATAGGCCTATAGATAATGATTGATAGACTACGCGCTTCTGTAGGGGGCAGGAATACCCCCTGTGGATCACGGGTCACAGTTAATTCTAAGGCCCTTTTCACAGATCACAGTAAATTCATAAGCCCATATCACAATCACAGTAATATCAATCATCAAGATCTCAATCCCCTTAAATTATCGACAAAATAATTATCACAATTACAGTTATCGGCAAATTGTAAAATTACAATCAGTTGTGAAGGTAGGCGTACGCCTGTTCTATTATTTTGGCGACTTTCCACAGCACATTACGCCGGGTAGGCCTACATAGGAATAAAAATAGTACGTAGTTTCTGTGTAGAACGATTAAGTGTTTTATTCTATGCATGAGGGTGAATTATCATTTTCTAGAGTGAAATTTAAATAGTAACTCACAGTAGATCACATGACCTAAACATTGTTGCGAGTAAATTGTGCCACGCCTGCCTCAGTGACCTGATACATTGACATTTAGACAAAATCAAATGTGCGCGAGCAAGGTTTGATCATACTTCACGCGTGACGTTGAATAAACCACGTCGAACGTGAACAAAGCGAGCACATCAGAGGTCGGCGTTTAAAGGAGGCCTAAAGTATATTTTTTTGCGATGAATACCCAATTAAACATTCAATAAACAACACCTTACATGGCTGGAGAGTGAGTCACTATTTTTTTCCTACAAGGGATCGTTGTTAGTGGGGGAAAATCACGAGTGACCTGCGGGTCACTCGTGATTTTCCCGACCAACAACGATCCCTCGTGAGAGAAAAATAGTAACTTTCCTTGATTTGATTTGATTCGACTTTATTTGGCGCTAGTCATAAATTGAAGTGCAGCAGACAGTACGTGACATGAATACAAAAAACAGAGACATTGACAAATAGGGAAACATAGGTTAAAAATATAATACATAAAATATCACAGAACTCAAATCACGTTACAGAATAAACAGAAAGGTAAAATTAAATTTGAAAACAGTATTACAGAACTCAAATCATATGTGTTACAAAATCACAAGACAGGTAAAGTATAAATGTAATACAGTATCACAAAAATCAAATCATGTATAATTAAAATAATAAGGCATTGGAGACAATTCATATACAAGCTAAAATCCGCTTACATAGACAAAGTATTGACCAGCACCAGGTTGACCCTAGAAAGCTAGTTTGACATGGCTTATTTTCACTGGGGTCCTTGGTATAAAAAAACAAAATAAAATATAACTCTTCGTTGAACGGAAGTGACCAGCGTGTGCGGACTGGAATTTCTCCCTCGTTCTGACTGACCACTAGTGAATATATTTGCATTTTCGTTTACTTTATTATTTTATTACGGATGTGTACACACATTAGCGAATAAAGTGAAGCTGCTAAGTAAACGAAAATACATTTCGCCCCTATGCCCATCCCCATAGATAGTATTTGTATAGTGTGTCTTTCAAAGCAGCAAACTATCAACTGTTTTATCCCTCAATTTTTCTATGTAAATAATGGTAGACGTCTGGAAACATTAATCCGTGTCTGTCAGAGGCAGTGGGCTAGTAAACATTCACGTATGCACTTGAAACTTATCTTTGTCTCATGGGGATTCAGTAAATTCCCTACCTATGATAGGGTTTGCTTTCAATAGCCGTGCGCATGACAAGTTAGTTAAGTTTGCCATGCACGTTTGGCATGTCTTTTTGCCTGAAAGAATGCAATGTGTCACATTGCCATCCCCTGTCTGATCATTAGAAACTCCAGAGAAATGGAAACAAGGTCAAAAGTGGCTGCAAAGGTCAATATATGTTTTTTCAACCTGTGCACCACATCAGAATACTGAGCATTATAAACAAAAAAACAAAAACAAAAACAAACAAACAAAACCAAAACTAACCGCCCAAAACAAAACAAAAACAAAAACAAACAAAAAACCCCAAAACCACCACCCAAAAAACAAACAAACAAACAAACAAAAAACAAGCAAGCAAGCAAGCAAACAAGCAAACAAACAAACAAAAAGCAAGCAAGCAAGCAAACAAGCAAACAAACAAACAAACAAAAACTTGCTAGCATTTTTTTAAACTCTGCACTAGCAGGAGATATTGTGGTTGTCTGTAGTGACAGTCATTTCCTTGGAATGACTATTCTATTTGTCTGCAGCCACACATATCACTCCACGTATGACTACATTATTAAGTAAGAGTTAGTAAATGGAGTAGAAATTATATTGAAGTATCAGGGAAAAACAATAAATTATTTTGAATTGGTGTGGCATCGCCGTCAGCCAATCAGACAGCAAGAAGTGCAAACAAACAAAAAATACAACAGACTGGCTCTGCTGGTCTTGCTTGTGGATGAAGTTTTCATGCCGGAGCAAACATAGCCAACACAAATTTTCATCACAGTGTGTTTCTTGTGACATGAAAATAAGTATGTGACATTTGTAGAAAAAGCTACAGGATAGCTTTTTACAGTTTTGCGACTGAGCATGAATCTCGAGTTATGGTGTGACCCCTCTCAATCAAAATGAGCATGTCCCGACACATGAGCTCCATCATGCCGCCTGTAGTTGTGAGTATCAGTGTTTATGTAAATATAAATCAGTGTGTTGTTGTATCATGATGCTGTTGATTATATTTTGTCAGACATAAATGTAATGTATATCGCTGTTTGACCTGTTGCACAAGTATTCCAAGTGTGATCATGCAGTGGCTAAAATGCCATCTGCTTGACGCGAATGCGTGATAGCATGCTTCGAACAACTGAATGGGTCGAGAGCAATGTCAGACGTGCACATATTCAAGATGAATCAAATAAAAGTTTGATGAGACGGCTAGGCAATTACCAGTTCAAAGTATCTGCACAAAGGCAACGTTACTATTGTATACAAATAATAGACATAAGCAAATTCATTTCTTACTTGATGATTTTGATTACGCTTGCCCGCATTGTAAAATCTGTTATCCACATCGGTTTTCTGAACTCAAAGCAGTGTCTCTTCCCGCACATATCAATCAAGCGTTGAAACGTAACTCTTTGTGTTCCTGGTCTTTTCAAATTATAAGTACTCTTCTAAACTTCGTGTTCGTCCACAAATACATGGGAAAACAGGAAGTTTGGTTAACTTATCCAGAAAAGTTTCGTTGATTCGTTTATTATGTCTGTGTGCCCACACAGACATATTGTTTTTCTTTCTTTCTTTCTTTTTCTTTCTTTCTTTCTTTCTTTCTTTCTTTCTTTCTTTCTTTCTTTCTTTCTTTCTTTCTTTCTATCTTTCTTTCCCGGCAAATTTGTCCGACATTTCATTTGAAAAGCATTACATGTAGAAACTCAAAACTGGGCACAATTATACTTCTATAGATAAAGTCTGGCCTATTTATAATGAGAGGTCATGCTTTTCAAATTATGCAAATGAGGGCTAATTAAATTTTTAAATCTTCCATATCTTATGTAGTATAGTAGATGTGGTTCCGAGTGTATAGTAGTTCGATCATAGCAAGGTAAAGGTCATCTCAAATGTCAAGGTCATGTCAAGGTCAAATGTCAATTTTAAGCCAAAATGTCATTTTTGAGGTCAAAGTTCACTTCAGGTAGAGGTCATCTCAAGGTCAAAGGTCATTTAAGGTCAAAGGCCACGTTCGATGGTGGCTTTCTTATTGCCATAACTTGGTCAATTTTTATCTAAATTTGATCATGTTGAGCTCAAACTGTAGTTATTGTAAAACTGCACATTTTGAAACTTGCATGTGACCTCTTCAAAGGTCAAGGTCACTTGGACCTTTGAAAGTTTCATGCAGTCACAATTTATCTAATTTCCAGCCAATTTTAATCATGTTTGACTCAAATTGTAGTTATTGCAACACTGCACATTTTTATAAGAACATGTAACCTCAAAAGGGCAAAGGTCAAGGTCATTTGGCGCTTTGAAAGTTTCCTCTTGCCATAACTTGGTCAATTTTCATCCGATTTGGTTTAATATTTACAACTTTTGAAGGCACACAGATTTGCTTTGTAGCAAATCTTCTTTTCTAGTTGCACAACTACATTGTCTACATGGTTGAACTTTCGGCCTCAAAGCAAGCTCAGCACCTGCATTCTTTCTTTCTTTCTTTCTTTCTTTCTTTCTTTCTTTCTTTCTTTCTTTCTTTCTTTACCAGTGAATTTGTCTTACACGTTTCTCTGACACTTTTATACATAGAAACTCCAAACTTGGCATAATTGTATCTCCGAACAAGGAGTTGAGCCTTTTAATGCAGAGAAATGAAGATGTTTAAAATTATGCAAATAAGGGGCATTTAGAAATTGTAAATCTTGAATATCTTCAAAACTATAATAGATAGAGATGTAATTTCAACTTCTACTCGGGGGGTTATTGACCATTGCGCATGTAATGGATCTAAAACAAAAGTTGTAGCAATTTAAGTTATGCTAATTAGCAGTATCCGAAATTTTCAATCTTGAATACCTGCAACACTATAATAGATAGAAATGTCATTCCAACTTCCAGGGGGATTGTTGACCATTGCGCACCTAATGAATTAAAAACAAAAGCTTTAACAATTTAAAATTATGCTAAGTAGCAACATTAGAAATTTTAAATATTGAATAACTTCAAAGTTATGATAGATGAAGATGCCATTCTAACTTCTATTCCTGTGTTATGGACTAGTTGTACAGTGCCATACCAATATGCTTTGAAGACACACACACTGATTTGCTGTGTAGCAAATCAGCTTTTCTAGTTTTCAATTTAAACCTCTAAATCGGGACACTCTTCACTCGGATGTGTAGGGCCCACTTTCTATGAGCCTACACAGCCATTCGCACCACAATTAGGCCTGTGCCCCATGCCCTGGATTAGTACTGTAGCCTGCGTGGCAGCAAGATATAGGATATCAAGAGCTGGCACAAAATCAATCAATCATGTACCATGTAAAATATAACAAATGTGCTTTGCTTTTTCATTCTTTTTATCTAGGTGTGTGTTTCCCCCAGCCTACCACCAGCTGTGACTTGTGAAACATTAAACTAGTGAAATATTACCCAGTAGCACTTCTTGAATGTTTACATGAAAAGTAAATAGATTGCACTGCACTCTTTCTTTGTTCAATTTCCAATCTTTTTCATCATTGTCACATCAATCAGTGAATCCTAATGCCTGATGTCTTAATTTGTAAGAGTAGTTAAGAAAAAAAAGTATTTGAATCTTCCCTTTTCACTTTGAACACAATGAAGAAAAACAAAACAAAAACAAACAAAAAAAAAAAAAAAGCAAAAAAAAAAAAAACAAAACAAAACAAAACAAAAAAAAAAAAAACAAAAAAAACAAAAACAAAAACAAACAAAAACAAACAAAAACAAACAAACAAAAAAAGTTAATCCATGGCAAGGTGCAGATTGATTTGCTCCAGTTTATGATTGGAAGTCATCGGGAAGGGGTATTTTGTAGATAGCTTGCTGTCAATACAGGTTCATATACTAATGCATTTTAAGTGCATTTTTATGAGCGTTGACTGTTTTATGAATGATACTTCAATTCAGTATCTCTATAACTTAGTCAGCTATTAAAGTGTACAATTTTGTACGTCCAAAATAATCCAATTGGAACATTTTGTAAAGAACACGTCTATATTCAGGCGCAGATGTATGGGGACTTCTAAAACCAGGCTTTTTTAAAAAGTAAAGTAGCTTTTGTCAGTCGATCTAAAGCAGAAAGTGATGAAAAAAGCCGCGTAGCCTATATAATAGGCCCATAACGCTGTATCATAGTTCAGTAGGCCTAACTCCAAAGTGTCCTATCGATATGTTAATATATAAAGTGGGCAAATTTGTCTTTTCAAGCCTGTTTCCAGTTCATGAAAACAGTGCACGCAAAATTCATGAGCCCACTGATTCATTGCTAAGGATCGGTTTAAATGTATGTTGCAAAACATATGAACCCAACTGTAAAGATGCCGGCTTGTTTATCAGGGATATAAGAGGTGTGGGAACACAACTGTAACAAAACTAGAGCGGAAAGGACAAACGTCTGAGATGCCTTTGAATTTTATTGTAACAGTCTAACATGTAGGATCCAATGAAATTATATTTAACAATAGTTAATCAGCGAAACATTTGCACTGCATATATACACGCAATTTTATGCTGCATAGTTTCCTTTCGCCATTAATGAATGAAATGAGAAAACCTATACCCTTCAGTAAATGTACTTTAGGTAAATATATCAAAGTTAGAGCCAAACGAAGATACATTCTATTACTTATTCTCTTGTCCCAAATATAACCAACGTCGCCTACTACTACATACTAAAGTTGCCCATCTTACTCCCTTTACTCTCCAAACCATGTCATATGGTTCACCCGAATGGTCTTTCCTGGTAAACAGTGACATTTTTCCAGCTGTCTAGGAATTTATTTCTGCTACAAATTGCTTTAATTGTGTCAGCATTGGTTAGATTGCAGAGTTCCATACATGTATCCAACCAGGTCTATAATAATTTTCGTTGGTTGATTACACGCATCTTTGAACATGCGATCCTTGCTGCTTGTATATATTTATGATACCACCTAAATCTATGCCCCACTAAGCCGCAGATTTGTGCCCTTTGAGGGGGCAGCAGGGTATGGGGTCAGTGATTGGAGGGCGAAACGACTGGAGGGCTCCCAGTCGGGGGTCCTCCAGTCGCTTCGCCCTCCAACTCACTGCGCCCATACGCTGCTGCCCCCTCAAAGGGCACAAATCTGCGGCTATGCCCCACTCTCTGTCTTGTCCATGCCAATGTCTTGGTGTGTCACTGTGTGTCTTTTCTGTTCAGTGCACGCCGTCATTCTTGTAACAAGGGGGTTTAAATATGGCAATTCCCTTTTTCTCAATTTGGAACTCTGATTGGATATATGTACCTCGGAGTCAGAGCCACTGGTAATTAATTAAGCCTTTCAAAATAATTTGGTATTGCTACAGGTTAAGGAAATAATTATCTTGAAATGATAGTCTTATAAAACATATGGTCTCATAGGCGTGTGGTCTGCAAGGCAGGCAGCACTCTATCTGGCATCACACTGGTAAGTTGCTGGTACATGTAATTCTTGCTTTTCATCTTCACATCATGTCTGCCCTCTTATTTCTATATTTAAATAGAAATTAAAAAAAAAAGCCGCGGGTTATAGGAAAACAGATCAACCGTCGCCCGTCCGCCACAATTTCACTGATTGTCTTCATCCCCAGAACCGTCCGGCAGATCCTTCTCAAACGGTAGGGACTTACCTTGGGTGAGTCTGTACCCTCAATTTGTTTGTTTGTGAACCTTGATATATATCTTTTCTAAAACCACCGGGCGTATGATCACTTTGATAAAACAGACACACACTTGTGGGTACCCATAGGCCCGAGTGGGACCTACATTGGGTTAAATGTCAATCATCACGGGTCAGCAAAACTGAACAGGCGCATGCATGGTGGACTAAATCCACCATGCACTAATTGGTTCCATGGAGGTATTTGTAATCAAATGAAGGGACTATAAAGGCTACATTTTCAAAATCCAACTTTGGAACACAACTAGGTAGATAGAGAAGTGTAAGCAAATGGAATGAATGATCAACCTGGGTCATTGACGAGTGTCATGAACATAACCAGTATAGGGGATTCGGCGGGTAACCTCCCCCCCCCCCAAAGGCACATGCAAATTGGTGATTCACGCCAAAGAAATTAAGGGGTTTGGTGTTGAAACAAGGCAACACCAAACTAATTCTCATCTTAACAATAATTACCTTGTGAATTCTGCTCATTTCGCAGTTTTTCAGGATTAAAAAAAAAGTAAATCGGGTAACGAGGCGCACACAATTTTATAATTCGTCCCAAATTTGTATACTAGTTAGTTCAACAGTCAGCTCATGACGTTCTGTTTTCCCCATTTAAAATATTTGAATTACACCGTTTCAAATGAATATTTTTTTAAAAGATGTTCAGCTTAACTAGCGATAATGTTTTCCAATTTATGGACCTCGACTTAAAATGTTTGCCAAAATTACAAAAAAAATGTCTTTGGTATTTTGCCTTCAACTATGACCTTATCATTAATTTTGAAAAAACTTTCCATATGAACGTACAAGAAAGTTATAATGAGCATGACCTTATTTCAATTATTTTGATTATCAAACACAGCTAGAATTATATGGGTGAAGATTATTATTAATATTATTATGAATGTTTGTAATTCTCTTTTAATTTAAATAAATATGATGCTCATTTTTAATGCATAGCTGAAAAAAGTCCCTTGCCAACTGTCATGTATGGAACATAATCATATGATAGTGTCACTGAGTCTTGATTGTGAAGTGTGATGGAAGTTTAAGATAATGCAAAAACCACTTGTATGGCCGAATAGTTGGGGCTTGCAAATATTTGGTGAATGGTAAGGCCCTAATCGATCTCCTGGGGGCCCAACCATTCTGGAATAATCGGGTCCCTTCTGAATATTAGAACCATGGTTTATAGGATGAGTTAACTGATTAGATAAGTGTAATGAGGACAGTCAATGGCACAAACTATAACTTAGCTAAGGAAAATATAAAAGTAACAATCAGGCCTGCAGGGAAAAGATTTCCATATACATATCATAACATCAGTTGGCTTTATTAGGAAAGGGGCAAAAATGTATGTGAGGCCCAAATGTTCCGAGTACAAATGAGCCCGGGGGAAGAGGGCGGGGTTGGGAGGGGCGGACCGCTATCCCGATGTTCCAAAGGCCCAATGTTACGCAGGTCTACGGTCCCAGGTCTGATATTCAGAGGGTCTGTGTTCCTAGGGTCCAATATTTTGAAAGTTTATATTCCGAAGGTACGATGTTCCGAAAGTCTATGTTCCAAAAGTTTATATTACGAAGACACGATGTTCCGAGTCTCCCGTGCTCCGAAAGTCTATATTCCGACAGTTCCATGTTCCAAAAACCTGTAGGCGTACTTCTATAGGCAATGACTATTATACAAATCCAATGGAACGAAGGCCCAGCAATGTATTCCGAGGGTTGAATAGAATCGGAACTGCTCGGTGGTACGCTTTACTACAACGTTCAATGAGAAGAAAGGCTTCTACACATACATGTACACATACATACATACATACATACATACATGCATGCATACACACACACATACACACACATACATACATACATACATACATACATACATACATACATACATACATACATACATTTGTATAAACATTTTTAGGTAATGCTCACACTGGAAAAGGTCCTATTACAATTTTACATTACATTCCTTCGACAAATTAACCTTCTGTTAACACTAGCACACATATATTTTGGATACTACCTCTTCACAATACCCAACTGGAGCTAACCCGTGGACTTCGCTGCCGTTTCGAAAATTGTGGATTCTGCAAAAATGATTTGTAAATGAGGCTAGTATTGGGACGGTCTCGGGGGGGGGGGGGTCTAATATATAAAACCAAAAGTATATATTTTGCAAATGTTTCAGAGCATCAATAATGATATGATAAATGCTGTGGCCGTGATGCACTTTGATATCCAAATCAAATGTATATTTGTGCGACTGTCCCACAATGCATTGCGCCATGTTCAAAGTAGCGATCACCAACGTGCATGATGTGCCGCCTCAAGGTATTGTATCGCATTTGGATTTGGATTTGTGCCTTTAAATCCAGAACCATTTCCTAGTAGACATTAGCCCATTCCGTGGTCCGAACTCTCTACACACCACAAGCTAATCTGTCACTGTCTAGGCTACACATATATGGAAGTACTATTGTCACCTTCTTCTGCAGAATATTGACATGGGCTGTACAAGCGCAAACAAATTAAAGGGTCTTCAGTGGGTAACTACTCAGAATATGTTTCGGATCCCTGTACCCGTACATGTCTCTCTGTGTAGCGGCTCCTTGTCTACGCTAAATATTCAGCTAAGACAACCCACATAAAAATTATATATATATGTATATATATATATATATATATATATATATATATATATATATATATATACATATATATATATATATATATATATATATATGAACATATCAATGCATGAGCTAAATAAGTGTAGCTTTGCTAATAAATGCAGAGTTTCATTATGAGTAAAGAATACCTTCAAACCAAACATGATTACTGTATAGTACAAGCTCAGCTAAGAATAATTTGACTTACCCCTGAACCAGTATGTATCTTTTCTAGCTGGATAGCGTACCTTGGCTAAACCACCTGCCAGTGTATAACTGAAGTAGAAACAAAGTGGGACATTATATTCTGTCCCAGTGATTACAAAATAAACACTTGTAGCTAGACCACCTGTACACACTGAGAGAAATCCTAACAATTACTGTAACTAACGATGATAACTGCTTCAGACACAATCGAGTTGGTAGATTAAATTTGAGATAGTAAGTCATGTTTTAAAAGTACTTTTACGACTGTTTGCCTTGGTAACTCGGGGAACGGACACCTGGAACCTGGCAAAGTATTCCGATAACAATCACCGAACAACGAGGGCTACGCTGTTTTACCAAACAACTGTGGCTATGCAACTATACTGTTTTCCGGCTCAAGTTAACCCTCCATACACGTTGAAATAAATTGCTATGTTTGAGTTGGCTACTGCAATATAACGGCATATGACAGCCACTTTCTTGATAAAAACTTTTAGCCAGGGTCGACCAATTTTTACTTAGGAGGAGCAACTTGAAACTATTTTTTCTTATGTTTCATGAAATTTATTTGGGGCCGGGCCTTTTCAGTAGGGTGAGATCGGGTTACCTGAACCACACATATATTTTTGTTAGGCCTTGGGTAACTTGGACATTTGTTGAAACATGTTTAAAAAGGATGCTCTTTCCTTTTTTAAACATTACGGTACCTCCATTGACGTCAGTTTAATTTGTTATCTGGGCACAGCAGGAGGCACTTGTAGACATTAAAATAGGCAAAGGTACTGTCAATGAAGGGCAAGTTGCAATATGTACTTTAATCACCTAATAGTTTTTTGCGAGCCAGTTATGTCGTTATTGTGCCACAACAACCTACCAAAAGCTATGGTAGGAGAGAATTCCAATGGTCCTTTCTACCAGCAAATTTTAAAATAAAACTGGGCTGACCTGTTTTTACCATGGTGGCTGGTGCCAAAGGTTGCTGGTTTGAGAGCCGGTTCGTTCACAAAAAAACATGATAAATAAGACGCATTATAAATAAACTTACGACAGTTTTTTTTCTTTATGAGTCATCCGTAAACATATAAAGTAGGTTAAAAAAATTTTAAAATGTGTTGCCGGGTTTCCGGTTAGCTCAATGTGACCTGTATTGTTTGGGATCGGGCCTTTTCAGTTGCTTTCTTTCCCAATCACTTTTTTTTCTTAAACAAATATGTTTAAACCAATATGTTATAAGGCCACGCCGTGATTTACCCTTTTACAGTATTCACCTGGTTGAAAATTTTACTGGCAAATTAACATTTGTGATGGAGAAGATGAAGCTTGTTTCATTTTCCGATATGGTCTCTTCATATTAGAATATCTGTATTCTAATATGAAGATTATTATACAAATTAAACGTCCATTCCATTCACTCTAAGAAAACATAGAACATAATATCAAAACCTTTGGGAAATGTCAGATTAGATGTACTTAGGACCTACGTTATATAAAACAGTATCGGCAGTAAGGGTTCATCATCCTGATAAGTACATATATTACAGACCTGATATAACAGAAGTATGTAAAGGAGTTGACGTCCCCAATTTTATTTTGAAACATAGTTTTTGCTTAACATGGTCAGTATCTTTCGGATACGAAATCAAACGAAGCTTCTTTTGCTTTTAAATCAAGCATAAACAGCACATATGAAATTTAATTTACCTTTATCCATGCTTCGTACGATGTTTGTCGATTACGACAACAGTTAGTGTTATGACAATACAAATAAGCACCTTCTTAATGCCAGTGTTACCCATTAAATATATTTGTTTGTGATAGTATAAGATGATTCAAAGATTGCATGCATTCCTACTTGCCTATCACTGACTATTTGGAATACCAACATGTAAACCCCTGCGGGCCCGTAAGTTGGAAGGTGGGTCAATTGATGAGGGAGATATTCTATGGCACTGGTAAGCCTGACAGCAAAAAGTCTACCCAGCCCATGAGACTTTAAATTTGAGCATGTATGATTTTGCATACAGCATAAGCCTGATACAGGTAACGCATGTAATATTTTATGCTAAGGAATGTAATAAGTATGGGATGTAGCTGCATATAATAGGTACATGCTAAATAGAGTCTAAATGAGCTGACACTCTAAGTTTCTGATATACCCTAACTTAGGAGTGCATTTCTTTCTTGCTTGCTTTCTTTGCCTTCCTGAGTAATATGGATAACAATTTGTGTATAAATTATTACACCATTATAAACAAAGACTCAAGATTCAAGGTGTACTTCATTTGGCAAATAAAGTAGCTGCCCGACCGAAGTCCCGAACTGTATGCTGAAGAACACCTGGTCGAGGCTCATACAAATTAGGTCATACTGTTTATCTGTAGCAAGTTATTATTCTCATACTGCGACATCACACGTCCAGAACGGGCCCTGTGAGATCAGAATGAAGGAGTGAATATAATCATATACTTTAACGCTGTGACGCATACCTTTCAATTTTAACGATAACGATGTGGATCAACAAATAAAAAGAGGGATATGGAGAATTCATGATGTATGCTTTTCAATGTTACAGATAACGACATGGGTTAAAGATATACTGTAAGTTCAGCTAAAACTGTCAAATCGATATTGAGCAACACAAATATTTCAAGTTTTGGAACAAAATTATTTCACACATTTATTCAATGAATTGCATAAATTTACATGACTGGTAGTAAGAATGAAAATGATGGAATGCAATTACATTTTAGAGTGTCAGGTATTATTTTCTACACATGGGGTCAAAATGATCAAAGCTCATTCGAAATTGTTGGCTCCCCTGCAGGATCGGATTGATTGATCAATTTATTGATTATCTTGCATGCATTTGATGCAAAATAAGAAGGAAGTGTATAAAATAACCATACATTAAAACATGAATAATATCTAAACATTTTTATGAAAACAGGAGGGATGAGTTGGTTGGAACCTGTCCCCATATTGGCAACACCAGAACCATTATCTATGCCATCCCTCCGAGCCATACTAAAGTGTCAAGTGATATCTTTCAGTTGGGTATAGAGGCTCTTTCAAAGTGAAGCTTTAGTCTATGTTTTAAAATTGGACCTGCCAGTCGAGGGTTTTTCTCATATGGTAGGCTATTGCAGTCTTTGATTGAATTCGAATATAAAAGTAACTGGCCGACATAATTGGGTCTAGGTACGTACGATAAAATGGAAGGTACCATTCCTAGTATTGTACCTGTGAACTGAAAATGGTTTCTTGAAACTTCTCTTCGGGTAGTGTGGGCATTCTCCATGGAATATACTGAAGGCACAGCTTTGTCTTAATAAGCTTGGCTCTGAGCCCAGCGTTTAATAGTTTCGCTTGATGAAGCTTCTGTGGACCAACATTGAATCTGGGACCCATGTTGACAATGAAACTTGCCAGTTTATTTTGATCAACTGAAGTCCCAAACTGAAGGCACCAACAGAGGATGGTTACAGGGTCATTTTCTCGTATCATCAGCTTGATGTAGTCCAAACCCACAAGCTTTTAGGACCACATGTTGACCCTCTCGTCACTGAACTACACTTGCAAAAGACTGAAGAACACTGTTTCTGTTCAACAAAATCAAATATCTTCTGCCATTTTACAGTAAGTAACAATTTTATAATGGACTAGTTCAGCCAATCATTGACTATTCGTGCACGGTTTGGGGCAACTGCTCTAAACAAAATCTCCAACAGATACAGAGGGTCGTAAAAATGTTTTTTTGACATTAAAAAAAGACGAAAAATTTCAACTGTCAAAATATTCAACAAGTTGAGCTGGTTACCATTGATTGAGCATTTCATATATCTTAAATGTCTGCTCGTGTACAGATGTCTTGATACTTTGTGGCAAGAATCCCTTGCTGGCTATTTTACTTCTATTTGGGGCAATACACAGGTACAAAACATGACATAGTCCTTCCTCGGGTTTCTATTGTCTTCGTTTTAAAACTGGTCAAGGGGCACTTTGCAGGCACAGGGACTGGAACTGTAGAATGCCCTAGATATACACATAAGAGAGAGTCCAACAACAGTCTGTTTTAAAGGGAGGTACAAAAGGTACATGAACAGTTTTACCTCCCAGAGGCAAAATATCTGGCTGCATAGTTAATATTTACAGTTTTTCCAGAAAGGATTCAATATCTTCTACATGTCTTGATTTATATATTTTATTTATTTGTTTATTTATTTATGAATTGAAAATGTATTTTTTGCATTTATTATGTATTCTATAGGTATTGTAGGAGGGCCCTTTGTAAATAAACCTTGTGTCACCCTCAATAAATAAATCTTTTACTTACTTACTATATATAATTGGCAGTTTTAAGGCATGGAATAGAAGATAGTAACAACTATGAATTGCATAATCAAAGTGTGGTTGAACAAAGTTTGCCCGATCAGTGTACGAGTTTTGAAATGCAGGATATTTCCATGCCAGTAAATGAAGTTTAGTCTTCAGTTGTTTTTTTCACAATGTTATTGACTGTAGAGACAACAGAAAGAGACAGATCTAACTCCAACCAAAAGGGTTCTGAAAGTGTCTACTGATGGGATTTTGTAATTGAAGTATTCATCTATAAAATTTTGTGAACCAGTTAATTTTCTAGAACCAAACAAAATGCATTCAGTCTTGCCCAGATGTATAGAAAGCTTGTTATCAATAAGTCACTTGTTGCAAGACTTCAGATTGGTGCCTATAGTGGAAATGATCTGTCATTGATTCATGACTGATAAAAACAAAACAGCATCATCTGCATATGAAAGTAATTTGCACAAGATGCAAATTTGCATGTCATTAGCATAAGGCAGTACAAAACGGCCTTAATGTGTTGCATTGGGGGACATCACAAGTTATGTCTCCTAGGTCGAAATGGGTATCATTGATGTCAGTAAGCTGGCATATGTGTGTGATATGGTTGAAAGCTATCTACTGACTTAATGTGCATTTGTAATTTAATACAGAGAATAATATGGTCTACAGTGTCAAAGGGCTTTTGAGAATCTATTTAGATAATGCCCGTATGATGGCACTGGAACAAATTGTCCTTCAGGTGGTCTGTTAAATATGGCAGACAGGTATCATCAGAGAATGGCTCCCAAACCAGACTGAAACTAGTATGAAATAATAGGCACTGATGTAAGTGTGTGTTGGCACAGGCCTGAGTACCTTGACTGGAGTAGCAGCTAAGGCACTGATCACCCAGGTGTTAAAGCTAATATTATGGCCCTTATGACCTAACCCCCCCCCCCCATGCGGAGCACTCTTCGAAAAAGAACTACAATTAATATATACAATTTTTTTAATATTTAAAATTGCCTATACATACAAAAAAGAAAAAAAAATACACAAATTCTTGGAAATCAGCTCGGGAGGCTACTCTCCTCCCAGTCCTTGTTCTCATGGGAGGGTGTTATGGTAAGGTCACTGTGGCTGAAAAAACTGATGGCTGCTGTCTGTCATCAGACCCTTTCTCTGACTCCACATCATCAACTATGGGAACAATGGGCACTTGGGTACCAGTCAGGCACTCATAAATACTGTTGTTTATCATCCATATCCTCATCAGTGGTGGGGGTAGGGTCTTCTGGCCCTTTATGCCCAAAAAGATCAGGGAGAATATCCTCCAAAGAACCATTGTCCTCCTCCCGATCATAGGCTATCCTGTCATCTAAATCCAAGCGCTCCTGCCTCATCCTCCTCATCCATATTTTGATAAAGTTATCCTTGCAGGGCTGTAGAAGATCATGGTGAGCCACCCACTCCTTCGTGTGACCCTTGATCCTGAACAGGACTGTTGACAACACCTTCACTACCATGTATGGGCCGCTCAACACCTTTTTTCAGTTTTCGTGATTGGCCTGACTTGCAGCTAGACTGTAGCCTGTACACAAGATCACCCACCTCATATTCGTGACAGCACAATTTGAGGTCATACGTTTTTGTGCTGCTGTTTTTGTGAAACCTTCAGATGATCCTGAGCTATCTGGTGCATTTCATCTAGGATTTGCCTAAGCTCTTGGGCATACACTGGCAGGTCCTGCTCCAGCTGATTACCTGTTAATCCAAACACAAGATCCCTGGGGCTCAAGACTCTCCTCCCAAGCATTATTAGATTGGAGGAAAAATCAGTGTCACTGTTCAGCATTGCACAGATGTTTTTTGTGCTGCTGTCTTTCTGACACCTTCATATGATTCTGAGCTATCTGGTGTGTTTCATCTAGGATTTGCCTAAGCTCTTGGGCATACACGGGCAAGTCCTGCTCCAGCTGATCACCAGATAATCCAAACACAAGATCCCTAGGGCTCAAGACTTCCCTCCCAAGCATTATTAGATTGGAGGAAAAACCAGTGTCACTGTTCAGCATTGCACAGATTGCAGTGGCTAGCTGGGCAAAAGCTTGCCCCAATTCCTCTGGAAACCCTCCCTACAACACCTGATCATCTGTAATAGTAGACGGTTATAGCTCTCTAATTGCCCTTTGCCACAAGAGCAATAGGATGTGGTGCATGTCTTTGGGATATCTAATGGGTCAAATATGGCCCATACTATTTCCAGTCTACATTTATCCCCTGATCACTATGGAGATACGGAGGGCTCCCAAACCTGGTAAGGAATTTATTCACAAGGTTGTCCACAATGGATTCCGCTGTTTGGTTTGGGAGCCTGTAGCACTCCATCCATTTGGTGACCTGATCAACCATCATTAGGACATATACATTCCTTGATGCACTAGAAGTAAGGGGACCCAAGATAACAATATGGAGCTGTCCATTGAGGCCCCTGCATGGTATCTGCCTAGTTGAGCTCTCCGCCATGCCTTTGGATTCTTGTTCACTCTGCAGGTAGCACATGCCTCTGCATACAGCATACAGTCAAGGCCCATTTGGTGCCAAAAGAAACTTCTTTTGAGAGTCTCAAGGGTTTTGGTCTGGCTAAGATGTCCAGTGAACCAAACATCATGACACTGCCTGAAAACTCCATCTCTGAGAGACTTTGGCACTACTAGACACCTCCTAGAGACCATATTCTCCCATCTGTAGAATAGGACTCCCTTCTCAAGGGAAAGTTGTGATGTGCACATCCAATAGTGATTGGTAGCTGTGACTTCTCAACTGGAGTTCATCACTGAAAGGGTATGTGTGTGACTCCAACCATGACACTACGGGAGCAATGTTGGCATCCCTCTTCTGATGTTCGTGCACTGTCTGAGCTGAATAACCCTCAAATCAAGTACCGCTGCCATTTTGGGCTGCAGAACTTGTAGCGTCTAGGTTGACCTGCCTTGTTGCCAATGTCACTACATCGTCAACTTCAGTCTCAAAACTTTCTCCACTGAGTGTGAGCTCAAGAACAATACTTCCAACCACCACATGGAAGCTGTTGTAATTCAACTCAAGCTCTATAGTAGCCACAGAACTCCTCATCATCTGGTATGCAAGACAGGCCATCAGCATTTTGGTGTTTATCGCCTGACCTGTGCATAATTACCATGTCGTATTGGCTGAGTACCTTTAGCCACCTAGCTAATTGCCCCACTATGTATTTAAACATCATCAGCCAGGCAAGGCTACTATGGTTGGTCCTTACCACAAATCTGCGAGCCATGAGATAATAGCAATAATGCTGTGTGCACTTTACTATCCCTAGCAATTCCTCCCTGGTAGTGCAGTACTTTCACTGTATAGACATTAGTGACAGGCTACCACAGGAGATGACCCTTTACCTCAAATCGTGTAGCTTGGACAATTCTGCCCTCATGGCTGTACCTGAAGCATTACTGTCAAACATGAATATCCCCTCATTGCATGGGAATCCCAACACTGGCGCATTGATGAGAATTGATTTCAGTTTCTCAAAAGCATCTTGATGCTCTGCTCCCCAGTGAAACTTATTCCTGGGGCCCATGAGAGGACACAAAGAGCTTGCAGTTTCTGCAAAATCGGGGATGTCTTCCCTAAGGTATTTCACAAACCCAAAGAATGCTAACACATCCTTGGTGGTCTTGAGGTCTGGCCATTTTTTGACTGCCATGATCTTATTGTGGTCGACCCTTATGCCCTCCAGGGATATTATCCTACCTAAGAACTTCACTTCTGTTTGAAGCAAGACACATTTCTGTGGCTTTAATTTGATTCGTGTTGGCAGAATTTCCGCAGGACTTCTTCCAAGTTCTTGAAATGGCCAGAAACATTTTTCCAGAGCACCAATGCATCATCAAGACACACCAGTACCACGGACCATGTCAGTCCCCTTAACACCAGATTCATTGCTGGCATGAAGGTTGCTGGAGCATTACACAAACTGAACAGCATGCAAACATATTTAAACAGCCCATACCTAGTAATGAAGGCTGTCTTGTATGAATCGCTGGGCTCAATAAGAAAGTGCAATTACAAACTGGCCATATCAAGGGAAGAAAAGAAACAGTTACCACCCAAGGTGTCTAAACTTACCCCTATAAGAGGTGACCTCATTCAGTGCCCAATAATCCAGGGACCACCACACCCACCATCTCTGCCCATTGAGATGAAGATGGCCAAATCACTCTGGCATCCAAGATTTGTTTCACATGTTTCCATTCCTTATCTGCAAATCCCAATGGAACTTGCCTTATTGACTGTTTAATGGACCTAGCATCTTGAGTGTTTATTTTGTGCATCACAGCTGCAAAGCATCCCAGGTCAAGAAAAAACATCGGCATAGTCACTCAATAACTGAGTCGATTGGTGACATTTGGCTGGTGTCAAATTGTTACATGAGTGTTTCCATAGAGACTTGAACTGCTCTGGCACTTCAATCTGTGTTACAGTACTTTCCTTCCCAATGTCCACTGCCCTCATCTGGTAATTATCAGGGGGATTGGCATCTGTCAACTTTAACAAACTTCCTCCTTCTGATGATTGAATGTTTTGAACAGACGGATCAGTATCCATCAACCCTGATGAATCCTTCACCTCTGCATCCTTCACATCCATTATTCCCAAGTGTATGTTGGCTATAATAGAAGGATTAATGTTCATCAACGCTGATGAACCTGTCACCTCTGGACCTGTCAGGACCCCTTGAGACTGCAGGCATTTCCCACCAGCTTACCAAGCTTAAGGTGATGAAGCAATCTGACAAATTGAGGAAATCCAGAGGAATGTTATTCTTTCCAGATCCCAGAATTGTAGGGCAATAACTCTAAAATAGTCTTAAACTATTGTTAAAAGTTCAACATTTTATGAAAATTTTCATTAATAGTTTAGAGGTTATTTTCCTTCCATACTTAAACTTGTTCAACTGAGATATTCGTGTTATTTTACCATGTAAACCTTGCTGTATGACAAGTGCCAAAGTCAAAACTATACAATCAAGTAGTCTTAAGCCAGCAAAGGGGTTTTTTCTAGGCATTGGAGGTGAGAAAATAACTGTACACAGTGGTCCACCTGTGGGGGAAAGTCCTGAATTTCTACTCCATTACCAGATGCCTCTGGCTAAGTGTCCCTTATTAATCTTTGGGCCCTCTTAGCAAATTCTTCCAAGGTCTCATCTGTGCTTTGATTCAAAGAAGACAGCTGTATATGGACACTTGAAGTGGGGTCCTTAGGGCTAAACCTATGGTCCAGTTTCAATACCAGGCCTTCGAAATCATCACATACGGCACCATTCAAGCTCCCATAGAAATCAAGGACCTCCCCTCATTGACCCTGTACTAACCTGTCCAATCAATCACCTGGTGTCCATCCCTACCTCCCAGCCATCCTATTAAACTTCAAGAAGTCCTGTTTCATGTCGTATGTGGCCATCTTAGGTGCTGGTGGTTCAATGAGAGCCATTATCCTCCCACCCTCTACTCTATTTAGGGCCAGTAATCCTGGGGGTGTTTTTAAACCTTGAGGCCCATGAGATACATGAAGGATCTGGACCCCTATTGTAGTGATCGGTCCTTGTGGCCCGGGATATACTTGAGGGACCTGAACCCCTGTATCAGGCATTGGCAATGGTAAGGGTTGGAATTCTTGTGTATTTGTCACAGTTTGGTATGATGGGGGTCTTTAGTATTGTTTGCCAACTTGATTTACCACGTTTGACATGTGGGACCCCCAGAGGGGGTACATGTGATGACAGGGCTGCTGAAAGTGATGGCAATCAACCCATTGGCAGGGATGGCTTCCATCCTTGTCTGTATGTCAAAAAAGACTCAGGTGTCTGTGTGTGCGGTGTGGTGTGATACACATCATGTGGTGCCACTCCTGACATTGTATATAACACTGCAATTGTGAATGACGATGGTGGACCCTGTGAACTTGTTGCAATAATTGCCCCCTTCCCCCCCTCCTGCCTGTTGTCGATGTGGAAGAGCATGCCACTGGCGGGACTCCTGTGGAAGTCTGGGTTGTGATTGACTGTGTCTTTTGGGGTATGCTCAGTGGAGCCTTACCTTGGCCCGATGCCAACCCAACTTTTTGGCTTTGCAATTGTGCCTGGTTTGCAACAACCGTGTCCACCTTCTATGTCAAACCCAACAATGCCTGCTGCACTACTTGCATCATGCCTGCCAACAGCTGATCTTTATCTGCCTGGCTAATCTTCTCTTGAGGCTCGTCAGTGGTAATCAACCCATTTTGCCACATCTTCTCCCAGGCTTCTTTGGTCAAAATGTTTGGCCTGCACTAGCTGGTCTACTGTCAACAAATGAGCATGCTCATTCAAATCCTCATGCAAACTAAGAATTGCCTTTACTTTGTTTATCCCAATGCCTGGTAGATTACTCAAAGCCTTGCCTGTAGCATTATGCATATTGATGGCTGCCATGATTGTATTTCCTGGGAGATTGTAGGGGCAGTTATGTGAAAATTTGGATATAGGATTTCAAGGGACACGTTAATTATCCAAAATAATTCCTGCTCAGAGAATGTATAAATATAAACAATGCTCCAAAGCCAAGGAAGAATATAAAACCATACACCAATTACTTGCCAAAATAATCATGACCTCAACAAACAAAATTAATGCCCCTGACTGATGGCATTTAGTACAAAATACCCCTGATGTATGGCATCAAATTAGGAACTTTACTCGCTAATGTATATCTTTCTCCAAATATGTTATATTCATCCAACTGGAATGTGTCGTCTCGCTATGGTAACATTTAAATATATACTGTAGATTGCTTTATCTTCACGTGTTTAAATGTAAACATGTAAGGATAAACAAACACACAATAATCTTAAGAAAATGTATTAACATATATTTGAAACATAAAGGATGCCTAAAATAATTAGAAATAGGCTCTCTTTTGGTTGAAAAGGTGTTATTTATGAATGTTTATATAGTATATAATACAAATCTGCCCTGATCATGGTGGAACCATCAGTCTGTTGCCCCGGCAACACAGGAAGTGAGAAAGATCGCAGTTAAATATGAATGTCTCCTATTGGCAATTAACAATATTGTCACTTAACTTCTGGTGAAGCAAATATGGAGAGGAAGAAAAAAAGCTCACTTCTGATAAACAAGATAAAACTTCATTGTTTGAAAGCTCACTTCCAATAAAGTAGATATGGAGATAAAAAAAAGAAGGAAAAAGACACTCTTCCTGTCATGAACTTTATGTTTGAAAAATCCAAGACTTCAAGTCAATAACATTGTTTGATCTTGATTGCAATCCCATAAGATTAGGATACTGCAGAACTAGGTATCGATATCGCTGGGACAGGGTAACATAACACAGTAATGGCTGCAATGTAACGCACAATAGAAAAGTTTTCTGCGGCGGAACATTCGAACAATAAAACTGCAGTACAAGAAACCGTGTTTCCCACCATATCAAAGTTTCTCAAAAATGATACCAAGTTGCTACATTTGTCTACTGTGTGAACAGGTACCTAGGTTAGACACAAGACCAATCAAGATATTTCAAAATGTTATCATCAAACAAAACTGTCACACACAATTAAACTTTGAAAAGCAAACAATTGCCTTGAGAACTGACAAAAACGATGGCAAAATCCCAACATCAGTCAGGCAATTACCTGACGGAATTGTATGTGTATGTTGAAATACTATACTGTGATCTTGCCGTCACACCATCGAGACATAAGACCAAACAGTGCACGACCATGGGCAGCTAACAAAACTTCAACTTGATGTCCAAATAGTCCGATTTTGGACAGATTTTCTATGTTATCTATAGTCCATGGGGACGATTAGTCATCATTTGCCTTACAGAATCTTCCCCTCCCCTGAAATCTGACGAAATGTACGTCGCTATATATCCTGTCATAACTGCTGGAGAAACTGCCCTCCAAATCACTGGCGACATATTCTTTTGACTCCATCATGTTGGTTAGGAGCTTGCAACTACTTGGCGTCATTCAGTCACGTGATCATGATGGCCATATTATTGCACAGTTCAAAATAGACTTGTGCTCCGACGGTACTATCTCAGTTTGATTGTGCTTAAGCCTTTTCAACGTTAAACATTTTTGGTCACGCATATCAGGAAGGCATACTTGAAGGAAGTCTGATATGCAGAGTTTCATGAGAGCAACCTTGTGCCATCATACAACAAGAAACTGAATGTGCGTACGAGCTAGTCTTGCTATCACAAAGGCACGATTGCTCACAACAGTTTTAAAGCCTGGTGTTTATTGTAAGGACTGGAATCTTAACAATGACTATCATAAATCCAAAGTTAGTATATGCAGTATCTCTGGATGAAAAATAGAATATTGATTCTGGTTTGGATAAGAACATCCGAAAGATGTTGACAGCTACCGCTATTACCGAATTAGAATTGGTGTTTCTAATTCATCACTCTTGTTAGGAAGAACCTATGTGCTAAATCCACTTTGACGGTGAAAAGCTAAAAAGGCTGGGGACCATTTACTGTTAAACCAGAAAAATGTTTTGCATCAAGCGATTTTGATAAACGTACTTGCAATTCTTCATGAAAATTGCGCCTTGATTTTTTTGAAATTCTGAAGATGCTGCTATGATTTACCATACAGCTTTATTTAATTCATTGTTACCACCAGAGGGCAGTTTACATTTTTAAGGTCGGCTGACTTGTCAGGAGCTCTACGTCCGTTCACACTTCACATTTTTTACTTTTGCTTCAAAACAATGGTCAGATTATCTTCACGCTTGTCGGTAACATACCTTAGGTGGTCTCTTTCAAGTTTCACGCTCCAGTGATTTTTGAAATTTTATTAATTTCTCGTTTATTTTTTGGCAAAATTTTACAAAATCCACTTTAATACTCAAAATCCTAAAAAAGCATCTTCACTAAAATCGCTTGGCTTATCTTATTTCTTTTATGATTTTCAAAATTTGGGTACTTATCTATAAATGCGTGCGTGTACATTAGTATTGGTTTCTATATGTCAGCGAATTGGGTTGCAACGGTAATTCGTATTTTTTACTTCTTCAAAACACTTACGCCAGAGCACTTCAAACTTGGTGGGGATAAACTTGCAGTATGTCTACGGAGCTTGTTCAAAGGGTCCAGCGACAATGATTTTCTGTTGGTTATGTCTCGGTGCGAACCCAGACATTTTGTTTTTCCAAGAATTCTTTCTTTTTTCTTTTACGACCAAATTTGAAGAGGTTTTTTCGGACAAACTTTTATTCTGAAAACCACCAAAATTGCCATGGTGACTGACCTACAAGCGAAATTGTTTATGTCGTTTGGAATAGTCATGATGTTTAAAGTTATGCAAATTAGGGGCAATTAAAAGTTTAAAAGCGCCATATCTTCCAAACTATTGCAGATAGACACAAAATTTCAATGTACATGTGTAGGTTTGTGACACTTGCCATAGTGATGGATAGTAAATGTAAGTTGCAGAATTGTAAATCGTGTAAATTAGGGGATTATAAATTTTGAAAGTTGAATGTCTCCAAAACTAGAATAGATATAGATCTATATGCCGTTCCAAGTTCAATTTATAGATTTATGGCAAAAGCCGCATTCAATGAATCATGAACCAAAGTTGTGGGATTTTGATTTATGCAAATTATGTAGATAATGGTGCCATTGTCACTTCAATTTATTGGTAGTGACATAGCCGAATACAATGAACTATGATCCGAAAATGTGAAATTGTAATTTTTGAAATCAGGTAAATACACAAAATTTAAATCTTGCATAACTTAAAAAATATTAGAGAGAGAAGGGCCATTCCAGTTTAAATCTTTACATTTAGGACATAGTTGCATCCAATGAACCATGAGCCATAGTTGTACAATTTTAATTTATGCAAATACGATGAATACATAAAATTCAAATTTTGAATAACTTCAAAATTATTATACACGGAGATGCCATTCCAACTCTAATTTATAGATAAGTGACATGGCCGCATCAAATGCACCATGAACCGATGTTCTAAGATTTTAATGTAGACAAATTAGGTGAATATGCAAAACTTAAATCTTGAACAGTTTCAACACTTTTATAGATAGAGGTTTGTGACATAGCCGCGTCCAATGAATCTACATTGCAAAAATTTTAATTGATACAAATTAGTTGAATACAAAAAAAATATCTTGAATAACTTCAAAACTATTATAGATAGAGGTGTCATTCTAACTTCAATTTAAAGGTTTGTGATATAAACCATGAACCAAAGTTGTAGGATTTTAATTGCTGCAAATAAGCCGAATCTAAATGTTGAATAGTTTCAAAACTATTAAACACAGAGTTACTATTCCAACTACGATTTGTAGGTTTTTAAAATAATCTCATCCAGTGAACCATGAACCAAAGTTTGAGGCTTTCAATTTATGCAACTAAGGCAAAGGCACAAAATTAGAATATTCAATAGATTCAAAACTATTATAGATATTTATGTCATTCAAACTGCAGTTTATTTAAGTTTGTGACCACATCGAATGAACCAATAACCAAAGTAGCATTTTAATTTATGCAAATTAGGCTAATACACAAAATTTAGATTATGTTGAACAATAGCAAAGCGTAGCATTTCAAACTGTTCTAATTTTGAAGGAACCAAGACAGATTTGCTGTCAAGGAAATCTTCTTTTTTAGTTTTTATATTTTTCTTTCGTCCATTTTTTTTAATTGCAAAAGCGAAAGTATTCTCCTAACCGCTTAGCCATTTGCTTTGACGTTGTATAGGAGCACCTCTGGGTACCCCTAAACTTGACTGGTGGCGCTGGAACTTTGATTATTTTTCTTTTTTGGTGATTTTTATGGTTTTTTTCCTATACTTGACTTCTCCAAACCGTCATTCAGATTATGTTAAAACTTGGTGGAAATTTACTTCCGTGAAAGATCATAAAAGTTTTCGCTAGGTGCCATTGCTATGGATGCCTGGTTTTATTTTATATTATTTAAATTGGGTACTTGTTGGTTGACACAAACATTTTATTATTGATCAGTATGGAAGGCAATGGGGATTGCAATGGCAATTCATATTTTCGATTTCTTCTCCAAAACCGTTGACCAGATTCATGTCAGACTTGTTGGGCATTTTCTTTGGCTGGATCTCTTCTGAGTTGGTTCAAACTGTCTCACCTATTTCAGTCGAGTGCGGGCTCTTTTCACAACCCTTTATTTTATTGACTTATTTTTATGTTGTCTGTGGAAGTGTCTCCAATATGTTCTTTGTTCGTTTGTCCTATGTGTCTGGCAAGGTGTCAGATATATTCCCTCATGCAGCCAATAATGTTTATTTCATTTCATGCTCTTTCAATGGACGTGCCATGAAGACACACTATGCGGCCCACAGCAGCTCCTGCATAAAGCACACACCATCGGGCCACAAAGTGCGTCACCTGATCGTCTCACATGCTTTTTTTCCCGAGTTCGGAATTTTCATTTTCCGTCAGGTTTTTCCAATAAAATATCTATGTATTTACAGCTGAACCAGAGCAAAACATCTGCAGACACTCATGATGAGTATATTATGAATTTCTGTGAACCTCATAGCGTGACATTAACAATGGTGGGAGATGAATGGGGATTTCCGAGCAAACATTTCTTAGAATTTTTGTAGTTATGACCTGGGTATGTAAGAGTTACATTGTACACTTGTAAGAGTTACATTGTACACTTTACAGGGATATTTAGTTTTTTGTACCAAAAGTTATCAGTTGATTGCGAGTAAAATGAATCTCACTTTTGGCAAGGCACGTTACTACTAGGCTCGTTGTGAGCGATCTTTACAAAGAAAATAATGAAAGGAAAACTAGGACTGCACAAAAACAGCTTTCAATCTTGATGTACAGAAATCTTGAACTCTAAATTTCAACAAAAACTGCATGGATGCCGTATGTTCCAGAGCCCATAAAACACCAAATATGAAAACCCGCACCCTCTCAACACGCACTTTGCTACCGTGCTTTTATGTATTCTGTATCCCTTTATGAATTGCACTCTTTCCCCCTTAAGTTACATTGAACTTCCATAAATGGATGGATATAGCAATGTCAAGTGGCAACCTCCAAGGTATTTTCGACTTACCCGACCGATGTAGGGATTAGTGATATTGTTTATTCTTGGCTATCAGGATTCAATGTCAACACGGTCCACTGACGACGATTTACAGCTTTGATGAATATTAAATGTATGAACTTATATTTTGTTTATTTGTATCAGGATTAGAACTTCCACATTCCCCATATGGTAGATAAACGTACCGTTGTACAAGATTTGAGGACATGAAAAACATTACAAGTATTCCATTTTGAATTGAATTTACGTTGGCTGTTTTGCTTTATTTAGTGTGAAAATGCAGAAGTCCATATTTCAAAATGACACATACTTTGAAACAGTATAAATAAGCACAGATTATTAGGTATTCATTGTTTGAAATATTGAGTTTTGCATGCTCTAATATTTATTGAGAGAAGTACCGATAGGCAACATTTTCTATTTCAATTTGTTGTATGGTTCCTGGAATTTTGACATATGTAGTATTTTGCTTAAATTAATTACTGTTCTTGAACAAAGGACATTTCCAAAACAGGTTTTTGTTTAAAAAGGAGACACAATACGTTATACTAATGATTATTACAAGGCAGATGACTGAACTAAATTCCAAATCTGTGTTTAAAAGCCTCGAGCCTACAAGGTTTAATTGACCATTGCGACCCAGAGCCACAAGACTTCTCAACATGCTCATAATCTGGTTGACACATTTAATGTCTGGGCCTACATGAGCCTCACTCGGCTCACTTGACGGCCTTGTCAAGGATCATGTTTTTTGTTTGTTATGTTTATTTTTGTTTTTGTTTTTGTTTCTGTTTCTGTTTTTGTTTTTGTTGTTCTTGTTCTTGCTGTTTTGATTTTTGCTGTTTTTTTTTTTTTTTGTTGTTGTTGTATGGGCTTCGGACTGAAGAGGTTTTGTGAACCTGCTGTTATTTTCCAGCATGTGCGACAAGAGGCTACATAGTTTTCGATAGTACAACAGCGACATGTGATGTAGGAACCTACTTTTCACGAACTGTAGGAAACTGTGGTCTGCCCCGATGCTCTGTCATTCTTTTATTGACACTATGCTACTCTCAAAGTGACGGCAAATCGGCTCATCGGTCAGCTCAGTGTGTCTCAGTTGTAACTGCATTATTCACAAATGGAAATCCGAAAATCCACTCCATGTTCGGAAATGTAAGAATTATGCTCTTTCGCATACTCTTTTAAATTTCGTGAAAAAAGAAAACCTAAGCAACCTAGACTATCTAGATTTCTTTTTGTAAAGAATAGCGGTTACAAGTTTTAAAAACCCATCCGATCCCATCCCTCCAAACGATAAAAAAGATCGAACTTTTTTCATCCAGGCCATTGCTTGGCCAAACCTGGACCGATTCCCATGCGCCTCCCAACCATCGCCTGGCGATTCCCCAAGGCGAATCAGCGCAGTGAACACATTGAGCCGTTCGGCTAAGCGATTGCTAAACTGAACAGGAAACGCCCAACCAACGGCAAATCAGGCAATCGGTCGGCTCAGTGTATCCCCGGCCTTACAGCATGTTGTTTCTTTAGCCAACCTACCCTAGGGTTTGAACGTGGAATGTCCTATTAAACACGCCATGCTTATCATAATGGCTCTTCAATGAGTTTTCCTCCTCGGGAATTATGCAAAGTTAGTGAAATGTCCCAAGGGTGTATTCCATTTGTACAACAGTGACAGTTCTATAAGAAAAGTACAAAAAGTTCAACGCAGTGCAGTTTGGTCATGGAAGTAGCAGTGTGAGGTCCAATTTAGAATAAGCGGTAAAAGGGGGCGGGCTAAGGGGTTTTCCATACTCGCTTGCTGGGCATTTTTATATGCTGTACTTACTTATTTACTGAAATTCCTTTTAATTTCCGCATTTCGCACCAACCATTATTTGTACATTTTCTTAATATCTTTACCTTGTACTAGGGCAAAATAATAGTTTGTATCGGCGCACCAGGGACCACCCCCTCGCAATTTAAGCGTAAGTACCGTCTAATCCGCAATTTGCAAATGTGCAATAACGGTGTGCCATGTGAAATCATAATTACAGTATTTTAGGCGTTTATATGTATATGTGTATGTATGTATATGTATGTGTATAATTATGTATATGTGTATAATGATATGTGTCTGTGTATGTATACGTGTATCTATATATGTATGTGTATGTATATGTGTGTCCTGAATTGGCATATGCATAGATGTTAGTACACAAAATCAAATAATTAGGTACAGGTGGTGTGTATCATTAACCTGTAGTTGTAGGACAACAGCAACAGGAATGTAGCGTCGGTGTAACTTGCAGGCTCAGGCCGACTGGTACACTTAGACCGGAGATATGGAATTCCATGTCCCCGTTCAAAGAAACGCCAGGGGCAGTGCGGGCATTTTTCCCAAATGAAATATCCCAAATGCTATGGAACAAGTTTTATCTTCTCTGCGAGTTCTAAACTCACCTGTGTTACTTTTTCAGAAAGACTTTTTGTGGGTGTAAAGTGAGCCACTAAAAAAGTTGCCTTTGACATTTAGGCTGCAGGCATCAATTTTATATGGAGTGAATACCAATAAAGCCAATTCATGTTTGATACTCCGTTCGCAGCATGACTGGGGCCCATGACACACCAATGTATTGGCCATACATTTGCATTGAAATTTTTCAGTTATACCTGAAGTTTGAGTGCTGTTACTTCTTTTGGTGACAAGTTTTGGACAGAGCCATTATCTTTTACAGGCGTGCTTTAAGTGCACATGAACGCACAGAATATCGGCGAACCTGGATCTTTTTGTTTTTTGTTTGTTTGTTTGTTTTTGTTTGTTTTGTTTTGTATTCGCTGGAACAACAGGCGGGCCCTTATTTAAATCGACTGTCACTTTTCGTGGAATTTTAATGTGAAATCTTTATGATAATTCAACTAAACACGACTTGAGGGTGATTTGTAGGCAAAGGGTAAATATATAAAAAAAATGAGAGTTGTAAAATAATATAGGGCAGGTGGTCGCTTGGGCAAGGAATTTTCAAAACACCCACAGCAGCTTTAAAACGTGGGAAGTTATCATTTTAAACTAATTTTGTTTCGGTTTTTCCTTGTGTGTTCCAACAGTAGCATGCTAGATGGTGTGATGGCAATACAATTCTTTCATATGCGGCTGAGGTCTCATAGAATCAATCACTTGGTATCCATTTCATATTTACATCATGGATCAATCATAGATTAAACCTAGTTCTTCGCTGTTGTTCCATGTAACACTGTAAGTGGCCGATGAAAGAAATTATTAAGGAATTATTTGCCATTTAAATATTCAGGCATGGAAATACTCGCTCACATTTTACTTTTGTCCTCAACTATTATAATGTCGTATGATCTGACAGAAAGTTGCTTTCAAGTAGGGTTTTATTTTTTCACCCCCGTTTTTATGAAGATATCCGACCAGTGCCATAGTCAATACACACTTAAAATAAATGCAATTATCTATATGCTGGAAGATTCTTTTTGTAACTATAATCATGGCTATGAGCTAGCCTGTTCACTAACTGCTGCATGTTCCTTTTGTTGGCACTATACATGCCAGAGATGCTAACAAAAGACAATCATTTCGTGGTCAATTAGTTTTGACTTCTTCGGGGACAGAAAATAAATAACAAAGAATACAGACGAAAAACCCTTAACTCGGATGCAGGATAAATATGAAAAAAGTCAAATTTTCTGCTAATTTCGCAGATTGATATCGGATTTCTTGCATCATTGCACTTCTAGCTTGTTCGCATACTCTTTCCGCATATTGATTGCTCATACATGTGTAATAATTGTGCAACTTTCTCTGGAGAGCGGACTGGCTGTATTGTAAGATGACAACTTGAGCGTTTCTTGGTATTTACCTACCAAAATAAATGTTATGAAGTGTTTTGGGAACAAGACAGCCACGGGCGCCTTCATTCTGAGAAAAGCTGGTGGCAGAATCGTGTTCCATGGCAATTTTCGTGAATTGTCAACATGAATTGTTTCCCAGTAGCACATCCTTAGTCTTCGCGGCATGAACGTGGTTATGGCACTTATCCTTACATTTGCACCCTCTCATTTGTATCTCTTTTTACTTAATTATGACAGTCAAGCACTTTATTCCGGGTAGTACTTTGCTAGAACACATTTCTACCTCTGATCATTCGGTTACATCTGACAAGTTCTAACAAGTTTATGTGCCGGTTCTTCCGAAATAAGCAATTGGAATTGTTAAAAAAAGCTAATTTCGAGAGATTGAATTAATGATTAAACAAACTCTCTTCCTCTTGGGATGCATCCTCTTGCATGTTTGATGGCATGGCATTGATAGTTACTCTCAGAATATTCGTTGTGTCTTGTTTTGGAAAAATGAAAATTAATGAAAGTCTTGATGATGACTTTATTCCCATTGAAGGTCTTAACATCATATGGCAATACAGCTTTAACTACATATCACGGTATGCTGTGCTGCTGTACCAATGCCTGTACTTTGCCAGCTCTATAGATAGACTTTTCTCCCCTGACCCCAGGGCAAGGGCTACTTATATGGGAAAACCCCGAGCTTAATTTAAATACACACAAAGGGAGGGAAAGTGCACATGCACTACAAAGGGTGTAACTGCACCACAATAGGAGCAAAACTCCCCAACAATAGGAGTAACTGCACTGAGAAGAACTCTACCACAATAGACCTCTTCACAAGAAGCTAGTGTGTGGAGATCCATCCCCAGTGCTGACAGGGTCCACACAGAGTGCTATTGTGAGGAATTTCTTTCAGAGGTAACATTGAGAGGAGGTGTTACATCACCCTGCACAACAAAGAAGCAGGAAGCCTGGATGGGCTTTTAATGACTTTTGATGAGATGATAGACAGTTTAAAACATACAGTCACATGTTACTGCTAACCCTTATCCCACTAACTACACATCAGGAAAATAAAATGAACAAGTTATAGGAATAGACTAGTACTGCAATATCTTAATAGGTAGGCATGCAACACAGCTCCCATTTTTCTTGCTTTATCCCCAAAGCATATAACAAAGGTGTGATATGAAACCAGAAAATTACATGTCTCAGGCATGAATAGGTTAACATCTTGGATCAGCCGCCCGAGAATTGACCACAAGTGTCAATCACTGCTGGCGATGGTCAAGTCACATGTCTTTGGTTGCATTGCAATCTCACGTTAAACGAAATAAGCACTTGCACCAAGGCATTTTTGCTTGGTAATTGGTACAGCGTACTTGCAAAACAAAAGAAACTTAAGGAAAAAGACTGTATTATCAACTGTCCAAGGCATCTTGCCTGCATGGCAGTCCACGTCCATTGGGTTCACATGTCCCTCACTGCTACTACCACGTGGCTTTTCATCTCATTATCATAACTTATGTGAAAACAAACAAAACAAAACAAAAAAGGGGGGTAAATGCTACTGAATACTCTACTCACAGTTCAATGAACTTGTCATAATCCGAACATAAAATAAAATTACTATCCCCTCCATTTGAGGTCCACTGCACTATACTTAACGAATTAACTCCTTGGGCACACATCTACACATCCTGCATGATCAGTGCTGAGTGTCCCAAGGAAGGTCATGGTCACAGCTCTGTTTATTTCAACCCAGGTTGCAGTGAATGGCAATGGTCTTGTTGAGCGCATTGCAGAGGTCTCATGAGGTTGTATATCCAGGATGGCCATGAACATGAACTTTGTGTAAGAAACTATAGTTTGCTGGGTTCTGCCTTTGGCAGTCATGGTCAGCATGGCTCTCTGTTCCAGCAGGGCTTGAGTTGAACTGTTTATGACTTGGCCCAATGCAACTGTTGACCTTCCAATTAAATTGGAAAAGGGAGGTCTAATAGTCCTCCAATAGTTCATAAACTCCATCTAAAAGTTCCTCCAGCCTTGTTAATTTTTTTCTTCTGTCCATAGTCTGGTCTTTGGCTACGTTCACTTGACACTGCCTGATTTGCTGTATAGCATTGGATAAATTGCTCAGGGTGGATGGACCGGTCCTTATCTCACTTTCACCTACCATGCCTGGATCGACAGGTTGCTGCACCCTCTGTACCAGTGGCTAACCTGGGGATGCCTGTGAGGTATAGGTATCTGCAGGGTGGGCATTGGTGGTCATTGTTGTTAGGGTGGTCATGTTGGTGCCTGCAGCAGAGGGGAGACCATTAGCTGCAGGAGGGATAAAAGCAGACTGGCTCTCATGGGCGCTTGTGAACTCCTGCTGCACACAGGCTTCTGGGGCTTCAGCCTGGGTGGGTGTAGCACCTCCTGGGTCAGCCTGAAACAGGTGGGAGGGTGACCCTGTCAGGTGAGAAAGTCCAACATGCTAATAGGTGTCACAGTACTTGCCTTTTTTTTCTTGTTGCCCTCTGGTCTCTTGCTGCATGTTGTGAATGGTGATGGCGTTTGTGTGAATACCTATTAGTCAGCTGAGTGCCACATGTCATATTTATACAACATCTTTGACACTGTGTCCATCCTGCCCTGAATATCTTTCTTTGCTTTTGGAGAATAGCTTGGTAACCACCAGTACTTAGTGTCAGCTAGGACAGTTGAGATAGGAATGAGCCATTTTCTGTTTCAGCTTTAATATACCCTACCTAGGTGAACAACAGATGACATTATTGTATCCTTGTTTTGCTAACCAAGTGACCACTGTGTAGAGGGCAAACCCCATTTCCTCACAGACAGCAATGGGGGGAGGGGGGGGAGAAATTCCTTTACTTCATGACTTTCACACAGACTATCAGTGTGTGGACTTCAGGCCACCTCCCCATCAAAGGGTTTTTACTAACAGTGCTATATGTTTCCCATTTAAGTCCTACCCTCGCTTAACAGGCTAATTGAAAATGATCAGGAAGCCTATTTTTTGGCTATAGAAGACCACCACAGGATGACCAATGTGTGTGCTCAAAACACCTCCACATCAAAAGGTTTAGCACTGACAGGGCAAGAAGTTTCCAATTAAAATCCTACCCTCCTCACATGGGCTGGAAAGTGATCTGGGGGCTTCTTTTGCCTCCTACTTTTCCTGAGTGGCTGTGGAATTTCAGAATTTCTTGCTCCCAGCTTTTTGGCACATTCATTGTCCATTTCTTTACATTTATTTTCATTTTGGTCACAAGCCACAGCTGTCTTCTGGGACCAGATGTGACCTCCCTAAATTTGAGGTTGAAACACAAGAATTGGGGGTGTCACTTTCCACTGCACAGCCACCTTTCTCGTTTTTCTTTAAACTAAAGCTGAGCTGTCTAGCCCATTCTGGTATTTCTTCAGACACAAAGGGCTTCAGCCTGTCATGATGCAATAGTTTTGTTTTTCCTTTCTGCTTTGCCCTAACTTCATAGATGAGATCACTTATTCGATTCACCACCACACAAGGACCAAGCCACTTGTTTGATTTAAGCTCAGGACTTTCTCGTATTTTGCGAGTGCTGTCTAAGAAGTAGACATAATCATCTACATGATATACACGCATGGAGACTCTGGTATCATAGGCTCCTTTTTGTCACTGGACAACCTTGTTGAGGTTATCAAGTACTGCCATGAAAACTTTGTCCATCTGTTCTCTTAAAGCTGTGACATATTTACTCTCCTTCTCTTTAGCATTGTCTCCTGCTCTCGGGAGCCCAACAAATGCTAACTGCAGTGGTAAAGTTATTTCTTGCCCCAACATCAGCATATTTAGGGTGTAACTGGTGCTGTCATGCTGCAAACTTCTATAAGCTGCAGTAAGCAAGGGCAAGTATGCATCCAAGTTTTTCTGGTCCTCTTCTGTATAAATGGCAAGCATATCTAACAGTGTTCTATTAAAGTGTTCCACCATTCCATTTGAACTGGGATGAAAAGTTGATGTCCTTTTTTGTGGATTTCCAGCAATTTACATACCTCTTTAAACAATGAAGACTCATAATTTGACCCCTGATCCGAATGTAGGTCAAGACTTGGCCAGAATCTACAGAAGAATTCCTCCACAAGCTTTGTCACCACTGTGTGTGCCTTAAAATCTGGGATAGCATAAGCGTCTGTCCATTTGGTAAACTGGTCACAAGCTTAAAGTACTTAACAATTCCCCCGTCACTAATGGGAAAGGGGCCCAGTATATCTGTAGCCACTCTGTCCATTGGTGCACCAAGACTGTAGGTACCAAGGCTTGGCTGCATTTCTTTGAGGGTGACTTGTGGGCTCCACATTTAGCACATCTCTTAACCCAGTCATGGACAGTCTCCTTCAATTTGTTCCGATAAAAAAATTGCTTCATTTTACTAACAGTCTGGTTGTACCCCAGGTGACCTGCAGTCACAGAATTATGTAGGCTTCTCATTCCTGAGGCTGCAGTGTTTTTGGCACTAACAATTGCCATTTTGTTGTAGTTTTATCATTGCCTACCAATTGTTTGTACAGGAACCTTCTTGCAGGAAAAGCTGGTCCCACAGCAACCAAATGCTGAACTGTTGGGCTCTTAGAAGTTACAGCCTGCCTTGGGGGTCTCTGTTCTCATTCCTTTAGCCAGTTTATCATTATGGACAAATCTTGGTCCTGACTTTGAAGGTCAGCTATGTCACATGTCCAGTACCCTTGTACCAAGCCACATGGCACTTTTGATGGTGAAGGGCTGTTTGACATTTTCTTGACCTTGACATGGCTCAAGTTCAAAGCCAATACAGGCTCTTCTGTGCACACATCATCATGGCCTGAACTGGCACATATGCTCCCTAATAGCTCAGCAAATAATTTGCCACACACATGTTGCCCCTTTGTGGCACAGTCTTGAAACTGTTAGTCACCAGCTTTGCAGTTAATGGTACAATTTGAGTTACACAGCTTACAGCAACAGTTTAAGGCCTATTATGCCACTGAAAAGGAGTCGGAGGATCATACTCATGTACACATACAGCTTGCAGTTGGTCCACCATGACCCCGTTGCAAGAAGCTGCCTGTTGAGTCTGGCTGTGTTCATTTTACATTCCATTTTGGCTGACTGGGGGCCATATGGACTGCTCCCTTTTTGGTCAGCTGTGCCACTGGCAGCCAGGTTTGCTTGGCAAGTTTTACTGGCATCAGGGGTGCAACCTCATCAATTTCTGCAAAGTCTGACCATTGGTCATGTTTCTTTTTGCATTTATCACACCCACCACATGGAAGGTCTGCCATAATGGTACTGCCATCATAACATTGACAGTCATCAGGATCACATTTCACTCTGGAGAGTGAGTCTGCATTGCCATGCCTCTTTCCAGGTCTGTGAAAAATTTCAGTCATATTGAAACAACACCTCCAGCCATCTGGCTATCTGGTTAACAGGGTTTTTAAAACTCAACACCCATCTCACAGCACTATGGTCCATCCATATCATGAATTTTCTTCCAAGCATGTAATGTCTAAAGTGCTGCACAAACACAATCACTGCCAGCAGTTCTCTTCTAGTTACACAGTAATGCCCCTGAGTTTTGCTGAGAGTTTTACTTGCAAAAGCTACAGGTCTCTCTACTTCGGCTTCTTTTTCTTCATCCCACACTGAATGGAAAGAGCTGCTCCTCTGGCTGTGTCACTGGCATCAGTATCAAGGACATAAGTACAGTCATTGCTAGGATATGCCATGACCTCATTTCCAGTCGGACAAGATTTAAAGGTTTTAAAACTTTCAGCACATTTGTCAGTCCACTCAAATTCCTGTCTGGCCTCCAACAGGTGAGTGAGAGGACTGGTAATAGAAGCAAAGTTTTTAACGTAACGTGTTTAGTAGGAGCATAGTCCTAGAAAGGAGTGAATATCATGGACATTCTTAGGCACCAGCCAATTGTGCACAACTTCACTTTTATCAGGGTCTGGCTTTTCCACTTTTTCATACACAATGTTCGAAGAAAGGTAACTTCTTTTTGAAACAACTGGCACTTTGATGGTATCAATTTTAGGCCTGCCTTGATCAGTCCATCAAAGACTTCCGATAAATGTTTCAGATGTTCACCATAGGTGGCACTATACAAAATTAAATCATCCAGGTATATTAAAAGCGTTTTCCATTGCAGTCCTTTCATGACAAGTTCCATACATTGGGTGAATGTGCTTAGTGCATTGGTTAAGCCCATCGGCATAGTTCGATACTGATAGAGACCACTGTGACTTGTGATGAAAGCGGTCTTTGGCCGGTCTTTTTCTGCCACAGAAATTTGCCAGTACCCATGCTGCAAGTCTTCCACTGGTAGGTACTTTGCACCACTTAAACAGTCCAGACAATCATATATCTGAGGCAAAGGATAAGAGAGTATCTGCGGTATGTTGTTTAAAAGTCAATAACCTACACAGGGTCTTGTATTGTCTTTCTTTTTGACATACACCATTGGGGAGCTCCAGGGTGACGTAGATTCTTCTATTAATCCTGCTTTTAATTGCTGTTTGATTATTTTCTCCTCTTCACCAGCAAATGCTCTTGGAGTATGATGTGGAAGCTGTTTGATGGGCTTTGCATCACCTGTGTCAATAGTGTGGCACACAAAAGATGTTCAGCCTATGACTTCTCCGGACTTTGCAAATACATCTATGTCCTTGTCTAAAACTACTGCTAACCCTGCTGCCTCAGGTTTAGATAATTTACATTTGCTTCTTTCAAAAAGTTCTTGCATTGATTCTGTCTACTTGTCAATATTCACTGGAGTTGTAGGAAGTGGATCCTGGACTTTGCCATGACTGTGGACTCTGCATACCCATAGTAACCTTTCCTGGCAATTCTCTGGTATGTTCTGTATGCTTGCTAGAAAGCCAACATCCTGAGCCTCCTGCAATGAGGCCACAACACTCCCTTTTCTCATTAGAAAAAAAACGCTGGTTGTGTTTATTACCCTCACAAGAAAGCCAATGTCAGTCTTCTGGGCATCTACAAGAGTGCTTCCCACTATAACACCTTCTGCAGGAGGTTTATTGGGCCAGGGCTCTATTATACCATACTTTAACTGCAGTTCTTGCGAACGAACTGTCCCAGTCACCACACACTCACTGTAGGCAGGTATAGTTGCATTATCAACAATTGAAACTTTAAATATTTTGGGCACATCCCCATGTATCTCAGTCTTGACTGGCTTGCCTCCCAGTTCAAGCCTGCTATCTGCACAGAGAGTGAAATTGTTGGCATAAAGAAGGTTCATTCACAGGTGAATTCATCGTTTATTTCTGCTACAAACATTTGCCATCAGTCTCTTTGTTGATGTCAGTGATGCCCTCAACACCCACAGTTCCATTATTTACTGCTGGCAATGTCACTTTGCACTTTGGCTGTTCCAGTTTTGAAATAGCAGGAATACTGTTGTAAATTTTTCAGACAGGATGCTTATCTCAACTCCTGTGTCAATCAGTAGTTTTTCCTTAGCCCTGTTAATACTCACAGGGAGCAGCACAGACATCCCTGCTTGCACAACTTGCTTTCCAGCTAAAATTAATTTACCAGTCATTTGGACTGAGTCCAGGCTGGAGGGCTCAGTCCCTTCTAGTTTTCCTCATGATTAACTTGATTGGCTGGCTCTGCCATCTGCTGCACCCTTGTGGTGCCACCTGCTGGCAATTAAGAGGTATATTGCTCCTTTTTGTGGCAGCTGTAACACTCTATATTCTCCTTTCTCTCCACTCTTCTTTTTCTTTTCCTTTCACACAATTTCTTTATTTCTATTATTTGTGTGTTGATGGCTTCATTCAGCGCATTTCCGAACTCCTTGAGCTCACTCTGAGAAACAAACTTTGATTTTCACCTTCAAATGATGCAGCTCTTGCTCTTGGTGGCTTGCCTAGGTCATTGCATGCGGTGGCTTTCAAGTTCAGCTAAATAGGTTGCTATTGCTTGCTTTTCCTTGAATTTACCTTCCAGGGCACTCAGGAGCAAGTCATATGAACTTGCCATCTCTGGGCTTAGGTGCCAAAAGGAAAATTCTGCTGCATCATCCCTTAGACTGCTTGTCAGGCAAAAAAATTACCCTACACACTCCAGCCACAGGACCTTGCTAATGTCTCAAAGAGCTGGATAAAACTCTCCCATGTGGCTTGTCATCTGCAATGGAAGTAATACATCATGGAACCATGGTGTGGAGTTACTGCAACCTGCTTTGGTAAAAGCAGGTGGACTGATTGGTGCGGTTGGTCCTGTAGGCCACACTGTATCAGTTGGTAGCACTGCGATATTGAGGGGGTAATCCCAGGACATGCTTGTTGGACTTTGTGCTGGAGGATGTTCAGTTTGCTGGTTCCACTCATCTATGACATTCAAAACAGGCTCTTGTCTGAAGAGTTGAATGGGGGCTGGCTGGTATTGTTTTCTCGGAAGTGAGACTCTCCCTGACACCTGCTTTTCCTTTCGCCTCAGCTGCTAGAAGCCCTTCTTTTTGCCTCCTCTGCTGAGTACAGTGCTTCCTTTACACTGGTGCCTCTTTTGTCCTCTACTTGGGCTGATTGCCTCTTTGTAGCTTCTGCCATGTTGTCCCTGTCTTTTTCTGCTGCAGTTGCCCATCTTGTTGCATCCTGGGACCTGGTCGAATCACCCTGTAACTGCTGTTGGAGCCCATCCCTATCTTTTTCTGCTGCAGTTGCTCTTAATACTGCATCTTGAGACTGTGTCAAAGCTTCCTGCACCTGTTGTTGCAGCATTTCAGCTTGCATCTTGTGCATAGCTCCATTTTCTGCAACCTCTTGACCAGCTTGTGCCTGAGGCACTGTCTTATCACTTTTTTTGGTGGCATGGTGTAAAATATTGTTGTCTACTCAAAGTTCATAAAGTTTATCTAAGTTAACAAGACTTGTCAATAACCACTGAAGTTCAGTTTGCTGTTGAAAGTTGAAGATGTCCCCATGAAGTGCTGCAATTTCCATTATATCAACCAGCATTAAACACATGACTAACATCATCCTTTTCAGGCCTGGTGCTTCTGTTTCCATGTTACTTTACTGTTATACAGAGCATGCCACACTGTTTATAGCAAAAGTTCACACTTACAACAAGGTACACAAAACTTTCAATGGCGATTATCGATGAACTGGAATTTGCACCCACTGCTTTGCATCAAGCTGAAAACTTGCCTCAGAAGCTCCACTAGTTCTTTTTCTTCCTTGATCTGTGTATCTTGCTTTTCCGGGCAGTTATGTGGAAACTTTGGTTGAGGTATCACCACAAAACAAAACTTGCATTCATAAGCTACCAAGTCATTTTCAACATGGAATTCTATCCCACCACTGCCACCACTGTTGGATTACCCACATGCAATGGATAATTTCTTGAAGTCAGAAAAAACAGTTCAGATGACTGTTCCCACTGGGGGTCTTAACATCACATGACAATACAGCTTTAACTACACTTCACGGTATGCTGTGCTGCTGTACCAATGCCTGTACTGTGTCAGCTCTATTGACAGCCTTTTCTCCCCTAACCACAGGGCAAGGGCTACTTATATAGGAAAACCCGGAGCTTAATTTATATACACACAAAGGGTGGGAAAGTGTACATGCACTACAAAGCATGTAACTGCACCACAATAGGAGCAAAACACCCCAACAATAGGAGTAACTGCACTGAGTAGAATTCCACCACAATAGACCTCCTCACAAAGAGCTAGTGTGTGGAGATCCATCCCCCGTGCTGACAGGGTCCACACAGAGTGCTATTGTGAGGAATTTCTCTCCTCACACAGGTAACATTTACAGGAGGTCTGACATCACCCTGCACAACAAATTAGCAGGAAGCCTGGATGGGCTTTTAATGACTTTTGATGAGATGATAGACAGGTCAAAACATACAGTCACATGTTACTGCTAACCCTTACCCCACTGACTGCGCACAGAAACCCCACATCAGGAAAATAAAATGAACAAGTTATAGGAATAGACTAGTACTGCAATATCTTAACAGGTAGGCATGCAACAATATTTAATGCTGCACACCAGTGATAAATACACACCCACAAGCCAATTTGGTCGAAGTCCTGCTCATTTTAGTTCCCTAATTTTGCACAATCATTTTGATGTCTTTACTATAATATACTGTATTATACATTGGAAATAAGCAATGACAGATTCTGAGATAAATAAAAAATGCCGCCTGCTCGATCACGCCTTTGCTGGATAAAGTCAAGCAAAACAACCCATTTAAAGAAGTTACAATATGACCCAAAGACAAACCTTAATTGACAACTCTAATCAAGAAATTACAGAAATGAAACCAATCAAAATTCTTTGAGAGGAAATGTCCCATATTGCCAGATGTATTGAAAAATTGCCAACCTTAGTTAGAGCCCAGCTATTCATACATATTTCACCAGGCTAAATATACTTATTAGACAGTAGTTAGAGAGTGTCGCAAAATTGGTTTCAGGCAGCAGCATTCCCGAACAGAAAAAAAAACCTATTGTGGAAAATTAAAAAGATAATCGCTATAATGTTGAAAAAGCTTAAATCCTCAATATTTACTTTACTGAGCAAAATAAACTGCCCCATAATGATTATTAGCTTCTACCACAGTTTGAGTGGACAACTGAAGCAAAGTTAAATGATATTTATATGAGTGACATATTAGTTTCAGTACATAATAACTAGTAGTGATTATTCAGGTGGGGCTTCAGGGCAAAATCAGAGTAGAGAGGCAATGTTGCCAATAGCAATATTGTGTTAATTAATCCAAGGAGGCTACACAGCCACCTTGATTAATCAGGTAAGACTGGCTACCTCCAGCTGGATGTGCTGGCTGGAAGCATTCTTCTTGTCCTGAGAAAAAAAGTACGTGTAGTTTTATTTCTTGACTAGGGTTGTGCAGGCATCTCAGCTTATGTATTACATCAAGGAGGCTACACGAAGCCTCATGCAGCCTCCTTGATAACATGATTTCCATAAGTATTATTCCATGTACCATTCCATTAAAGAGGATAGAAAAGTTCAACGGGAATAGCCATCACCACCATGGTGATGAGCTCCTTTCTGGCTCTAGTTTCTAATATGCTGTCTGCAGCATGGAAGACAAGTTTGATGGTGTCTATATCTCTGAAAATAGACCTGCAGCTAGGACTGACAATAATCATGCTGTTGACCTCCACCCCATGACAAGAAAATATAAAAACAATGAAAGAAAATCAATATTTTATTTAGAGTATTTAATTCCTTGTGAAACCCTGTTATCAACCTCATGACGAGAAAAGGTTTTACTTAGAACTTTTAATTCCCTATGAAACCCTGTTATCAGTGATAAACTGTTGAGTAATGAGGAAAATAATTACCGGTATTCGACCAATCAATTCATTTTTACTGTGCACCAGAAGGGTCAGAGCAACCAGAAAGCCCCCATCTGGGAAATAACTCTCCTTAATGGGTTATTAGCACCGGTGAGTAACGGAAAGGGACAAAAATGTTTGATATTTTTTTACTGAAAATGTACATAAACAAAATATATTTTCTTGTCAAATTAACAAATGTTTCATTCGTCATTCTTCCAAGCCACTAGGTAGGTAATATAACGTTACGTGATATTATTTCGCTGTTTTGACAGGTGTTAAAGTTTTAAAATGCCTAGTTTTTAATAAATTTTACAAATGTCTGGCAGGAATTAATCTTTAAACTAATCGCAATTTGTGTTTTCAGGATTACCATGACGACTTAACCATATATCAACTTATCGGCATTCTCCATAATTATATTCATGATACATTGGGGACAAACTAGATTTTATTAATTGGAGGCGAATACGGCGAGCAATTCAAATCCAGCCAAATATGATTTCAAATATTCATTACTTAACGTAATAGAAGACACCATCCGTTTGTCCTCTTCCTAGTAACTGATCCCATATAACCCATGTGCGAGTATACAAGAACAATGGTTTAACTGGCATAAGTCACGCCCAGTGGTCTTGCCCGATGTTCTGCAAGGGTGTGGATATTTTACAAAGAAGTACACTAGGAGGATGTATATTTTCCTTAAAAACTGCCCACAGATACCAGGGATACATTTTGTACGAAAAATGTCGAAAAGAAAGTTTTTCATTCACACTTAGTGCTTTGCATACTTTAATTCTGAAATGCTTAGTCAATGGTGGATCGTACATTTTATTCAAATTTATCGAAGTCTGCCAGACTTTCTACTGTTCTACGCATTCACTCATGCATTTCACGCACATACACTATTCACATACCCTACATACTTTGAAATTATTCCTACACTATCGAAATCATTCAGAGAACTAATGGACATGTAGGTGTGCTCAGGAGACTAAAATAAAAATTGTCTCGTAAGTCGCTATGTAAATTTTACTTGACTATTTTCCTGCAACAACGGACATCATGCACCAGAAATGTAAAACAAACCCCATGATGACACCTACTCCTCACTTTGAAAGTCTCCAAACAATAAAGCTCTATTTCGCTGCCAACCCTAAGTTAATGTTTCAACACAATGGGTCAATTTTGTGACATTTGAGTAAAAACTAAAATTTGAATAATTTTGGACATAGAGTAAATGTGTACTTAGGCATGTCAGAAAAGAACGCAAGTCATTAGCATTTGAATCAAGAACATGTTTTCAAAATATATTTTTAACCAGATTCTAAGTACAATTAGGCAAACTCGTAACTGTCGTAGGCCGCTGCTTGCCACCGATCGCCCCTGGGGGTTTAACCTGACAGAAAACCTGCTTGCCTAAAATGTCTGAAAGGTGAATATTAAACCAGAATGATGCTGAAAGATAAAATTAAATAGCAGATCAGGCGAGTCTAAAACCTCTAAATTTACTGTAGCCAAACTTTCTAACAATCTCTGTATGTTAACCGCACAATTTGTGGAAATATTTGATCAAAGGTACATCTTTGAATCCTCTTGAGTCAAGTGTATGGTAAATCAAATAGGTTCTAGATAGAAAGTCCTGAAATTTAGAACAAATAGGACCAAATATCAAAATTTGGGACAAAAATTTATTATATCCAATAGCTTCCGAAATATTACTGTCAGAGAGTGGAAAGCTAGCTACTTCAAAGTTAAACTCATGAAATTTGTGATAGACTTAAATGCAAAGCCTGTTTTTAGTGACCCACATGTCCAAGTCCAGAAACCCATCTCTGAAACCATCTGAATCGATACGTTTCAAAGGGATATCCTTTCGGTAAATTTCTTAAGCAATTTCACTGAAATTTTGTGCATTTACACACGCAATGTCATCAATATATCTTGCGTTGTTTGATAATTTCCTTGCCACCCGAAAGTCCTTTTTCGTCAATATATCCATATACTTAAATTCAAGCCAGGTTAAATACATGTATAAATCAACAAGTAACGGGGAGCAGTTTCTACCCTTTAGAATGCCTTTTATTTTTTGAGAAACCAATGGTCCCCATTGAACAAAATATTATCCAAAAGAGACTTTATATCATCTATCAAAGTTTCAACAGTGTAAGGTTTAACGTTACTTTCTGAATGTTCATCGTGCGACCGATATGCTTTCTCTGAATATGAATTAATATTTTATGTATGATTTACCATGATGTTTAAACGCTTTGCTTATTCATTCTGAAAAAGAACTTTTGACTTATCTAACGATAGATTTGTGTACAGTGTAGAAAAATCAAAACATTTGACATTTTTTTTTTACTTTAGATACAAACTGGGAAGAATTGCTAATACTGCAAAAGTAATTTATTTCACAGTTTGTAGAATTTGTATCACAGTATTTACGGAAATAATTCCAAACTTCAGTCGAACACAGTGTCATTTCCTTTGATAGTTGTTTTGTTGTACATTTTGAAGCACCAGCAATGAATCTTGATTTAAAAGAGTTTTTATGTTATTTGTGTATCTAGTACAAGAGTGGAATAGAGGCGTCCTCTTAATAAATTTTGATACTAAAATTCCTTTTCATATCACCTTTATGTGTATCTATCAAAATTATCAATGGATTGTTTGTATTATTTATATACGTCATTTCCTCTTATGTCTGAAATATAATATTGTTTATGTCAAGTTCATTTTTCAAAACTTCCAGATAATATTTTATGAAGATTATACCAAAATTAATACCTGCCTTATCCGTGTTAGTGATCAAATTTTTTCTTACAGTTCTTTGATTGCTTTTGAAACTTCAGGCTGTTTTAAATTTACCGGACTAAAATTCTTAATGTGGGATTTGTAACGATAATTTACGATTTACGATTTGCAAGAAGGATTTGTATTGGGCTCTGACCTCCTTCCTAATTGCTTTCTTAGGAATAAAATATGTTTAAACCAACGATAAATTCTATTTCTAAAGACTCTTTTCAAGTTTGATAACCGTCCTTCAATTTTCCGAAATTCTATTTTTTCTTCCTTTGCCGTTTACTACATTAGGAATCAAAAGCAGAACATGTATCCTGAAAAATACTGTCAATGTTCAACTTGGAACATATCCGAAATTTTTATACTTGATTGTATCTATATATTGTTTGATCTAGCGCATCTGCAGAGCTTATCAGTGTATTGGGGTAGTGTCATTACAAAGCATACGGTCCTTGATTAAATTGCAGGGCCAGGCAAGCATTGCCTAATCCTTGTCCCATGATGTCACTCAGATATATGTAGCTCGGAGCACGTGCTTCTTTAGGTTGACTTTATAGTATGAGAAAGAGTCTATTATATGAAAATGCAGTGTAAATATAAATAGTTTTGTCTCGGCATGTTTTTGGCTTTTGATATCGATTGTCAAAATTGTTTACTGATTATAAAAGTCGATCGATGTGATGGTGTCCCAAACTTGCAATTACATTTAGATTAAAAGTATTCTATTTCATGAAAATGGAGCTGGTCGAACGTTCAAATTAGCTCATTAAAGCTGCAATGTCCAATTCTGTTCCTCTCACCGAGACATGACTTATCAACGGTTCAGTCAACAGAGCCATCCTGCGTATATATATATATATATAAAAAAAAAAAAAAATTCTGACGAGGACCAGGCATCTGCAGATTCGAACTTAGTGACTCGTATGTGTTTATGATCTGTCATATCTGTCAACAAGACCCCATGGCTTGCTTCCCCCGAAAATGAGGTCGTAAAACCATGCATCCCCGACTTCTTCGTAGAACTCCTTGCTTTTTTCTTAAATCTTTTGAGGCAAACAGGACATAAAGAATATGAAAATTGAAGAGAAGACCCACGAAATAGCTCTGAACTTTGTTGTCCGGTAGCATGCGTGCCAAGCCCCATTTGTTCTTTCTCTCGCGTAGATTCTATTTTTGCACCGTAAAATAGTTTGGTCAAAAACTGTGACTTTTTGCTGGCACAATAGATGCTAGTAACGTAAAATCGGCAAACAACTGTACGTTGTTTACCTTGCATAACATGCTCAATAAATCATCACCATATTTGAAATGAAGGTATGCTCAGCCCTAGGTAGATGTATTTACAAAGTTATGGCAAAAATCTTTGATCCCTTATTTTGTTGTGCCTGTTGTGAATTGACCGTCCTTTCAATTGTATTCGTTGGCAGATGATTGCAACTTGATGACGGGCATTTTTATGCCCGTCATCAAGCTTAAATCAAACGACGATGAATACAAGGACGTTCAATTCGTATATTTACAGTCAAGAAACACGATAGGCCACCTTAATCTTTATGTCTTAAAGGTTTATATCATTAATATTATTGTTGTGAGGCAAAATAATGTGAACATGTTACAGTCGGGGGCGTGAGCGATGTGAGAACGTTAGTAGGGTACAGAATTTACCGGCCCACCAGCGCAAGCCAAACCAGTTCTGACATCATCACCGCATGCGCTTTGGTCGAAGTTCGCTATTATCGTGTGTGCACGCCTAATCCACAGCATTCATGGAAAAATGAACGTGAAAAATTTTCATAGCCTTCTTATACTAAAGAAAGTACCAAACATAAATATCAGAGCGTGATTATCATATTTTCAGACATGGCATAAATAGCTCTGTTTCTAAATATAGATATCTTAGTGAGAAGATTTTATTCTATTGTAGTCAAAAGAAATCCTTTAATGTTGTGGTTTGGCCCCTTTATACACTTAACAATGGAAGTGCAACTTTCTTTGGAATTTGTGTAAATATTTGCTTCACTCTTCGTTTGAGTCTCTAAGAGCTTACAATTGTTGAAAGATGGCCAGACCATAACGATAAGCAGAACCTTTGTATCTCTTTACATAACATTTTGAAAAAGATCTTTAACAAAAGGGCACGCCTCCTTTTTCTGTTTTTTTTTTAACTTCACGGACTTCTTTTATCTGGCCTTTTTAAAGAATACCCGACAAAGTAAACACACACACATTATATATATATATATATATATATATATATATATATATATATATATATATATATATATATATATATGTAAAAATATAAATATATATATAAAATTTCTCATATATATATGTATATATATATATATATATATATATATATATATATATATATATATATATATATATATATATTAAACATTTTTTCTAAGTAGCCTGCACATATCAAACACTATGATACATGTTTTGAATGACAAAATTAGAAGGGAATGAAAGTTACTCCCGGTCCCCACATATTCTCTGTCGTTGTTCTGAACACAAGCTTTTACATTTTTACATTTGTGGAAGGAATGTGGTCATTTTTGTAGTAAATGAAGGGTAATTATGGCATGCGACGAATCGGCTTTCACATTCACCACATTGTGTTCTTACATCTGTGCTATGCGTGAGACAAAGTGAGGTTTCTCTTAAAATACAAATGTTCAACTTCAGTAGATTAAAAACTTGAAAAAAAAGTGAGATAAAAATCAGAAATATGATATTCTCGTGATGCTAGTCATCCATCAAATACGACCTACATGTAAGGCCCCGGACAGAAATTGAAATATGATTTTACACATGCTGGTTATTATTATAAAATTCCATAAAAATGGACAAGTTCCGAAAATTTGACGATCATATTTTGTGTTCTGCAAGCAGCACATATCCAAGTGCATGTAGCTGGTACTGTTTCTGCCACAATGTGTCACTTATAGCATTACTTGACGCAAGTGCAGTTAAGCTCAGCAGGACGGGGCCTGCTTACCAGGTAAACATCTCATTGTAATGTGAACGAATAAAATATTATGCAGCTTCAAAGACAGTGTCCCTTTTACCAGCTTACATACAATAAGACGTTTTACTCGTTGTCCTTGTTTTTAATGAAAAACTACAAGACTACTTTTTATATAGTAAGTCAGCCTGGTAGTGTTGAACTGGTCGTTACGCGCATATTCCATGAAAAACTTCATATTTTGCTGGCCACAAACAGAACTGCCCCTCTCTGCCGCCATATAATAACTTCACTCGGTCACGCCTCAGGTGACATTTTGTGAAAGAGCGCACTGCACGAACACTTGAGCCTTATTTCAAAATGTTTAATATAAGTTTGGTTAAATTGAAAACTATAATGAAATTTTAAAATCTTGCTCACCTGAATGTTTACTACCTACAAATAACTTATTTTTGAAAAAAAAAATATCCCTCCTATCTCGTGTATACGTAAGTCTCATATGAGTCACCTGGAGCAGTCCAAAGTAATTGAAGGCGGTTCAAAATTTAAAATGCCTGGAGCAAATTGTATTTTTGGCCGGGGGGGGAGGCACTACCCCCCCCCCCCCAGTGGGGTGCAGGGGTAGTGCCTCCTGGGCCCGGAAGCTCAAGATATCTGTGGAAAATAAGGGCTTCAGATCATCAATTCTGGGCACTTCTGCACCTTTTTTTAGCTGGAAAATGGTATGTTATGATAAAATTAAGTCAAAAACTACTATCCTATATAATTATGCTTATAAAATTATTACGGCAATGATTCATCTATTAAGATTTGTTGTCGCAATGTTTGAAGTCTCCGTCGCATTTCTAGCGACAATGCGACAGTTGAACAGGCCGGGGACTCTGAATCAGTCTTGTGGTAATGACAACTTTAGAGTTTTAAAAGTGGAAAATTTGCTGACGACTTCACAATCGCCTCCACCCCCCCCCCCCAACGTTTAAAAGCAAGAGTTACGTAACGACTGCATGCACAACCACTATTGCTTACGTTCAACAGCAGAGATTAGCTAAACACTACCGGGTTCAAAAACAGAGAGCAGGTAAAAACTTCACCATCACTTCCGGGTTTAAAACCAGAAATAAGCTTATGACGTGACCTTCACTTTGGACCATCACTTTCGGGTTGAGAAGCAGAACGCTTTGGACCTTCCTATTATCTCAGGCTCTTTAACTAAAGGGATCCTTTAATTCTCTTGTACGAACACCAAAGGTTTTGTTTTGCTAATATATTCACGTAGTCACTAAATACTGAGATCAGAGAAATGGGGAAAAGTCAACTGTTTTTCTTTTGACAAGGCCTGCACCCATTAGGGCCTAAATTAATGAACAATCACGGCATTCAATTTGAGTTCTTATTTAGCTTCTGTCCATAGCCGATCCACTTCTGTGTTTTTATGGATAGTTTGATTATAAATTTTTGATAAATACAAAACATTATTGACTTAACATGTACAGCATTCGATTTAGATGACAAATTGTTTTTTTAAATAAAATTTTGTTTTCACAAAATTGCCCAGTTTTTATATATATTTTTTCAGTACTAGAACTTTTACATCGACGCTTTTTTATGCAAGCTTGGCGTCATGTGCACAATATATATTAACTTGGTGCTAATATCGCAATGAGCATAACAGGAAGTAACTAGTCAGTATTACATTGTACTAAGTGTTACGTTGTTAAAACCAATATTGGATTTGGACATACAGTGGCCCCTGGAATGACAACAAAGAGCCGAATGACAACCTTTCACCGTGGCCCTGGAATGACGACAAAGAGCTGAATGACTACCTTTTAAAAAGCGAACTAGTGTGTCTGGCGGTTGGTGCAAAATTAAAATTAAAATAAAATAAAATAAAAAAAAGCTAAACAAACAAAAAACAAGAGGAAAAAGTACCTATACTCATTATCATGCCCATTCGAAGAAAAGTCGAGTCGCAAGCCTAAATAATGTTTTAACATGACGGCTTTCATACTTTTCGTTGCAGCTGCACAGTATGTACATGTATACGGTAGACCGCGATTATATTATGTTACGTGTGTTCCGGCGCTTATTCGCCAATTTAACTCTACGATGTTGCCCCACGTTTAATTTACTCCACTGGACCTTATGTAACGATATCAACAAATATAATTCCTCTTTTTCATTGGGCGCAATCCAAGTTTGTTGGTGTGAAACCACGGGAGTGGGGTTTGGTTTTGCTTGATGGAAACTCCGTATACCTGAAATCACAGCTGTGCGGTTCGGAAATTTGAATGAAACATTAAATCCCCCGGATTTATACAATACTTCTCCTATTTTACAGTTTCAGTGGAAAACTTATTATTGGCTCTGTCTGTCTGTCTCTGTCTCCCTCCCTTTATCTGTCTGTCTCTCTTTCTATCATTATCGTCTCTCTCGCCGCACACATACACATATTGTATGTTTGTATATATCATTATTATAATATAATATATATTATGTATGTATGTGGAAGGGAAGAGAGAGAGAGAGAGAGAGAGAGAGAGAGAGAGAGAGAGAGAGAGAGAGAGAGAGAGAGAGAGAGAGAGAGAGAGAGAGAGAGAGAGAGAGAGAGAGAGAGAGAGAGAGAGAGAGAGAGAGAGAGAGAGAGAGAGAGAGAGAGCTGTTGTTCCATGGATATTTTTAGGTCTACATAACATACTACCTGGTTTTCGAAAGCGCTGATTGCATCCAAAATGGTTCACCATTGTTCACAATTTGCCGACTAATACGTATTCATGTTCCACAAAACCGGGTTTTCACCAGTGACACCAAGTTCTTTTCCATGCATATGATATCTACCAAAGTGCTCTTGTTCATGTGTACCGGCCACCAGTTTTGCTTTATCATTAAGTGCAGGCGGTGCGAAAGTTATCTGATCAAAGATGATAGATGGATGTATGGACCCATCATGTGTAATAACACACTGTGGGTCCGGTACGCTTTCTTACGAGTTACGCACACCCGTACAGCAAGTACACACAGTGGGAACACGGATGTAAACGTATTGTCCATATCCAAGAAAACCGATCTTATCAGTTGTTGTTTTCGTTAGATGTAGTGGTGGTCGTCTCTTCTTCTTTGCTCTCCTGTCAAGCGTCTGAGTGTACGAGAGTCACTCCACGCCGAAAAGCAGTCAATGTCAAGTCGGTGTTCTCAGATGGGGCATCCATGATCACTTTAAAAATTAATATCGCAACATTAAATTTTTGCAAAATACCTGCCGGGTATTAAAATCAACCCTTTCCAGTTCAAATCACCCAAAAGCGTTGCGATGTAAACTATCATTCTGCCTTAACGTTTTTATTTAAATTTCTCGTTCCATGAAACATTTTTGCTGAGATTTGTATGTGAGACATTCATGATGGCACGCCTTGGGTCGGTAGCTTTATTTGGTGCAGGTAGCGCGCTTTGTAACCAGCGCCAGGAAAAAATATTGACTCAGCCGTACTCTGACCAGGAAAGGGTTAAAATCAGGTTTCGTATTTGGTACTGGTAAATAATAGTCAACTAGAGAGCAAAAATAACTGAAACTAGAAAAGATGATTCGCTTGAAACAAAGCAGATGTGTCTGTGTGCCTGCAAAGCTTGCATCAATTACAATCTTACAGTATTAACTCTTTGTCCGCAGGCCATACCTCCAGCAGGACATAAGAACACACGAAGATCGCACCAGGGGTCTTTGTAAATTGAATTCATACACATAACCCGACTTGAAATAGGGAATTGACAGCAGGAGACATTTTCCTGGCCTTGCAACATTGTTTTTTAACTTTTTTTTTTCAAGATAAAAGCACCGGATTTTTAAATGTGGCACAACAATCAGCCGTGGCCCAGTTGCCTCTATTTGTGCATTTATGACTAAAAACTGAACTTTTCTCATCTATTGCAACATACGTGGTTCAAGTTCTAGCACAACTAGTCGCAACTTAACACAAACGTCTCTGAACATCTGCGTGACCCTTTGTTTGTTGTTATATTAACAGTATCTGTTTCATTATAAAAACAGTAGGGCAATTCAAATCATGAATGATTCCATGATTCAACTTCTTCCCCAAAAGCGTAGAAAACTGCCTATTTTATTTTCTCTTAGATTGCCGAGTCATAAGTTTTCACCCAATCTTTTACCCTATTATATGCATATGGTTCCAGGTCCTGTATCTCACTGAAAGATCTTCCACTCAGAAGCAGCATGTCTACAATTCTAGAGAATCAAGGAAGGTCTTGGCAAAAAGTTTTCCTTGAATCGTTTTGGGCGCAATGTACCTAATGCCCGGGAGCACTGAAGACTGACAGTCTTTGACCTATCGCTGGCAAGACTGACGACTGGTTGCGTATTGAATGCTATATTTGTAAATCACATACTGTGAATATATTTATTTTCACGGTTTTTGCATTTTGGACCTTTCACTGAGATTTTAAATTCGCTATTTTAGTTTTTCTTTCAATCAATGCCATGTCAAAAATTTGTCTTCACTGTGTTCTGAATTTCACGGTTTTAAAGCATCAGCAAAGTAAGCGAAAATAATAACACATCACAATTAAATGAATTCACAGTATATCCACACATACATGTGAAGTTGGCCTCTTCAACTAACCGTCAGGAACAAGTCATATATTGTTTTGCACACTTTGTCTAGTGGCATTTCAGTTGATTTTTAACGGCGTGGTTTTTTCTTCGTACATCTGCTCAGACATATTTTCATCAATCCTCCTCCTGATGTATATTTTTAGTGTCTGTGATCCACTCAGGTTGTGGTAAATTTCTCTGTACTTTACTTTAACTCATTCCACCTTAATGACGCTTTTTTCCCGGTGATATCTAAATGTCGTCTGCTAATTGTATTTTACTAATTTAGGGATTATTTTTTCAAAATTTTGGATGAAACTTGCAGGGTAGATCATTCCAAATTATGTGCCCATGGTCAACAGCCCAGAGCACGCCAAGGAAAGCTGTTGACTCGGTCTTCTATCAGGATGGAATGAGTTAAAAAAAAGGAGACATTAGGCAAAACCTTCAGGTCCGCAGCCCAAAACCCAACCGAGACAGGATTATCCCCTTTGCTTTTGGCTCGGTGTAAAATTGTCTTTGTGCAAGTGATTCACGCAGAGTTCATTATATACTCAATCTGCCATTGTGCTCAGTGCCGTATACACTACTGCTGTATATCTTTTCTTCGTCACCGTGTCTTTGGTCCCTTTATGGTGTTAAATACCTGTACGCATGATTCATGACCGAAACGTGTTATCATCAGCAGTGACGGTTGGTTTGATCAGCTCAAATTACCTGTCACAAAAAATAGTTGACACCGTGGTATAAAGACTGTCATCAACACATTCATTGACCACTGACAGTCTCCGGGTACAAAAAGGAGCTCAGTTTTGATTTTTCTAACAACATGGTTCAAATGTCCCAATATCCAACCAGGTTAAGAGAAATGTGTCCATTGTTTTTTTCCATATGGAAAGCTCCAATTTTGTTTGCTTCAGCTGTTCCATGAATCTGTGCGCGATTTGAATTTTGCTCGTGGTATATTACAAATAATTATCCGTTTGTGTGTCCATCCCTATACCAGAGATAATGAGATGATTGAATAACTGTGGGGCTAAATTACTTACTTTCATGAAAGATGCTCAATTAGTGAATGATCTATATTTGGTGATATATTTATAACAGCTCTCTTTGTGGTGAATATTAGTGAAGCAGTGAGTGTCCTCGTTCAATTTACAATAGCCAAAACTAAAATATGCAAAATCATTATTTTATTTTATTTTATGTAGCTCATTTTTGTACTGATGATTGCATATATTAATGGGAAAGACATAGACCCAAACACATGTAGGCCTATCTTTCCAAATTTACCATATATTGGTGCATAAGTTTAGCGTGAAACGTGCAGACTGACAAAAAAATGTACCCAATACAATGGAATTATGAAATTATGACTTGAGGATTTATTCCCGCTTTAAAAATGCTGTTAATATTTTCGCCAGCAGCGTTGTCCAGGGAAACAAACCTTGAAACTAAAATGCTCGTGGAAGTAAAGCGCTTTCAAAATGGTTTGAATATTTGAAAACCAATTGAATTTTGCACTAGTGCAATAACTTCTCAGTTTATAAACATTTCTATGTTTACTAATTACCTTGCGCATGTTATGCGGTAAGAAATCTTTGCATTGTCTCCGATATGTTGAAGAAATTTTATATTACATGTATTACATAATTTAAGTACCGAAATTACGCGTTCAATTTTAATGTGTACATCTGGTATGAATTTGGTATCAGAATCAATCACAAATCTGTGATCCAGGGATCCAAACTAAATTAAACACACACACACACACACAAACCAGCAGAGCGGATGTTGTACCAGAGGGCTATTGGTTTGACTCTTTAAGTGCCCAAATCTGGACTGAGTCAACAGCTTTTCTCTTCGCGCATTGGGCGCAATGCACCCAAAGGCACCGAGAAAAGCTGTTGACCTGGGTTATTTTCTCTGGAACTAGAGGCATGCTGGTACTTGAATGAAAGGTCTTTTTACGAGGAATACGAATCCGAGATCCAAATGATAATTCAGACTAGTTTGACTTAGTAGTTCGACCTTAGACGTGATTAGCACTGAAAGAGTTAAGACTTGGGTGTAGACGTTGGTGCTTTAATCTTGTATTTGAGCGTAGCCACAGATGATCTATAATAATGGATAGATTTCTATATTTAGATACTCTTTCTTGTTTATAATGATGTACTTATTTGTCAAGTTTGAGAAAATACCAAACTGGTAGAGATAATGTAATTGACCGAAGTATATTTTCTGAAGAGATGATGTTTAGATTCAATCTTGAGAATCAATGTCTTTTTTGATACTTTTGCATTGGGTAGCAGACTGTGCAATAAGAACAGGGCCCTTGAGTTACCACTATATAGGTCTTGGTCTGCATGAAGCTGGGTTTTGCCGTGTTAGTAATGACAGAGAGATAATGTAATTGTATAATGATACAAAGGTAGATTAATTGTAGAATGATATAAGGGTAGTGTAATTGTGTGACTGTGTTGAAAAAAGAATACTGTCATTATAATTAATGAAAGTTAATCGGATTCTAACATTTTAATGAAGGTTACAATGATACTAATATGTTACTTATAAAAAGTCAAGGGATCCTGGAATATCAATAGATAAAGGTTAAAGGGATATTACCTTGGTGATGCTGGAAGGTTGACGGCAAACCTCTGACGGACGGGTAATTTTAACATTCCAGACAAGTTAACTATCACACGACCCGATTGACACACACCATTTTGCAATTGTCACATAACCTTCACAATAATCACACATACACACACACACACACACACACACACACACACACACACACACACACACACACACACACACTCATGGTGCCGTACTGTCACACACCTTATGATAGTCACACACAAGCATGGCGTCACACTGTCAAATATCTCGTATTACAATCACATACCAGCATGGTGTAGCAGTCATATCCCGCATGATAGTCACACACAATCATGGTGTGACACTATCACACGTCTCCTATAATATAGTCACAAACACAAACACGCACACACACACACACACACACACACACACACACACACACACACACACAAGAAAGGTATAAAGCTATCACACATCTCGCAATATAGTCATGTGCATAGAAGCATAGTGTGAAACTTTCACATATCTCATACGACAATCTCATACACACAACATGATTGCATCTGTTACACTCTCACACTTGCATGTACATATATCATGAGCATCGCGCTTTCATTGGTATTTTGTGCTCATTAATGCACAAGATTCATTAAATGCAGGAATTGTCTTTCACTTCTTGCGACATTTTGGAAAAGCATGGCCCGGAAACATTCCAGTAAGACACAATTTTGACATTCGATATTTATCTCGTTACTCTTTCAAATCTAATTGTTAGCACTGTTGGTGTCTCTGGGATTCATTTTTGGTGCAAATTTTGGATTTGCTACAATAAGAGGCATGGTGCCGGGCAGGTTTGATACAATTTCTTAGAAGTAACTATGACCTATGGGTAAACATGCCGATTAAATGCATCGATGTTCAGAGACTGTAGCCTCACTTAGGCAGCCAGACAGTAGCCAACACGTGGGTAGGTGTTTGGATGCGTGTGTTGATTGGCAGTTGCCTGAGAACAACTGGTAATAAATAACATTGAGGGTATTACCCTATACTACAATAGAATGATGTTTTTACTTAAGGCATATAAAAACCAAGGACAAATCTTTGTGAGTATAAGCATTTACTTGTGCTCAAACAACTATATGTATACATATATATATATATATATATATATATATATATATATATATATATATATATATATATATATATATATATATATATATATATTTATATATATATATAGTTGTTTGAGCATGATGGTCCCGCGACTGGTTTCTGACATTCAATCCGAGCAAAACGGCTTATACCTCTCTCTCTCTCTCTCTCTCTCTCTCTCTCTCTCTCTGTATATATATATATATATATATATATATATATATATATATATATATATATATATATATATATATAGAGAGAGAGAGAGAGAGAGAGAGAGAGAGAGAGAGAGAGAGAGAGAGAGAGAGAGAGAGAGAGAGGGAGTATATTCTATATAGGACCCAATCTTAACTTAGTGCACTAAACCACGGGGTAATCTTTAAAAAATATCAATACCACAGGAATTCATCGCAAAGGTTCGTGGCGGTTGTGCATAATTGAACAATACACTCATGTATATACAGGATCTGTCAGACTGTGTGAGATGTAACTAATCCTAACAGTTTTATATATAACGAAAAAAAAAACATTTTTTGTCAGACTGCCGTGGGATGTGAACCTAAGACTTTGGGACCATCGAACCATATAATATCCAATACTCTGACCTCTGAACAATCGGTTCAACCTAAAACACATTTGATTTGATCGGGTATCCAGGGTGAAGTTCCAGCAGGTGTGGCTTGTATGCTGACACAGCCGAGCACTTCCATGGATACTGTACACAATAAAATCCACTCTAACGCATGGATTCACGTCAGATCTCGCATTTACGCAAAGGTGCCAGGCACCACGAATCAAGCTATGTTCTTCGAGTGTCAAATGTTGATTTTGGATTGGTTTGTTGGTCCTGTGAAATCATTGAAAAAAACTGTTGTTTCGCAATGATGATGATATTTTGCTGACTAATTGCTTGGTTGAAGTGACAGTTCTTTCACTGACTACACACTAAACATAGGCCTCTATTGTGCCCAAAATCTGTGCACAGTGACACGGAAAATGTATCGGATGATACGAGCATGACGGGTGTTTATCCCCCGGGTTTATCCATATGCACAAACACACTAGATGCACATTTGTTACGCACAAGGAGCAAATGGACAGACACATACAATTCGAGTTGTTAGCATTCGTGTCGCTGTATTGTGAACATACTTATTTCAATTGGATTGCCTGGTAGCTACAATGTAATTAGTTTTTGTAGGCTCTCCAGACACGACGACACACAAGAAGAAAGTATATACAAGACACACGAGACTATAACGACAGAAGCACAGGGAGACAAATCCAGGGGAAAACTCATATATAGTAAAGAGCAAATATGACGTAAGCCTCCTTGACTAGGAGAAAAATATCTGAACTGCTGTAAAATGTACAAATGACTTTCGTCGTGAAGGCTAGATGAACCCTCACAAAAGCATTTTCAAGAAAAAATGTCATGCGCAATGTGTAGTAACTGTCCAGTACAATCACCAGGTCCCTATATTCACAGCTTTCATGTAGTATGTGCCCGTATTCTGGTATTGGGTGGATCATGGATACGTATAGTTTTTCAAGAGTTATACGAAAGTTTGAAGTTGAGCCTCTTGGTTGATGCTATACGTTTGCTTGATATGTGAACAATTCGATTTATATGCTCATGCCAGGACAGACCGTGGGGGAGGGCAATACCCAGGTCGGGATAGAGCTTCCTTTAAAGTGATTCATGTAGGTACAAGGTGGAACGAGGATCTCGAATGTTCTAAGCACTGAACAGGACACACTGAAATGTAATTGTATTGAACGTGAAGTGCAATTAAATTTTAGTGTGTCCTGTTCAGTGTTTAACACATTAGTCAGTGACACATGAATGCTGGGACCAATACTTTAAGCAAAACGTTGGCAAGTGTTTCAGGGCGGGAGGCCGTGCTACCTCAAAGGAAAGGTTGGACCTGTCTCACATCTGCCCCTTAATCTGGCAGGGAACTGGTCGTGAGCCTGTAGCGTATTCAAATTCAGGCAAGGGCAGCTGATGATCGTCAGATGTCAGTCTGAACTGACTTGCAAAGTATTCATTGAAGATTTCTGCTTTTCCATACTTGATATGATGTCATTTGCTTCAGCTAGGAGCGGTATCGAAGGGTATACTTTATTACTTAAGGTCGACTTGGACAGACTCCAACTTTTGGAATTTATTTTATCACTGTTGAAGTAAACACTTAGTTTAAAAAAGTACAGGCAGTTGTTTACACAAAGTTTTGTTTTGTTTTGTTTTGTGGTTTGTTTGTTTGTTTTTTTTTACGTTTAATAGCCTGATTTCTGTAACACTTACAAAGTTGGTGTAACCTTTCATTTGGCATAGAAGACACACACTTAATTGTACCTCTTGGGTGGTCGCCCGTACTGTGTCGAAATTTTGTTTTCCAAAAAAACAAAAAACTTTCATTAATGGATGTCACCCAAGGATTGTCTTTCGGTCCGACAAAAAACTTTATAACGGATAATTTCCTTTAGGGTGTCTAGAATCAGATAGGTCAAGTACAAGACTTCGGGGTTTGCAAATGGGGGTGCGGGTGGGGAACGTTACTGCCCCCCCCCCCCCGTTACTGTCCAGGTTGAGTCCAGGAGAATAAGTTATTCAGTCTTGTACATTCTTACAGTATTCTGTTGACATGTTCAGTTCATTCACAAGTTGAAAGATTGTTACTTCATAAAAAATTATAAGACATTCCAAATTCACTGTCAACAAACGAACATTAGTGTGAACAACATCAACTATATCATTTATATAGATGAGAAAAAGAAGAGGACCTAGGACTGAGCCTTGTGACACTTGCTAGCCTCAATGTAGCGCCAGCTAGACGATTCCCCATTTGTAACCACCGTTTGCGGTCGATTTGTAAGATAATTTTGAAACAACCCCAGGAGATCCTCAGTAACTCCACAATTGGCCAGTTTTTGTAATAATGCTGGATGGTAAACTCGACCGAATGCCTTTGGTATGTCACAGAAGACGACTTAGACTTGCTCAAGTCTCACTGGACTGTCTTCCGTATTTTATTTAAAATGAAATTCATTGCAAAATAAATTTTTAAGTAAACAAACGTCATAGCCTTATTCTGTTACAACACAGGTAGGCCCTTCAAGTTACCTAACTAATTGGCGTGGAACGTGCCTATAACCAGATAACATTGACTCCAGATGATGATGGTCTCGTTGTTGTTTGGTTTATTCGTCGCAGTAGACTTAGTACACCTGACCTACATTTGGATCCGACTTTTGAGCCAAGCTCGCATGATCAGATTACGCCGGGCGGTCTGCACTGCGTTTCTTATCACACAGACAAGCGAGCGGTCATAACGCACCCGTCTTCAAAAGTTGTTAATTGAGCTACTGTGTAATGAAGGATTAATAACAGTGCATCGCGTCAGGCGGAGGGCGTCCAAATTTTTTAGGAGACAGGATGGGAAACACTGGCTGTTCGAAGGAACAAACAGAAATTAGTATTAATTTCCAAGATTGCCAATAAATATTACTTCAATGTGCCTGTATAATTTGCTTCCGGAAACAGTACAGGGTAGAACAAGATACAACGCCCGCATGCATTCTAAATTCACTCCATCTCGAACCCGTACAGATCTGTTCAGTAACCCTTTTTTTTCTGTCAACCATAAAGCTGTGGATCAATTTACCTATTGAAGTCAAAAGAAGTGAGCCTGTACAAGAATTTAAATTTAAAATGAATAAAAACAGACCAAAAGGCAATGACTCATATTATGCTGAATAATGAAAAGAAAATATAGTGCTTGCGCAGTTATGCATGGGATCTAGTTCCCTCAATGCTGATTTGTTTAAAATGGGCGCAGTTTGTAGTTTCAAGACCAAAATTTTACTGTGACACATAAAGCTAAGATATTTTTCATTATTTTTCTAAAATTCAAATATGGGGAGGGGGGAGTCATCTATGCAGAGTACATTATTCACAAAGCTCTAATATATATATATATATATATATATATATATATATATATATATATATATATATATATATATTCATTCATATAATTAATATAGACAAACCGACAGACAGGTAGATATTTAGATAAATAGACAGACAGACAGGAAGACAGACAGGAAGACAGACAGACAAATAGATAGATAGATAGACAGACAGACAGACACTCTGACCGAGTCCTTCGGCTTCATCCACCACAACATGTGAGTAGGAAAGTATACGCCACCACCTGTGCCATGGAGAGTGATTAATATAGGCTTGGCCTGCTTCGCAATCCATGTAAAAGATACGGGTCTACACAAACCCTACATAGATGTGGTGCCTGTGCACAATAATGTTGCTTATCGTGTTACCGGCTGCAAAGTTTTATGGTTATGTACATACGGTGGCCGCGTGGCAAGTAATAAAATAATCTACAATAACATATTGTTTAGGTAATACGTATATACATAATAGGATGATTTTCACATTTCATAGCTTTTTGCGGGCAAGGCGTAGTGTTGAGTATACTTGTCAATAGAATTGTCGTAATTCAAGCAATGCAAAAACCACCTGTTTTTACGTTCGCCTTATTGCAGGCAGTTTATTTTAAGCGGCTTCAAAAGGCTCACGCTAGAAAAAGGTAACATGATTTGACCAAGTTTATTAAGTTTTATAATTTAAAAAAAAACTGAATATTTGAACAAAAAGTGAAATAGCACCGAATTTACCGGCCACTGTCGAACGCTGTTGGCGGAAAGTGTTCAACGTAAACCGCTTGCCTCCAAGGTGAAAGACGAATCCTATGCTGCGGGGCTACACCTGAATTACTCGCAGCTCTCTTTACAACATATATATATATATATATATATATATATATATATATATATATATATATATGTTTGTGTGTGGAATCCTTTTCATGGGGTATGTCAGAATTCAACTTTTGTTGTTTTCCCATATGTCAGTTTACATATACTATAACACACATCTTTTCACTTAATATTGCCATAATAAGCAACAACATATATAAAATATGATTTATTTGTAATTTTTGAAAGTTCTGACATTTTTACAATTCATGTGGGTTGTGTGTAGCAAATTTTAGGTAAAGACAAGCAGCCGCCTTCACAAACAACGCGTGCCGGTGAATTTTATTCAGGCTTTAAAACAATCTTCATGGTTCGCCGTGACCCGTTTACAAATCAATTTAGCCATTAAAGCCTGCAATTTCCTAAATGTGCACATCAAACGCCATAACGGCCAATGATTCAGGTGTAGGTTTAGACAGAGACGGTGACTGGATTGAATATAGAGCGTATATTTATTTATTTGGTTCAGAACAACATGGAGGATGCGGCACTATCGCACCTGTTTGTGTAATATACCCTTGGCATTTAAAGTGTTAATTGTATGCCAGCGGCCCTGTCAAGCTTGGCATGTGTAGCATTTCGGGAATTGCTTGCAACGGGCATATTCGTGTCTGGTGAAAAAACAACAACACTTGTTTGCAGAAGTCGTGTCTTACATATTTAACTAACATGTTCGGTCTGTTTAATTAAAGCACATCTCTTCTATTCTGCTGGGACATACCACAGCTGTATTTGTCTTACTAATAAATTTATTCCTCTCTTTGATCAGTAATTTTTCACCCTCTAGGACATGACAAGATCATTGTTTTTTAATAACCCAAAAAAATCTGGCCTATATCCGGAACCATGTTTTCCTTTTCAAAATCTTGCCTCTGATATGGCCAATCTTGAATGTCACGAATTGTCATATTTCCTACCTTGCCATTTAACCCACCATTACCCAACTTGAAAATGTGTGACGTCATTGGCCTTTCTATTTTAAGAGCACAGTATCAAATTTCTTGTCATTCTGAGAGAAAATTTATTTCATGAATAAAACAACTTGAATGAACCTCAAGGTACGGTGGGTTTTGAGGCGAGACTTTTCCTTGGTGACTACTGTGAAACTGGAAATATATTTAATAGGGTTTTTTTTAAAGATAAATAAAGTATCCAGCAATCCTTTGAAAGTATGGAACGGCTAAAGAAAATCTCATCCCATAAATATTTTTTTCGAAGCATTTCTGGAAAAAGTTCGTTGCTTACCTCCAAAGCAAAGCGGACCATGTTCCATATTATCTCTAACAGTGCAGAGTGAACACGGGGATTGGTTCAGCGGGCAAGAGTTTTGCTATTTTTTTTTGTGCCACAAAGCCAAATGTCCTGTTACACTTCCATGTCGTCGTCGTCGTCGTCGTCATCAATCAGCCAAACTCTATACTCTAATTGCGTGTTCCTATTATTGCCTATTTTAACATCTAAGTACAGAAACATTGATGAATTTCCTTTTTATTTTCACCAAAGATGCCGAAGGTGTATTTTTTAAAAAAAGCCACGTGAGAAAAATAATGGGTTTTCAGGTCTTAGTTTTCTCTTTCTGGCTCTTTTTCTTTCATTTACATAGCCAATTTTTCTTCGAAACTTCCTGCTTTCTCTATTATTCACGTCGCAAATGTTTCATTCTTTCTTTCCTTCGCTCTCTCTGTGTGTGTCTCTCTCTCCCTCTTTCTTTTACAACTGCAGCTACAAACTATAAGCAAATGTACCCTGCCATCCTTATCCCTGTCCACATCCATTTGATGCATGGACATGAAAAGCGAGTTTCAAATATTTGTTCCTATTAAAGTTTTGACCGGAAATGTTTGGTTTCAACTTACTTTATTTCAAAAGCTATTGGAGAACAGCCGTTGCCTATAAAAACTCCTGTCCAGAGAAAGATTTGTTCCCTACAAATCGTTTGTTGCCAAAAAAGAAGCTTGCTTCACATAATACGTCTCTGTCATGTAGTGCAAATTCAGTCTTATTTAGATAAGAAAAAAAACCAAAGCAGGAATGTGTTTCTTTGTTCTGTCCAAACAATCCTATAAAACTAATCGTCAGCAATATGAAATTTCGGTCGTCATGAAAGCATAATAAATATCTTGTTAACTTGAACAACAATAGATCATATTAAAAACGGGTTCCCAGGGGTACTGTGGAACTAATGTCTGTGTTCATGACTAAACGCAGCACAAATGCGATCTACTTCTGCAAGATACAACAAGGATCTAGAAGTTTGGTTGTCGATAATTTCATCAGTGCAGGCTGGTCATTAGCATTCAGACAGGCTGAAAACCACTTTCCTTTACATCACTTCTTTACACGGGTGCTAAAAATGTAGTGTTATTTTGTACTTTGTAGGTATATATCTAGAAAACACAAACGGAAATTTATGCACAGGTGGAGTTCTTGCATGCATCCTGAACATGCAAATTTCCGTTCAAAATTTCAGTCTTTGTGTTATTCTGATAAATAACATCCTTCAAATGTACCAACTATCCTGTGTTTGAGTTTTCTGTTCTGTGAGTTATTCTACTTCTAGTGGTCTATTTTATAAAAACCAACATTTTTTTATAAGGCTTCATTGTATGGAGACAGGTGCTTTTGAATTTGTCCATAACATTTATACATTTATGGATTGAGATAAATTGGCAATCAGTAAATATTTAGACCTATCTAAGGTATTTGACACGTTAAATCACAACATTTTTCTGCACGAAATGAACTGCAATTGTATTTGTAATCCCTCTTTAAATGCTTCAATTGACAATTATGCTAACGTAAAAACAAGCCTGGCTTTTATTTAACCAGATGTCCTTAAAATAGGATTTCATTTTTCGCCGATTACATTTATTCTGAACTCAGATCTGAAAATAAGCAACATTTCAATATATGGAACTACTGGACTAAATTTTCTCGGACTTTTAGTTTATAAAACATTAAATTGGTATAAACGCGTAAATAGGGTAGCCACAGACCTCTCCAAATTAAGCGGATTTTTCATGAGAAATCAGAAATATACTGTTTTTTTGGTCCGGGGATACCCCTAGAGTCGCGTTTACAAATTTACCTCTATCTAAAATGCTTCTGACGTTATTCATGATTTAAATTTTGTGTATTTGCCTAATTTGCATAAATCAAACTGCAAATTGAATTCATGGTTCATTGGATGCAGGTAGCTCACGAACATATCATTTGCAGTCAGAATGGCACCGCTATCTATAACAATTTTGAAGGTGACTATTCAAGTTTCAAGTTTGAATTTGCCGAATTTGCATAAATTTAAATTTTGGTTCATATTTCACTGGATGCAGATATGTCACCAACCTATCAATTGAAATTTAAATGACACCTCTATCAGTAATAGTTTTGAAGTTGTTCAAGATTTAAGTTTTATGTTTTTTCCTAATTTGCATAATTTAAAATTCTACAAGGTTCATTTGTCGTTAATTGGATGTGCCTGAGGTACAAACCTATGATTGAAGATGGAATGGCACTTCTACCTATAATAGTTTTGAGGATATTAAACATCTATACTTTTCAAGTGCTCCTCACTCGCATAAATTAAAATTCTACAACTTTGGCTTTGGTTCATTAGGTGCTGATGTGGCACAAACTTACACATTGAAGTTGAAATGACACTCCTACCTATAATAGTTTTGAAGATATTTAACATTTAAACTTTTCAAGTGCCCCTAATTTTCGTCAATTTAAATTCTAAAACTTATGCTTGTAGTTTATTGGAAGCTTCTATCGCAGAAACCTATGATGGTACCTCTGACTTAAATAGTTTCACAGATATTCACCATTTTAACGTTTCAAGTGGCCCTAATTTGCATAAAGTTGTATAAATTAAAATTCTACATTTTTGTCTGTGGTCCATTGGATGCGCCTATTGTACAAACCTATAAATTAAAGTAAGGATGGTACCTCTACCTGTAATAGTTTTGAAGATATTCAACATTTAAAATTGCAAGTGGCCCTTATTTGCATACTTCTCATAAAGACGACGATTCTAAACCAGGTGCCTCATTTCACTACTGGGTCAATCACCATGCCAAGTTTGGTACTTTTGGGAACAACAGTGTCCTGGAAAGACTGACGATAAATAAATCTATAAATAAACAAATAAACAAAAAATTTTGAATGGAAAACAAAAAGTCTGTTTGCATGCAGACTAAATAATGACGCACATCTTCCACAACTACACGATACAGACTCTTTGACATATCTTCTGTTTAAATGAACGTTCGACTAACAGTCCTCCATGCGCAGTCTGGCATGTAATGAAGTAATGTTATCATTCATATATATATATATATATATATATATATATATATATATATATATATATATATATATATATATATATATATATATATATATATATATATATATATATGTATATATATATGAAAAAGTCGTCCAGTTGATTTTCGAAATATTAAAATATGTTCTGTCGGTCCGACTATATTTCTTCAAATCTCAAGCAGGGCATTGAAAGTAAAGAAGTAAATTGTGCTAGTCCTGTACTACACTATTACAAGAAGAAAAGATGAACATGAATCTGATTTTCAGTTACACTGAAAAGTTTTAAGTTCAAAATAAACATTTTGTCAGAGAACCTTTAAATAGTACCAGGTGACAAGCATGCCGCTACTTCTTCCCACGCTTGTCTTAGTTCAATATTTAAGGCTTATCTATCAACACACTCTTATTATGACTTAACTGGTTCCTATCAATAAGTAATGTTAACAGGCACAATGCATTTTGACCATTATATTTCGGGCTATTCATTTCTTTGACGTACGTAATAACTTAGGGATACTTTATAGATAGAGTGTAGTGTGGAATGAATGAAAAATTTACGGTATGTTTTAAATCAAACAAATAGTCCCAAGCCTTCTCCATCTTTAACATCTTAAGATCATTTGTCCTAAGCATAATTCTTAATGGTTACATTGCGTTTCTGTAGTTATAGAATGTGATAATTTAGTGAACCTCTACTTTTTGCACAGATCCTCAGTCGAGGCGTTTCGAAGACACATATCCTGAATTTTGGACTGTTCAGCACCACATCATAAGCTTTATATGTCATTTACTATTATAAACTTAACAGCTTTCAGGAACCATTTCCCATTGTTGTATCCATGTTATACATATCAATGTAAAAACAACCAGGATTGGTATTACTTTCGGAGCAGCAATCCAAAATATGTGCAATAACCATAACCTCTGTCAGTGTGAGGTGTATATATATCCCCATAAACATAACTCACAGAGAATAGAGCTTAACATTTCTATTGAAGCACAGATGTTAAAAAAACTACATTCGTCGTGTTTTGATATTATATACGTACATATAGACCATGTTTGAGACCATTTAACAATATAGCAGCCTATATTTATTCTAGTCTTTGGTTCACCAATTTGAGTGTCAATATTTTTTGACGAGCTTAAGGCTGTGCAGGCCTGCATAAATAGAAGGAACAAAATAAATCAACTTATGTAACTTGAATAGTCAGAGTAGCTAAATCTTGAGGAACATAAAGCAAATTTTCCAGTTGTATGTATGTAACATGAGACGGACACGATGCTCGTAATGTTTCCATGACATATTGTCTTATAATCTTTCATTTTGGGCCTATCAGTGATTGATTCATGACAGTTAATCGATCGCTTTTCTGTAAATTTTGGCTGAACCAATCAAAATTATTTCTGGATGCTTTTATGATAGAAGTGGCGATGCGTTACCAAATGTGTTACCCGGTATGTCGAGTGGGGCTACATATCGACTCTGGTGAATGTACATACGATGCGACCTTTCTCTGAGTGATTACTGTGCGCAATTTTACAGCTTCTTTGTTTACGAGAGAACTATGTCAACAGCTTATCTTAATATTTTCATTGTTACTCACGACAAAAGTTGTGCTCATCTGATTTTCTTTTTTGTTTTGCAAATTTCTGGTTCAAATTGGTGCCTAAACTACGTTATTTTTGGAGTACTGGCATGAATTTTTTAATTTAAACATATTTGTTTATTCTGGGTCACCTAATAGTATACATCGAGACACTAAAAAACAGGCTCTCCAGACAGAGAGAGACACACAGAATATATACAATACACACAGGACAATATTGTTACAATACTATTGAAAAATACACTTTCCTGAATGCTATGAAGTAAATACTCACAAGCAGAGGCATGTCGATTAAAGAATGAATACAAGTCATTGATCCAGAAAGATCCACTATGTCACTAGCTCGGTAACCAAAAAAAAATGATGACAGTCTTAGCCATAAACCGTATATAGACAGGATCAACATGGTAATCAAAATATGAATCGTCTGGCCTCAGAAATGAATTTTTGGACAGCATCAAAGAATTTAATGGTTTGCAGAAAGGTCATTGTTACCATGTGTAAGATACCGGATAAGTATATCACTTGCTAGATAGACTACAAGACTAGGATTCACACCTGGAGCTAGAATGTAACAAACCGTTTTTAAGAGAGATTTCCTGGGAACTGAATAATAGGGACATTCTAGGAAAAAATGAAGAATACTTTCGTCAGGATTAAGACATTTACAAGCTGGAGACGGTATTATATTAAATCTGTGTAAGTGGGAATTTAGCCCGGATAAGCCCAAGCGCAAACGAGTGTGTATGATATTAGAAAATCGACTGCCGTGTGGGTAATAAACAGGAACAGGATCTACAGACAATAAAGTATTTTTCAAAGTAGATTTAAATTTGGATGAAGTTGCAGAACATCTTATGTCGTCGAGGAGATCGTTCCCTAGATGAATAGAGGAAGGAATGAACGAATTTCCGAACCGTAAGGAATTAAACCTGATTTGTCTTTGGCTGCGTCGGTTTCTTAACTGGACAGTGGGCTGACCATTGTTATTCGGAACGAGATCCAAAAGATAAGCGGGAGTTTGACCATTAACAATTTTGTAAAACATGATTAATTTGAAATATTGGCGTCTTTTAGCTATAGTAGGCCAGCCTAATTCCTTAAGCATAAGATGACGGGGAGTGCGTTTCAGGGCTCCTAAACAAATGCGAGCTGCTTCATACTGAACACACTCGAGGGAATCAGAGAGAGTCTGTGAGCAATTGTCAAAAATTATACATCCATACTCTAAGATGGGTCGTACCATGGATTTGTAAAGCCGAATTAGAGTATGGCGAGATAACCTAAATTTAAGTTTGTGGAGGAGAGACTGACGTTTCTTCGCTCTTTCCACGATTCTGGTAATATGGGCATCCCACTTTAGATTACTAGAAAGTGTAACGCCCAAATGTGTATGGCTAGTACCTTCTGGTATAACAGCATTGCCAAGGAGTAAAGGCGGATGATCTAGCTTGTTATGTTTAGTGGAAAACAAAACAGCTTGGGACTTAATAGCATTGAAAGACATTTTCCACTGTTTGCCCCATGTAGAGATATGAACAAGATCTGCATTCATCCGACCTGCAGAGGTAACGGGATCATGGATTATCTCCAGAATGCTAGTGTCGTCAGCAAAAAGCTTAATATCACACACAATATTATCAGTTATGTAATTAATATAAACTAGGAAAAGAAGAGGCCCCAGAATAGAGCCCTGGGGTACCCCTGCCTGTACAGGAAGCAAGGAGGACGACTGACCACCAATCGTAACTCTCTGAAAGCGATTTGATAAGTAACTACCGATAAACCGGAGTAAAGCACCTTTAATACCCAGCTGTCTTAATTTGAAAAGAAGACCCTCATGCCACACGCGGTCAAAAGCCTTACTGATGTCGAGAAAAACCATCCTGGCTTCTTTTCGTAGTTCCAGGCCACTATAGGCCTATATGTCATGAACGATTTTGATAAGCTGGTTGATGGTAGAGTCGTTTTTCTTAAACCCAGAGTTTTTGTGCGTCAGCAGATCGTGACGAATAAAGTACTCGTACAGAATATTAAATATTAAACGTTCAAAAACTTTAGAAACATTACACAGTAATGAAATAGGGCGATAGTTGCTTTTTACCTGCTTATCGTTCTTTTTGAATACAGGGCACATATTAGATTTTTTCCAAGAATCTGGAAAGCACGAAGCAGCAAGAGAGAGGTTAAAGAGTTTGGTAAGTGACGGGGAGAGGCCAGATGCCGTATTCTTTAGGATGAGGTTACCCATACCATCGGGTCCCGTAGCAGAGCTGGACTTTAGAGATTGTAAAACCTTTTTAACGTCGCTTTCACCAATTTGGAATTCGCTTTGCCTCGCATCGGTGCGATATGAGAAGTCATGCAGGGGCATAGGATCGTCTTCATGAGGAAGTTTACATTGTTTGGCAAAGTAATCATTGAAAACTTCACATTTTTCAACGTTACTGGATATTACAGTGCCGTTTTCGAGAAGGGGAGGTATGGAATGATTAAGCTTGGTACCTGGAAAACTCTTGCTGAGGTTCCACCATTTCTTTTGGATTAATGATATTAGAATCCATTTCACTGCGAATTTTTGAAAAATATGACCTCATGGAACTACGAAGGGCGCTGGCTGCAGTGTTGCGCTTCCGTTTATAGAACATGTAGAGTCTTTCAAGAGTAATAAACTCAATATAAGTAAACGGACGAATTTTGTTGCTAAAACGTTTGAAACGTTTTCAAGCACGATTTCTCTGTCTAAGTAACTGTTTAATTTTACAAGTGACCCATGGCTTATCTTTGGGTCGTACAAGGATGTCACGACAAGGGATGAAGTCCTTGCATAAGCAGCTAAAAAGATCTGTCCAGAAAGATACCACGTCGTTAATATCATCAAAGACTTCGAATCCTGTCTTAAAAGGAGCGTCAAGGGCAGCTTTGTTTAAATCTTCAAAATTAGCTTTCTTGAAGTCCCAAATTTTCCTTTTGAAGGGGTGGTCTACGCGGCGGGAAATCGAAAAAGTACAAAATACAACTGAGTGATCGGATGTAGAAATGGGTGGTAAGATACCTGAATTTAGAACATAACCTGGTGAATCTGTGATCATGAGATCAAGGATACTTTCAGATACATCGTTTACTCTGGTCGGTTCGTTTATTAATTGGAATAAGTTATTTTGGGATAAAACATTGACTAGGCGTAGTCCTAAGTCGCTATCTGAATGATCAATATTCCAGGACTGGCACCAATCATTAAAGTCACCGGTTATGATTAGAGTTTTAGGATTACACTCGAGGGCTGAAGTAATAGAAAGATCGAGCTCCTCAATAAACAAATCTCTGTCTGCGGCATATTGCCCTGGTGGGCGGTAGTACACACCTAAGAGAACTAAACCGAATTTGAGTCGAAATTCAACCCATAAACATTCACTCTTGGCAGATTCGAGGTCCGCTCGGTGAGTACAGGGTAAGTTGTCCCTTACATAGATCACCACCCCTCCCCCAGTACCCAAATGAATGTATGTCCCCAGAATAGAAAAATGGTCCAAGTCGGTGTGTCCCCTCTCCATTCTGTGCAAATCGTGACTGAGAAAGCATTTGACTATCTCAAACTGAACACTTGAGGGGTTAATAGTAGGGTTACACCCAAAGTGCATGATTGAGCGGCTGCAGAACATATCATGTATGCTATTGATACTTTTTTTCAATTCAGCTTACGCCAGAAAACACGCGCACACGTAAAATAGAACAAAGGGAAATTTCTGGTCATCATCCGACTAAAGTGGATACACACACACACACACACACACACACACACACACACACACACACACACACACACACACACACACACATATATATATATATATATATATATATATATATATATATATATATATATATATATATATATATATATATATATATATATATATATATTACGAGCTATGATCCTAAATGGGATACCTTTTTAAATGCTATAGTAATGTCACAAGCTGCAACTCATACTTTCTTTTTTCAACTTTTACCTTGCAAAACTGGTGACATAAGTATCACCACTGTTTTTTGCACCCCGATCTGGTGTAAATAATCATTACTTATCTGAGAGGACCAGACTCTCCAGGTAAATGGGATACATATGTTGACAGATGACCTTTTCCAAACCTTTACCCACAGAATTATTGCAGTCATACGTATAGGCACTTTTGTGAATTGGTGTTTAACCCACTACAGTGACATCCAGATGAATATTTTCTGAGAGTAGTTTCACGGTTAAGAGTTTCTAGACAAGCAAATCGTGAAGAATCTACCTTGACATTGTTATTTTAATTATCCGGATTCTCAACTGGAAAAAAATGTTAGTCTAGAATTATTAAAATTCATTTTCATAGATGTGTTGAAATTATTTTGGACTGCATGGGAAAAATTGACAGACCCGTGGCTTACATCTGCAATATACTCTAACGTTCAGGAAAATAGGAAACAAAGAGTTGGCTAATCAATTCATCTCACATAAATATTTGGTGAATAATAATAATAATAATAATAATAATAATAATAATAATAATAATAATAATAATAATAATAATAATAATAATAATAATAATAATAATAACAATAATGATAATAATAAAAATAATTATAACAACAACAGCAACAACAACAACACAAAGAGTTGGCTAATCAATTCATCTCGCATAAGTATTTGGTGAATAATAATAATGATAATAATAATGATAATAATAACAACAACAATAATAATAATAATAATTATAATAATAATAATAATAGTAGGAGTAGTAATAATAATAATAATAATAATAATAATAATAATAATAATAATAATAATAATAATAATAATAATAGTAGTAGGAGTAATAATAATAATAATAATAATAATAATAATAATAATAATAATAATAATAATAATAATAATAATAATAATAATAATAATAATAATAATAATAATAATAATAATAATAATATGTATATGTCCCAAATGAAATACATCGGAGCATATATGTGGGGAATCAAGATCCAAGTAACGCAAAGATGAACATAAAGTTTAACAGTGTAACCATTTTAATGTATAACAAAATTGACACTAAACATACAAGCTATGATCCTAAGACATAAAACTTACCAAAATGAAGTTTATTCAGGCAGTCGGGGATCGAAACACTCGCCCCGAAGGTGGGGATTTTTGGGAAGAGTCACTGACCACATCCAGCTGATAACGTCATAAGCATACCAGAAAATGCGACATATCTTATGAAAAAAGGAGGGCATCCAAAAATATGACAAAACATACAGCTCGTTTTGAGCGAAATAGAGAATCACTGATGTGTGCTTACAAATCCATGCAAAATTCCACAAAATTCATTATTATTTTCACCGAAAAAAAAAAAAAAACTTGAAAACGGATAATTTAACTCGGTAACAACACTATTTAAGAATCAGGAGTTGAAAAATTCCGCTTCTCTGATATCTGAATGAATAATAATAATATTTATTATGGTGCCTTCTATAAAACACTTGATATTTTCCCACCACCCTCCATTTGTGATAGTAGCATTATACATGTTTTCACATTGTTTGCTGTCATAATTTTTCTGAGCCATGGAACACCATCACGCCTGGCCTGCTCGGCAAAGTCTGCTTTTTATTTGATGTTTATATCCTTCGCTGGAGGTTATAAGTTCGCTTCACTTTCAACATGAAGCCTGACAGTAATAGTTTTGCTTGGATTTGAATTTCGGTGCTTTGTTGAGAAAAATGTTTGTCCGTAAGTGGTAGGTACATCGTTCGTCAAAAGGCGTGCATCCAAATTGTCTGTTCTGATTCAAGGTGAAAATTTTCAAAATCTATCGTTCCATAATCCCAGACGATTCTACCGTAAGGGGGGTCGTTTTCGATCCGGAATAGCCCATTTGCTCTTATCACACAGTCGTCACAGTTTGCGAGCGGCGGTAAGATATCCAAGATATGGAGGGGGGGGGGGTGTACTCCCATTACTTATCATTACGGGTGGGGTCAGCGGGGAAGACCTACATTTTTTGACCACTTGTCGCTCTCAAAGACCTTCGTTTTTAGTATCGATCCTAAAAGGGCCCATGTTTTTAATTGTCGCCCCCGAAGACCCACATAAATGTATTCCTTTGCAAACCTTTGCCTGCAGTAGTTAGTAAGTTTGTCAATACCAGCTCTCAAAGCCCCCCCCCCCCCCCCCATCATTTCTTATTGAATCAGCTCCCATTGGGTTAGGGTTTCATACCCTCAGTGAAGCCTACCCATCCTCAAATATGGGTAGTGCCCCCCCCGGGGGGTAGGAGGGAATGGAGTCAGTGATGGGTAAAATTAGGTAATTCTTTATACATAAGCATATACTTTTTTCAACAGTGTTCGGTAGTCTGCATTCGAGGAACCCACAATGCCAAAATTGCGCAAACATGTTCCTTGTCCTATTGTTGGTCAATGTTATTAGAATTTGGCGCCCAGAGCACAACATATAAAGCTGTCGACCTAAGTTCTTTAAAATGACCGGGTGACACTAACAAGTTCTTGGAAATTCACTGCACGTTTCAGTTGTCTGTCAAGCGAACCAAGACCATCGCATGGGAATTGGGGGTCGTCACGGCTCATAGCCAACAAGGATCCGGTGCTTGACTATTGTGTTGTAGACGGGTAGAATGAGGAAGAAAAATGTTTCAAATTTATACAAGGCCACATGGCATGGTCTAACGAATAAGCCAATCAGGTTTCAAGTACTATGTATAATAATCACTTGAAGTTCCGGTGAAGACTCATAAGGTAAATTTACACAGAAGACGGATAAAGTGAGGCGTGTGTTTGATCAAGCTCCTTCACCAAGGTATGTTTGGCAATAGCCCTTCCATTCCATAAAGAAGTTTTCGTTATTGACTACTAGTAAAGGAGTAAAAAATATATAAAATCTGTGAAAACTATGCACTGATATGACAATTCCTGTGCTAGATAATCACATTTACCCGAACGAGGTCGTCGATGAGTTAGCAAGACGGCTTAGACCAAATAACTGAATAAGGTCTGCAGTCACAGTGGCTTTGCCCTGCTGTTTACAGAATTATTCCGGTTGAGTGGATTTCACGACTTATAGCATAACTGTTTGCATCACATTATGTATTACCATGGACATACGAACAGTTGGAGATGCTTTTAACATGCAATAAAAGTTTTTGCGATAATTGTCAAGGTATCAGCATGACTAAAAGTAAGCTTGCGACGTGCTTTACTCTATACTGGGAGCAAGCTAATGTACTCTCTCAGAGAGGGTGCATTGAGCATATTTTTTAATTTTGCTTCAAGAAAAGGATCAAACTTTTTGTATTTCTAGTAAACTTTTCTATTGCATACGTTCTATTTCCTAGACCCGCCCCAATGGTGCTGGATACTGCCTTTACAGCAGCTAATCTTTACAGATGTGAGAGTTGAGTAAATATCAGAAACGAACATAAACTATTGGTCAGCGAGTAGACGCTGATTTCCAAATGGACCATTAGTTCATATTGTTCGGGCATATTCTTGTTTTAGATTCTGTTCTGTCTTTGACTCAAGTTATCAGGATCCTTGGCCAGCGCATAGGTGAACAAACAGTTGTTCACTTATCCTATCTTTCTTTCTTTCTCCTTCTTCCATCTTTCTTTCTTTCTTTTTTGTCTGGAGTTCTTCTCAGAAACTATTTTGTCTGGAAACTCGAATTTGACATTGATATACCGTTGCAGGTGAAATTGTACACCTGATTTAGAAAGGTAAAACAAAATATAAAAACAATGAAAGTATGTGAAATGAAACGTGAAATGTCTCGTATCTTCAAACGTAAATAGATAAACATAAAATTCCAACACCCATTTATACGCTGGTAGCAATTGCACATCAACTGAACATATGACTCAAGCAAGTCTCTAAATTTATGTCAATTAGGGACATTTACAAATATAAACGTTTGATATCCTCAAAAGTATTAGACAAAAATGCAATACTAACTTGCATCTAGAGGCTTATAGTATAGGCACATACAACGAATATATAACCCAAGTCAGAGTCTTTAAATTTATGCTAATTAGGAACAATTTCAATGCTAAATGTCTTGAAAATAAGATAAATTTGTCATTTTGATTTCTTTTTGTGATTTATTGATGAAGGCACGGTTAAAACATAGTGAGCATACGTTACAACATGTAAATTATGCTATTAAGTAATTTAAAAAATGAAATCTCGGATACACAGTAGCGTTATAGCCAAATAGAAAACCTCTTTGTTTGTTTATGGTGGCTTTTATGCATAATCATAGCTAGTTGGTACCTTTGTAAACAGTTATTCCTTGTGGACACACAAGTAGATTTGCTCGGAAGCAAACATTTTCTAGTTTATTTTTTTATCTGAATCCTTGTGTATAGGTGCGAAAGGTCCACTCATTATTGGTTATGGATTTGTGTACCCGTTACTATTAATCTGATACATGAGAAAATAACCTCCTACACTCCCACAAAAGGCACATTTAGGTTATGACTGGCCAATGCGAGAACGTGTGTGTGTGTGTGGGCGGGGAGGGGGCTACGGGTATTCCGCATTCACAATGTGTCTGCCAGCAATGTGACCCTACGCACGCTATGTGAAGACGAAAATGAAAGTGGACTGCACCGACATTCCACTGAACTTATCTGAGTCACTTATATAAGGCCTTTTTTTCTGCCAAAGACAAATAAGAAAGGAATGCTACATAACCCATGGGAAATAATACTTTTTCATCCGAAGCAAATGAAAATATCTCAACATTTTAAGCTTCCTGTATGCTTTCAAAATAAGCGAATGATTTCTGAGGTTATGGTCTTCTCAGTTATCATCTTTAGAGAAACACGTTAGGTCCTGCTGAATACATGAATCTACCGTCCTTCCTCTCAATTGCCTTGCTACACACAGCCTCAGTCAGTATCAAAACCTCCTATTCGGGGCGTGTCCTTTGTACAGTATTTTTATCACTGACAGAAAAAAATGCGTTCTATCACGCAAGTTTTAGCAGAAGTGTCAACGGATAAACTTTTTCCCAGAAAGTGCTTGGTTATACTCATATTCTGTGCAAACATCTTGGTTATACTCATATTCTGTGCAAATAAGGCTTAAGTCAGGGCCATTCTGAACCTTACGAAATGGACATAACGTGCAAAAATTACAATTTCTGCATACATGTAATCCTGCAGAAAATAGTTGTTGTAATCATATTTTATTTCATACGGAATGTCTATTGGGAAACAAGGTTATGAAGCATTTATGAATCCCTCTCCATGGTTCCATGGATACAAAGTATCTGAAGGAATCCGGCTTACTTACACATTCACGACAATACAGTACTATGGAAAATAAAGGTGAAGAAAGAAACGTAGAAAAATATTAGGGCGACGCTTTAACTGTACTAAATATGTTTTTAGGATAATCTTTTGTATATTACATAGTTACTGAACAGGTAGACCAGTACCTTCACACGTATCCAATATTTTTGCCTCATTACGCAAATTTCAATCCCATTAATACAAAGGCTTGACATTACCAGTTGTATTCGGCGGTACGCCCCAGATTGCGGATATTGTATCAGACTCTGAAGTCGCCCCCAGGCTATAAATTAAGTAGCATCTTTAGGCACAGCAGTGAAGAGCCCCATTGAATCAAAGATGGGGCTCAGTAGAGAAGGTATCCCCGATAGTGGATACAGGTCCGAAAGTACCGGCGGGTTTTCATATAAGTGGTAATTACCCATTGATCTATTGCCTTGTTTTCACACTCCGCTTTAACATTACACGTTGCAGAGTGTGCTTTATACACAAGGGTGTTTGAAGAGCCAGGCTTATAGTGCTTATGAGCGACGTCCGGGGCTTGTGTGTGCCGTGGTCCAGTCGACTTAGCGAGTCCTTGATTCATTGCACCTTGACCTCCTGCCCTCCATCATTCACCCCTCCCCTTTGTGTCTCATGCCGCCACACGTCAGGAACATACTGTCGGTGTACTGTCGTGTATTTTAGTCCTGTCATTTAAGTTTCATATGTAATCATGTCTGTGTACAACACGGATTATATTCTTTCTTTCTTTTTCTTTCTTTCTTTCTTTCTTTCTTTCTTTCTTTCTTTCTTTCTTTCTTTATTTCTTTCTTTTTTTTCTTTCTTTCCTTCTTTTCTTCTTTCTTTCTTTCTTTCTTTCTTTCTTTCTTTCTTTCTTTCTTTCTTTCTGTCTTTCTTTCTTGTTTTCCACCCAAATTTTGAACGGAGATTTTGTCGGGCATCATAACATCAAGGGATGTCACTGTCAGCGATTGATATAGCAGTGAAATTGTGCACCTGGCTTGGAATAGTCACAATGTTCAAAATTATGCAAATAACGGGAAATTAAATTGTTATACTTCCATATCTCCAAAGTTGATTTAGCTAGATGAATCATTATGAATAGGCTTTCATTGGGTTTATAAGGTAGTAGGTTGCCATAGGTCTGAGCTGTAGGTGCCCACAATGAGCCACAAAAATAAGTTGAAAAATTCTAATTTATACTAATCCGGTGCATTTGAAAAGTTAAAATGTCGAATAACTTTAAAACTATCATACATGTAGATAGCGGAGCGGTGTAATCCAAGTTCAGTTCATAGGTTTGTTTTCAGGTGCATCCAATTAGCTACAAACAAAATTTGTAAAACATGAATCTGTGCCAGTTATACTGAGTAAGAACGCTTGAACAATCAAAATTTTGAATGCTTATGAAACTGTTAAAGGTAGAGGTGCCTTGCCAACCTCAATTCAAAGATTGATGCTGCAGACACATTTAGTGAATTACAAACAAAAAATGTAGAGTTTTAATTCATGCTAATTAGGGACATTTGAGAAATTCAATGACGAATATCTTTAAACTACATAAATTATTATCAGTGTATTTTAGCAAGCACAATAATTCACGGCGCATCCAATGCACAGTGAAGAAATCCCAATATATGCTTATCTGTTTAAGCGTTGAATATCTGCAAAATTACTACAGATACATTATCAATCCTACTTCAATTGTCCATGCAAAATTAATTCTTTATTTGGAGTCGGTAATGTACATTTAAGACCATTGGTGACATTCTCGTGTTCTTTCGTGTTTTGCTGCAGGTACAGCCTATAGACATGAAGTAAATGTTGAAGGATTTTAATTTATGCAAACTTTGAAGATACACAGACAAATTGTTCTGTTATTTTGTATTTTTTGCTTGTATTTTAATGGAACAGCTGAACTGTGATATTTATTTTGTTCGTCCTATTTATCTTTGGTTCGCATTGTTCTCGATGTTTCATTCATGTTTATTTTTGTTCTCCAGTAGAGGAAGCTTTAATAAAACGACGATGATGATAATGACTATGATCATGGTACCGACTGAAGACATGACCAAGGTGTATCCCTCAAATAATAAATGATACGACGCATCAGTTGCATATCACGACATAATGTACGAAATAAATATAATTTCTGGCGAACTGTATCGTCTAAAAATAATGTAGAGAGTAAGGGTACCACCTTTTAGGGTTTACCTTCGAGGTTTCATAATTTTCCCATGGCAAATTTAACAATCCGCGAATATTGTTGCTGATCACATTAAGATGTTGCAAAACACACACACGCACACACGCACACACACACACACTCACACACACACAATTATTATTGTTTCAATATTTAAATTCAAAGCTGTGTATTTTTTACGCACATAACAAAGGTTCCGCGCATTTATGATCACAACGCAATTCAAACGAACTACAACGTAGATTTTGCTTCTGTTTGTTCATTGCAGGTCCTTGGTTTCATAATTTTCAAAGAAACAAACAAACAAACACCCCCCCAAAAAAAATCAAACAAAAAACCAAAACAAAAAAAAAAACAAAAAAAAAAAAAAAAAAAAACAAACAAACAAATGAGAGGAAAAAAAATAAAAAACAACTAACCAACCAACCAAACAGACCCACGAACCGAAACCTACTCCTCCCCCGCCACCCCCACCCCCAAGAAAAAACGTATTGGCAAACTTAGTTTAATGCACCATTTGGACCTCCAGGAATTTATCATTGGTCTGAAGCAATCTGTAAACTTTTCAATCTCCCTCCCCTCCCGAACCATGTTGGAAATGTATGTCTGTCCATGTGAAATATTTTACAACGCACCGATCGGTCCAGAGTGTTGAGTCGCACTTTTGGGTCACAATGCAATATGTCTCTGTCTTCACGCAGCATAAATTTAAAAGGGCAGAGTACTTCAATATGCTAATTTAAGGGAACACCAAACAGAGAAGTGCCTCGCAAACTAATGGCCGTCTGAGCCATGCCACTTACGGCAATAAAACTGGGCCAGATCTTCGTAGACATCTGACCACCTGGGAGCTTTAGCTGCCGTTTATAATATCTTAAAGCTTTCTCGTGATGTGCACACGTATTTAAATTTAGTGCATTATTTTCGCTTCTCGTGGATTATAAACAAATGACTACAGAAATTTCATGCCACAATATATCCACTGCTGGAGACGAACTTCTTTTGTCTGAAGGCGACAAAAAGGAAACTCACTGAATTGAACACCACTCAAGATTTGTCGCACACCTCTTTCTAACCAGTTTTCATAAACTTGATGGCGGTTCACAGAATAGCCGATCAAATCTCGTTGATCGAAGTACAACTTTTTCCCCTAGATAAATAGCGATTCTGGTAGCTTTACTTCAGTAGTGTCAATCAAAGCAGTTCCAAAGTGAGCACGTCCACACATTTTCACAGGTACAATAAAGTACAGACAACCTTTACACATCTAGATGTTTTGTGTCTCCAAAGTTACATATATTGTTCCCGTATTTGTACAACATGTTCCGAGTCCTGGTGGAAAGAGGAAGCAGTCAATGCGCCGAATGTGTAAATCGTGAGACAGATTTTTTTTTCAAAATATCAAACACGGATTTACAATGTTAGCTGACAATCAATATTGGCCCGTATGGAAGACTTGCTGACACTTAAAAATATCTTCTTGATCTCAGTATCACATCATATGGCAGGGTTTTCATTCATGGCAAATACAAGTCTACTGGCGTGGACAATGACTTAAGTCTTCTAATGAAACTTCCTGGAGGCGAGGACGCACCGTGTGAATGAAATGATCTTGCCAAATAAATTTAGGAATGCTTATCATTTTAAAGTGCGACAAACTAATTGAACTAAAATCAGGTTTACTTTTGTTCGTGATCTCACAGGTTATGGATCAGATTTGGACTGGCAAACAGCTGGTCTCCCTGGTCTCAAGTCACAATGGAGACGAGGTCACTGGGGATCCCTGGCTATTTGAGGTCGCAGGTGTGATCTGATGTGTGCTCGAGTTTTCACGCAGGGAGCTATATTGATATACCTGTTCTTGGTAACAGGCACTGACTACCTTATCCTGTTAGAATTTTGACATTAATTCCTTCACACATTATTAGCCGGCACAACTTGGGCTACACTAAAGCAAGAAAAAACAAAAAACAAAAACAAATATGTGCACAATGCTTCATTTCGAAACTTTTGGGGCCTGAACAGAAGAGTTTTTACAATTTGCAGTCATGAAATATAGAACTGAAGAGAAAAATATATGTTGAGGAATAAACTTTCAAATAGCTGATAAAAACTGCCACTTTTACCAGTTCGTTAAAGTGTCACAAGGTATCAATCGTTTGACCAACTGGGCGACGCTGGCCCCGTAAATCACCACTTTACCTGAGAAGTTGCATATTTTCAAGAAGTGTCGAACAGTTTGTTCACTTTATTCCCTCTTATTTCAATGTATATATAAAAAAAAGGTCGACAGACAGGCGTGCTTTTTAAAGGCATACAAATGAATGTGCATTGTTGATTCTGGGTCAAAGATCCTCAAGCCTTTGCCTAAAGAAAGCTGAAGTAAACACGGTAGACCAATAGGGAAGGACATGCTCACGACTACAGTACAGGATTTGCAGAGTGGTAAAATGAGTATATGGGTAGCAATGGAGGCCGCAATGGTGCTGTCTGTCCTTTAGCATATGATGTAAACGTATAATATTACCACTTTTAACGTGGTCAGTATGTAGATAGTCAAGTTGATTTCGTACTTATTATGGAATTTATTCCAAGAGAGATGTATAATGGACGATCTCAGGATTACCTCAAATCCATACCCGAGGGTGAGTTAAACTTCTGTGTTTCTTTAAAAAAAAAATTGGGGGGCGGTTTAGTTGCTGAGATAAATTGGGCTAAAACCTTACAATGACCGTATGAGTGGAGGAAAAAGTAAGTTCCAATTCCATGCCTGTACCGTCCTCCGGAAATTTTGGAAAACAGCTTCTACAGCCAAGTAAGCGTTTGAAATTTCAAAGAAAAGACATCATGCTGTTTATTTATACAAGACACAAAGTTTCCAGCACAATTAACATCCTACGTCTTGATTAAAAAAAAAAAAGAAAGAAAGAAACACACACACACACACACACACACACACAAAACTTGAGCAGTGTCCTTCAGTCAGTATTTTTATTATTTTAATGTACTTCACGAGTAATCGTGGCCTACGGCCAAAGAGTAAATATTATCCTGACAAGTTGTGTTGTAACATAGTAGCCTAAAATCGACTCGTTGATACAAATGAACAATGGGTTTGCGTTATTCAGAAATATTTTGGAAGTACTTAACATATTTTGAAGAAGTGACTTGATAATCACTACACGTGTGCATTCTGGGAAATATGAAGAGGTAGAAAGTATTTGCGCGGTTGGAAAATAAAACCTCTCAGCGCTAAGTTGCAGTTTTCCCCTGCGTGCTTTGGGTACGATGAGATCAGTTGCTAATCTGGACCTGCTATGGAAATACCTATGCTGGACTTAGCCTCCTGAAACTTGAATTAAATGTCTTCTGTGCATTTCCTCAGAAACTATAGTTTACTGTAAATGAGTAAGGTTTTCCGGGTATTAGGGGGCAATGGGTCAATGTATTTATGTGTAGACGTTGACACGTTTAACTGGAGCCCTACCCTTCGGAGTGCGGTTTTCTATTCAGTTCCTTTTTTATTTATTTATTTATCACTTTTTCCAGGCTGCTCATGGCGATTTTAGGTTTCGACGTGCGTCAGTTTATTACAAGGTGTAACAGGCCTCACAAGGTCTATATCTGTGCGTGGGAAATGTCAGTAGCAGCCTAAAATCAAAGAAAAAGCACTAATGTATTATCAGTTTATTGACCAACTCGCGTAATCGGAAATACTGCATTTGTGCCGTTGATATAATATCCGCGACAGGCCAAGTGTTGACGCTGAAATAACAGCGACGTAAAATCATATACGTGTGAAGATAGCCTCGCTGCCAAGTTATCTATCTATCTATCTATCTATCTATCTATCTATCTATCTATCTATCTATCTATCTATCTATCTATCTATCTATCTATCTATCTATCTATCTATCTATCTATCTATCTATCTATCTATCTATCTATCTATCTATCTATCTATCTATCTATCTATCTATCTATCTATCTATCTATCTATCTACATACATGTATATATATATATATATATATATATATATATATATATATATATATATATATATATATATATTTTGTATATATATTGTATTGACAGCGAAGAATAGAGTCCCACCTTAACGTTCAGCCACAGTTGTACCAAGTATAATTTACCCTTCCCTGTTATATGTTAGTGATGCAGAATACTTTACCAGTTTGAGGTACTAGTTAACACATCACCAACATGGAAAAGAAGTTAGAAAAAAAAATCAGTGCATGTTTAGGTTCAACAGGAATGCGAAATCAAAACCAGTAAATATAAATTTAGTGTGACAAGAGTATGAATCGTCAGTTTTATAGACCATATAGCAGGGAGAGAGAGCAATCAATGAAAGGTATGTATAAAGAGGATCAGTTTGTTCACATTCGCCCACATTTCATCGACCACTGCACATAATAATAAACCAAAATTCGCAACAAGTTGCATGGGATTAGGGAAAATCGAAATTCTTAATCTTGAATATATGCAAAACTGAAATAGATACAGAGGCCATATGCTATTGACCACTGCGCATCTATTGTTATGCACATCACCTGTGAAGTTTGAGTCAGTAGTCAGGTGCGAAAATGTCAGCAGATGTCGTTTTACCTAAATCAGATCATTGGTACTCTTGAAAATGATATAATGTTTCCTTGTGCAAACTGAACATATATGTGGAAGAAATATTGACACAACAGATAGAAACAAATCTTTGTCACAGCTACGTTGTCTTTAGATACATTTGACCAAAAAATATAGGCTTAGAGTTGCAAAGATATAACCAACTGAATGTTTATAAAACTGATATTGTTATATATATATATATATATATATATATATATGACAGATATGTTTGCTGTTAAAACATTAAGTTAATCAATTAGGACATAGGGCTTTGCTTCTTTGAACCCCTATTGAAAACAGTAAATTAGGAAAAGTGAGGCTCCATCTTAACACGTATAACAGATGCACAGACTAACGTGTTTTGTTGGGACAGAGTAACAAGCCCCACGAGTAGATGGGCGACAAGACACAAGTATTGTTTATTTTTAGTGATGACGCAGTAGGTTCTTGTGTTCATTTGGCCTACGTGGGCCTACAACTTTGCAAGTGAATATACCAGGCAAGCCTTAGGGACAGATCAGGACATTGAAATATTCATGGAAAGTTCTGCCCTGGTCCCGTATTAATTCCTTTTAAAATAATTAAGCTTTTAGCAATTTTTTTATGAATTAAAGAAACGGTAGCATTTGGCTAATTGGCTTATGGTACCAGGGATCCATACATGAACATTTTCCTGTCAATTGTGGCTGTGTACAGCTTAAAAACAGCATTCTCATCAAAGCACAAGTTTGTAAGGAGATATCAAGTGTTTGAAAAGCAAAGACTGCAGCAGGCAAGACCGGACCGCGTGCAGTTGGTCGTGTCCATTTCTATCAAGGAGCCTAGATCTATACCTCCCACCCCTCGCCCTGAAATTAGGACTGAGCAAACATCTTTCATTGGCATGGCTCATATTATCTTGAAGGGTCTCATCTGCAATTCTCATTCAAATTGTTTTTCATTACCGTTTGAATTAATCGAAATACTGAAGCAGACATTTGACCACCTGCCAGATTTGCCCAGTTTGAGAGGAAAGGGATGAGGAGGGACTACTTTGTTGCGGTGCAGCGTGATAGGTGGGGTGTTATGTATTTCCTTTTATGCTGATCTTTTTAAACTGGTAAATGTAAACGAGCTTGTGTGGAGACAAAGGGCTGTACGCTCCTAACCTTACAGGGTGCCATATGTATACCTTCTTGCTTCATTCCTGAATATTGCCGCATTGCATGGACTAGGATGCGCCTTTCGTCGCATCAACTACGAATAGACAGGTCGTTGGGCGCGCCTCCCTCGGGAGGAGCGTTTGTGTCAGTGTGGGCAGGTCCAGGATGAGGAGCATGTGATAAAATTCTGCCCTCTTGTACAAAATATTAGAGACCGGTTTGGTGGGGCAGTTATTTACCCCAAAGTACTTAATGATGCAAAAAATGAAAAAGATTTTCTGCTCATCCATGATATTTTGGCGTCTTACTAAGTGATAAATTACTTTTGACTTTTTTTCAATGTTAAGGACTATTATATCATAAGAACTGACTTTAATACATAAGTATCTCCTATTTTCTAGATATATAAGTATTACTGTGATGATTTGTTTCAATGTATTATGCATGTTTTTTTCTGACTATTTGTGATTTGATGATTGTGTATTCAGTTTGGACCCACGATCAATAAAGACTACTACTACTACTACTACTACTACTACTACTACTACTACTACTATAATCGGTTAGTGTGGGTAAAAAATAAGCGGGTATGGTATGATTTTCAAAGGGATATGTATTTTTTGGTTAAGATTTTGTACTTCTTGAAGTAAATAATGCAAATTTTATTCTACCGAAGTGTAATTTGTGATTTGAGCTTTCCGCTAAGTGGACATGAACATAGCGGGCGGAGCACGGCGCTTCTCGCTGCTCCCTGTCAGGCGGAGATCGGTGAACAGTGGGATTCAGCATCCCACGTGTTTTGGAAAATGCATGGGGACTCCGCAGTTCATTAAATAGTTAAGTTCACTCAGTCAACACATCGGTTTAAACTGTTTGCAAAAATGAGCAACGACATGTACAAACTTTGCAATTTGCACACTGTAGTATTTTTTTTTAATCGATATTTTCGTATTTTTCGCATCGCCTTTTGTTAAAAGAAGGTAATATTTTCATGAAAAGTCCATGATACGCTTTCGCAGATACATACATTGCTCTCATCATGGCACGGGCTGGCAGGTTGCTTATTTTAATCTTTGCCCTATTGGATATTACCTTAAATCTGGTTCCTGAGAAGATAGAAAGAATAAAATTAATGTGGTAAACATAGGATCCATTTTCTCGTATCGACGAAAATAGTATACCTGGTACTGCCAGCTGCAACATTATCACGTATAACGCGTTAATCTGTGTGGTTGTCTGTGGAACTCCTCTGACCTGACAACGATGTGTGATACGTAAGCCTTTTGGCCTGGACAAGTACATATATTACGATTTGAGACAGTTGACGAAGTTTTCTGGTCACAAACCTCGTATTTTGCGTGAAATGGTATGCAGGTTTGCTTAAGGTCTCTTTGTGCAACAAAGAAGTAGGCCTGGGCCCAGACCCGATCATGCAGTTTACAAGAGAAACCAACATGCAGCACATAAGCACACAGCGGTATTTGCTCGGTTGGTGACGGGCACGCATTGTTCTTTCCAAAAACTTGAGTCCCTTTTATCACTGTTCTTTCAGGGGAGTTTAACTTACCCATGCCACATGAGTAGGTTAAACTTTCACGAAGCAATATCGGAATTTCCACACTTGGGCCAAATGGCCAAAAGTGGGAACTCCAGGCCCCTCGAAACTCTCTTGCAGATAGGTTTTTGGCCAGATGAAATATCTGCATGAAAACAGTCATGTGGGTGGGATATATGCTGGGAATTAAATTTTGACCTTCATTTTACCCTTGAAATGACCTTGAAGTACAAAACGTATCTATATTCTTATATCTGGCCAAATTTACTCCCATATGTGCACATCTACTATAAAAATGATAACAATAATTGATAAGTTCGCAACCTGAGGATATTTCAGAAAAAATGTAGCTCTATAACTCCAAATTTTTTCATAAATTCTACCAGAAAGGGTCATTTTTCAAAATATCATGATAACTTTCGAAAAAGATGATCAAAGATACAAACTTAGGAATGCAGCTTAAAGAGTTGATGATTCTGAAAAAAAGTGTGTCAAAAACAATTAACTTTAAATGAATTTAGGTTGGTTTAAATCTTTGTTTTGGATTTCCAAAATCCAACATGGTCGCCCCCTTGGCTGAACCGCAAGCCAAATAAACGGGCATAACTCCCCTTCAATTTCAGATATCATATTTTACAATCGATCTACTTTTTGAGCCCGAGCTGCTAGTTGTACTCTTATTATTCCTCACGTCGTTGTCTGGCAGTAACGTTGGCACAGCGTATCCCCTGTACTTTTTTCCTCATTTTTGGTTTAAATTCGATTTTTTTTTTCAAAATATTCTACAGATAATATTTGACCTGACTTTTTTCTTTTTTTTCTAATTCGACCAACATAGTTGTCAAAAAAGCGAAAAATTGCTCAAAGGTCGCTTTTCTCAGTTACCATTTGTCAGTCAGGGTCATATGAAGGTCACCTTACAAGCAATAAATATGTGTAATTTTCATGTATGCCAACATATCGTAATCATGCAAAATATCATTGAACGAGACTATCTGGAACCAGTTTAACATACACGACGTCCCATTTTGGCCATTTTGCCCCCAGTGCGTTCGCGCATGTGTTTTATTTATCATTCACCACGCAGCTTCGCTGAATTAATTACCATAAATTTTAGTTATTTGCCTGTTCTTGGTCGAGATATTGCTGCATGATGTTTAAGTTACCCTTAGGAAATGTTTAAGCTATAAACACTCGGTACATGGTTTTTCTACCAGCACGTGTGAGAAGCTTGCGTCCATGTCCGTGTTGTCCGTCAAATTTTCAAGGCTCAAAATTAGTCGGCTTGTAAGCATAACACACGCAAAATACATTGGGACAGTTGTTATGTACAAGCTCGTTCTCCTTTCATATGGGCTATCAGGGCCTATATGTGTTCCTTGATTCTATATTCAGTGTATTTACAAAAAATACAAGGAATTGAAAGGCATCCTCACCTACTGCTCTGCAGATACACATGGGAGAGCCCACGATATTCATATATACTGAACAAATCTGCTCGGAGTTTACCAAATCTCATGCGCGAACGCACATGGCGTATAGCGTCCTTTCATCGAGATGATGTGTTACATAGTTGAACATTCTTGACTAGTTGTTGGGTTCTAGACTTTTAACAAGCCGACAATTTCAGAATTTTGCACACGTATGTGTAGACAGTTCGAGAGTCTGACTGTGGATAGAAAAAGGATGCGTAAAAAAGGTTAGCGCGACTGTGTATTTAAGGCAAATTCAGAACGTTTAAAAATTTCTGTCTTGTTCGTGTTTTGGATGTAACTTTTATAAATATGCAGAAACCAGATCGAAGGATATTTCATACAAATCATATATTTTAATAGACTATGCGGTTTGTACGCTAATTGTCTGGACAAACCATTAAGATTGAAAAAAAGAAAATGCGTGCCCCTCTCTCATTATGCATATTTTTAAGGCGGTCAATCAGTCAAGTGGCTGTCCATGCAAATTCACTCCTGTAGGTCCAAGTATAATACTATCTAAGACACCAGAAGAGCACTCCAGGACAATAAAAAATTCGATTGGGGCACGATTGTTACCCCTTAGACCGGTGGCATACGCTCATATATCATCATGTGAACAAAACATATTGAACGATCTCAGCATGAAACTTACATTTTTATATTCGCAGAATGCACCGTTAACATTTCAGCAAGTTTTACGCACCATGTCTAGGTGCAAAAAGCTCCACTGAGCCATTGCCCAGGAGAGATGAGGTGAGGTGGGATTGGATGGGTGGGGGTGGGAGTGGGGTGAGGTGAGGTGTGGGTGAGGATGAGCGGGTTCAACATCTGTAAACAACCAAAAGGGTATGCGTCATCACTAATATTTTCGGTACCCGATGACTGTGCTTCATAGAGCAGAAAGTAGTTACTGCTGTTGGGCCATTTTCTTCCGACCCGTGGCTTGTTGTTCTCAACGGGGAGGTTAACTTGGTTCTGGGACGAGTGTGCGCGACCCAGTTGTTTTCCATACCCGCAGGTATACTACTTTGTTCCTCCGCTCCTGTTTGCCGTGACAGCACATTGGGTTTAAAAACGTTGTGGCAATAAAGTGAAATGAATGTGTCAGTAAGACTTGTGTGTGCCATTCAGTGCTTTTAAACCAGGTTATGGGAACACAAAATGTGTTGATGCTTGATGTTCAAGCAAACAAAAGTCATGAAACAAGCCAATGTTGCAATCTTGTACATTGTATTTGTATGCTAGGAGTTCTTGGCATGCAATGGTGCGCTGGCCAAAATGCAGACCATTATTGCCAGGAAAATTGGATCTAAAATAGGGAAGCTGGCTTATAATTATAACGTCAATAGTGTTATTTGGGACCAGAGGTATGTTAAGTCACCTTACAAATCAGTTACAGATTTGGGACGGGCAGGATTTTAAGATACGGCCGACACTCGATCCGCACACAAGTAAGCCACACTTTCCACCTATCACATTGGACTACGAGAGAGAAAGGCATCAGTGGAGTGCACGACAATTTTAACTTTCTGGAGAATGAGTCACCAACTTCACCCGATGCACTCCGGGGGCAATGCTCCAAGGACGCAAAGATGAGAGTAGTTGACCAATGTAACAATTTTCTAAATGAAACAAAAAAGCGACAAAGTGTGCTGCATTTACGACTCCGCATTTTTCCTGTTAACTAAAGGAGGCAAGAATTTCCCCAATACACTCCGCATGCAATGCACCAAGGACGCAGCAAGAGAAGCAATGTAACATCCTCCCCTCTTCCCCCCCCCCCCCCGACGAAGTGGGCAATATTTACAACTCCGCATATTTTCGATTCACTTTTACAGGAACCAGTTACCTGCTGATACAACAACTTAAGATCTTAGGTTAACATCCATATGTTGAAAATGTGTACTAGCTAACTTGTAAAACACCCCTAACTTTTAAAACATTCTTGCGCCAAATCAAACATTTTAAATCGTTCAGTCATAGCTGGTCAATTAAAAAATAGTGTTCATTTTACTTTACTTCGAGCTAGCTGCCGATGTCATAAAGTCCCTATTCATACGATCAGGAAGCCTTTGAAATGAGCCACGCCCACCACCTTTCATCACATAGGACTCCGTTAAGTAAATACAAACACATTAAAGTTACCCAAGGTACACAGAAGTTAAAGAAACGATAAATACACCTGAAGGAAATCTGTGATCAAGCTTCAAAGATAGCGATCGGAGAGGAGATCGTTTTAAGCCTCAAGTGTTGAAAATGTGTAGTTGATAAGCTCAACATAAACATGGCATAATGCAACATGCAAAACTTACCTGTAGAACATGTCAGTTCATTGCATGTGCAACATTGGATTTTGTAAAAAATACAAAGTATCAAATATGAGTGTGGAATATATGTATATGCCTTTTGTTAAACAGCTTGAAAGTAACTGTAGCCCTGGGTATGATGGTATAAGTAGTGAGCATCTGAAATATGGATCGAGTGAGCCTCTGATTCATCATTTGTCTACTTTCTTTTTCGATATAATTTCTTACTGTGTAGTCCCTAAGACAATGGGAATTGGAATTATTATACCTGCACTTAAGAAACCTACTCTGAATCCGAATGACCCCACGAATTATCGACCCATTACCGTTAGTAGTACATTTGCTAAACTTTTAGAATACCTTTTATTGCCTCCTGATATATCTACTGATAGTCAGTTTGGATTTAGAGAGGCTAGAGGTACTGATTTTTGTTGTGCATTATTAAATGATGTTATTTCATACTTTAAAGAAGCAAAATCTCCCATGTATCTCTGTACGCTCGATGCGGAGAAGTGCTTTGACAAGATATGGCATGCCGGGCTGTTTCATAAACTGTGGGGTGTTATAGAGCAGCCCAGCTGGTCATTCTTGTATAAATGGTACTCTAATTTATTAGGACTTATAAAATGTCATAAGTCTTATAGTGATGTATTCCGTATTACGCGTGGAACGCGACAGGGTAGTGTTATCTCCCCTCGCCTATTTAATATATTTCTTAATGATTTGTTAATTGAACTTAGTAATGTTAACTGTGGCGTCCGCATAGGCAGAGAAAAAATTAATAGCTTTGCCTATGCGGACGACATTACTCTATTATCTGGTACAGTGAAGGGTCTTCAAACTCTAATTGACATTTGTAGGTCTTATGCTACTCAGTGGAGGTTTACGTATGGACATAATAAATCAAAGTGTATGATTATAGGGAAAGGTGATACTTCTGATCCCGGTGATAAGACTAGATGGACACTTGGAGCAAATTATTTGGATACTGTGAAGAGTGTTGAAATCTTGGGTGTTACATATACTTCTAATGGTACTTACGATGAGCATATTTTAGAGAAGCGCCTGTTCAAGGAGAGCTATATTTAGGTACTCTGGGGCTGGTGTTGCTTACCCTGGACTTAACTCTAGTGCAAAGACATATCTCTGGAATAGTGTAGGTGTTCCTAGTCTTAAATATGGTAATAATTGCCTAAATCTGTGTAAACACAATCTGCATGATCTTGAGACCACTCAGGCATCCATAATTAAACATATTTTTGGTATCAATAAGAGGGCACATCACTCTGCCTTGCTGAGAGCTCTTAAAATTCGTTCCATGCGGGCAGTATTACATTCTGAGACTACTTAATTTGCCCGACGAGTATTTTCTGTTCCCTCACCATATAGAAATATTTGTATTCATTTTTTGTCACGTTTTATTAACGAGGGTAGGGCTCCAACTGGAACTTTAATAGATCGACTTGTTAAGATGGATCTGTCTCCCACGCGGGCTCTTCTGGGGTTGCCTGTATAGGGCAGCTACGGCGGAGCTCTTGTGGGAGACGGGGTTTCAGATTCTATTCATTATTTGATTAGCTCTCCCCATTATAATAACAGGGACTCCCAGCAATATAAGCTGGTGAGACTCTTGACTAAGGCTTTTTAACCTTTGGTTCTATTCTTATGCTTCTTGCTGACACTACGATCTGCCTCCCGCACGGGTCCTTTTGGAGTTGCCTGTATCAGGCGGCTCCGATCGGACCTCTGTGGGAGGACAGTATCTCGGTCTCCATGTCCTTTAATTCTTTAATAGCAGGAATTCACTGCATTTTATGTCGGCGAGGTTACTGGATATAGGTATTTTAGTATGTGGTGTTTTTAGTAGAATAAGTTTTTGTTATCAGTGAAATCTTGTATATGTACATAGTCCTGTGATATCTTGACTGTATTTTATTTATCGTCTGTATTTGTTTATATGTACTGTGCTGTATCATTTTATTCTCCGGAAACGGAGGTTCAATAAAGTATTAATAATATGTAACTACGTAATACATCGGTCGTAATTAAATATTTTGATAAAACTGTCAAATTTTCAGACACTACATACCTTTCCCAGCTGTCACATAAACTTTTAACACCAATGTAAAATTCCATGTATGTATAACACGCCACTGAACCACAGTTGACTGCGTATATCTGAGGTTTTATAGTTTTCCTAGTCTATGCACATATGTTTATGTATCTTCTCTAAATTAGTTTAGTTATTTCATTTCTTCGGTAATTGACTTAAATTATCCTATGATTGATCCATTCGTTCCTTCCTTTGTCCATTATAACTATGATTATTGACACATACAACTACATGTGTTACACACGCAGACATGCACGCGACTGATAACACATGGCGTGGGTCTACATGTATATACTTTAATGTCAAAACACTGCATAAAATTTCATCGTCACAAAAAGGGACTTCAAGTGCAATTGTAATAAAAAAAAACGAACCAAAAATGTTTTCATTTTTTAAATCATATTTTCAGAAAATGTTTTAAGAAGGACGCGGCACACGAAGGAGATGTATGACGGCGTACCACACATCCAAATAAAGAACAATTCTGGACAGGAACCCCGACAGGACTACGATGACAAGGAACTCTTGCAAGAACATGGTTACAAGGAGGCCCTAAATAACTACAATGATGAGCCCCAGCAAGATTATGACAGTGATACTGGGGTAGAGACAGATACCAACACAGCCAGCAGTTGTGGCAGCCAGCACGTAACTAATCATGACAACCCCAGAAGGCCCCCCAACAGTGGATCACCCGAGAGAATTGACAACCATCACGGGCAGCGTCCATACCAAGGAGGCAGGTTCGGCACTTTGGAAGGTGGCTTTGGAGGCAGCCGGGGTATTCACGGAGGTAGCCCAAGGGGTGGTCCTGGAGGTGGCCAACGCAATCGACGGATTCAGAGTGTACCCTTCAACACAACCAATGGCCATGGAGTCGGACCACTAGATAAACGATATAGTGAGCCTGACACAAAGCAATGGTTAAATGTTCCCCTGGGTGCAAGTGGTTCGAACAGCAGCATTGGAACAGCTTCCTCCAGGAAAGGTAGCATATTCGAAGATCTGCAGGACCAGCATGTTCCAAGGGACTGCATCAATGACCTGACAGACCTTGAAATATTAGACCAACAATCGATTTTATCTGAATTGGAGAAGAGATACTCAAAGAATATTGTCTATGTGAGTATAGGCCTTCATGGCACCGCAAATGTTGATATGTCGGTACAATATATTGCCTTAGAAGCAGACTAAGCTCTGTTTTTGTTTAAAAACTTAATACTCCACTTGGGCCAAAGTAGAGGATACATGAAACTAAGTCTGTTCAAAAGGCAATCCTACATGGCGCTGATTACTACAGAGCGTCTGAAGTTTTTGCAAGGGTTCGGCTTGACATTCATTTTTTAACAACCTTGTAACGTATTTTAACGCTCCGCCACCATTTGTTTAAAGGAACAAATAATTATATATATATATATATATATATATATAAATTGTATTTGTGTCTTTTTGTCCAAAACCACTTCCTAGTAGTCATTACCCTATTCCGCAGTCCGAACTCTTTACTCTCCATAAGCTAACCTGTCCCTGTCTAACTCTATATATATGTATATATATATATATATATATATACACACATATATATATATAATATAATACAGTGGAATCTTCCTATTAAGACCACCTAAGGGACTGAAATGTGGTCATATTAGGAGTCGTCTTAATGGGGATATAATTTAATTAAGGATAAATTAAAACGGGTCCGTACATTGGTGGTCTTAATATAGAAATAGTCTCTTTTTGGATATGGTCTTAATTGCAGATTCTACTGTGTATATGTATATTGTATGTATGATATATATTATATATGTATAAACATATTAATATTATTTTTATTCAGAGTAACTGAGTGCTGATAAAATGTACATCTCATGAAAACTATGAATCGAAACTCAAGCAACAGGAGCAGAAAATCTTGACCTCTCATGCATAGTCGTTATAGCCGTTTATCCTTGAGCCGTTTTAGCCAGTTCTCTTTGGGCCGCCATAGCCATTTACAGTCAAGGCAATATGGCTATTTGGTTTGATCCGTTACAGCTGTTTCTCCTTGAGCCATAATGGCCATTTACATTTGAGCCGTTTCAGCCATTTATCATTGAGTTGGTTGGTATATAGTTACGGACTTCTGCTAAAGTATTCCCTACTTCTATTGACCTAACGGAATAATATGGACCTCGGCATATTACTCTATTAGGTTGATGGAACTAGACAGAGACCAAACCGTTTTATTCACAAATGTTAATATGAAATTAAACAGATTTCAAATCTTATATGAGTTAAAAAATGACATAGTTCACCTGAATGTCAAACTGGGACTCTGCACAAATACATGACAAATGGAAAATATGGGAGGCGCTGCCACATCCGCTGTGGAGATCATTCCTTGGGATATGATTCGCTACAATTGACATGGAACTAAGATGAATAACGACCGTTTGACACATTTCCTTATGTAACGGGTAACATGTGTGACAACGTATTTGACTGGACCAGATGCCCCCTGTTTACATTTCATTGTATTAGATTTTGAAACAACGTGGTAGAAGCAGAAGTTTCATAATTGTTATTTACTTTTCAGACTTACATAGGTGATGTGACAATTGCCATCAATCCATTCTGCAAACAAAGTATATATACTGAAGAGGTATGTTCATTTCATCTATATATCATCACGATGTAAGTTTTCTTGCTACTGAAACGGAGTTCCATATGAAAACAATAGCAACATAGATTAATGATCTATCTCCATTTTGAGTGAAAGTTCTAATGCTCTACAACAAAGTAAACTTATATCATATAAATCTCACTTCTCAACTATATCTTTTTCATAAAGATTTTTATGTTATAAGCCAGTTACATGGTAATTTAGTTGGTATATCATCATCGGTATGTTTTTGGCAGTACTATAAAAAATACACCAAAGTGGACCTCCGGAGTGATCTCCCCCCGCATATATTCTGGGTCGGAGCACAAGCTTATCAACGTCTTCGGGAAAATGGTACCAGCCAATCAATATTGATCAACGGAGAATCAGGGGCGGGTAAAACAGAAAGTGCCAAATATATAATCAACTACATAGCAAATCTGTGTGCTTCAAGAGAAGACAATCTTCACGAAAAAGTTGTTGAGGTAAGAATAGCATAGAAAACGCATTATTCTTTGTTTGAGGGTGAATTATCATTTTCTAGAGTTGAATTCGAATGTAGTAAACTCACTGTACATCACGTGGCCTAAACATTGTTACAGCTAAGTTGTGACGCGCCTGCATCAATGACGAACTGGATTACCATTGAGACAAACTTAAATGTTCACGAGGATGTTTGCTTGATTACACGTCACAAGTGACGTTGAATAATGACGACGAACGTAAAAATACACAGCACACCAGATTGCGTTGAAGGTAGGCCTAGGGCATTTTTTCTGTGAAAACCGAATTAAACATAGAATTAACAAAATCGTACATGGTTGGAGAGTGAGTTAGTATTTTTCTGTCAGTCGGAATCGTTGTTGGTCGGAAAAATCACGAGTGGCCGCAGGTCACTCGTGATATTTACCACCAACAACGATCCCTTCTGACACAAAAAATAGTAACTTACTCTCCACCATGTAAGATTCTCTATATATTATGTTTTATCAAAAAATCTAAGAATAGGAAGTTTCTGATTGGATTATATCCGTCACGTGAGGCTTTGCTATTACGTGATGTCTGCTGGCCTGCTTTGACATTAACTTTTTGTATACACATGCGTCACCGTCGCGTGCCACTGTCCACGGAAAATTGCAGAGGCGGAGGTCGACATTGGTTTTTCTGGTCGATATCCACAACATGCCTATTATCATTTCATAGTAATCACTTTTTAACATGTTTAAGAATTCATCACTTTTAGCACTAAATATGGAAAATCATGTTCTTATTATTTAATAAAATAATTACGGACTTTCACTGGATAGACATGCAGAGGATAAAATAGTAACTTACTTTCATTCATGTAAGAGTCTCTATATATTATATTTTATCAAATAATCTAAGAATAAGAAGTTTATGATTGGAGTATTCCCGTCACGTGAGGCTTTGCTATTACATAATGTCTGCTGGCCTGTTTTGACATTAACTTTTTGCATGCACATGCGTCACCGTCGCGTGCCACTGTCCACGGAAAAATGACAGAGGCGGAGGTCGACATTGGTTTTTCTGGTCGATGGTCGATATCCACAGCATGCCTATTATTATTTCATTGTAACCACTATTAAACATTTTTAAGAATTCATCACTTTTAACACTAAATATAGAAAATCATGTTCTTATCATTTAATAGGATAATTACGGACTTTCAGTGGATAGACATACTCTGGATATCGGCCAGAAAAACCAATGTCGAACGAGGCTTCGCCTCTGTAGACATTGGTTGTTCTGGTCGATATCACAGCATGTCTATCCACTGACAAGTCCGCAATTGTATATTGTCTAAAATGTGTCGTGCCAAATGGATTCATACCACGTGAAATATGTTGCAATATTTATGCATGATCACCAATTATTTCTTTACGTCATAGAAAAACAAGAGTGAATTTACCATACAGCCCAACACGCTTTAATTTCGCGTAAATCGTTTCTTACCCCCACCAGAGATTTCGTCTTGAAAATTCATTGAAATTATCTTTTTCCATCCATGGAACCATAAAACGGCCCACATGTGACTATACCAATTTCGCCGCTCAAAACATTAAGCTGACCATTTATACTTGTAGTCTTCTGTGCGACAACTGACATGATTTAAAATACTGCTTGAAAGGTAGAATTATTATTGGCTATGACTTGTTTCATGAAGCACTTCACATATCTTCAGAAAAAACTGTTCTGCCAAACATTATAAATGAATGATACTCACAGTGAAGCCAATCGGATAAGCTAGTATTTTGAAACTTCTCCAGTGAGGAGTTTTGTCGGTTTAAATGTGCGATATAAGATTATAAAAGAACCACATTGTTTCCGTGTCAAAGCGCCCGATACGACGACATGTATTACGAGTGATCAGTTTACAATGTCGCGAAACATACAACCCAAGCCAACGTTTGGTCATAGTATTTTCATTAGTCGCAACTTTATAGATTTAGGACCAAGACGACAACTGATAAATTGAAGTTACAGTGAGGAATAAATGGTTAATATTTAGTCATGTTGCACTGTTCAACCAGGTGAATCCGCTGTTGGAGGCATTCGGTAACGCACAGACTGTGATGAATGACAATTCCAGCCGCTTTGGCAAGCTGGTTGAGTTACATTTCGTGAAAGACGGGTCATTATCAGGAGGTGAGTTTTACCTACTTGGCATATTTCATTAAACTCAATATCTGTATCGGTACTAGGAAAATTAAAGAGACATTTATCAAACTTGTTATATTTTTGTTTGTTTGTTTGGTTTTTTTTTTGCGTTTTTTGCTCGCAGCAGAGAGCAACTTATGATTTATGCTGTTGGCCTCGGAGCTGTACCAAGCTTTGTCTCCCACATACCCTCATAAAGAAAAAAAAAACCACACACACACACGAGAACCTGTCTCATTTTTTCTCTGCAACAACCAAACAAGGGCGGATGTCAGTTGGCACACTATTGGGGAAAAACATGGGAGTACTTAAGCCGTCATAACGTCTGCTCAGTCTATACACTTTGTTATATTTTCACCGGTAGTGTTTAATTATAAACTTACCTCGGAAGTCCTTGGATATCACCCAGGGAAACGCTGGGCCTTGTCAGTGTTGACAGACACAATAGACAGCTTGCCACTTTAGATAAAGCGGGGATAAAGTTGTCTTTGTCCGCAGAATTACATGGCTTGTCTGTTAAATCTGTCTCTATTCAACACAATGACCATTTCTTTGAACACTGGGATAAAATTATCCTTTAGCGAAGAGAGGGAAGAAGGTTTGGTTATCAACAAATAACAGAACTAGGTGTGACTAGTCTAGCTTTATCAAGTTACCAGTAGGTTTATTGTCATAGAAAACATTGCAGTTTCTTTTATCTTAAGCCGACCGACAAAGTTTCTTTCTGTAAACTGATACATTCATGTACAAAGCCAGAAGACGACGACTGATCATATCAAATGTCGGTTTCTGCCGAAAGTGGTAGCCCGACAAGTATTAAGATGTCCTCGGTCAACATATTTACCCATGATGTTTCAGGCATCTCACGTCAATTGAAATTGTTGACTTGCCCTTGTCAAATGGATGAATGGGGGTTAAAAAACGTAATATTTCGTAAATATATTATATGTCATATTGCCTTTATATACAGGTGCATCAAAAATGCAAACATGCGTTCTATTTATGCATGCAAACCTAGTGTCCTTCCAAAGATTGTTTCTCTTTTAACAGTTTCCTGAAACCATCATTTCCTTGCTTTTACAAACAGCTATTAACCGCTTTTGACCCAAGTCTAATTGGTTTTTGGCTTAAGAATTACCCAGTAGTTTTTTTCTGAATAGATTATTATTTTGGGTACATTTATTATCGGTTACAAACACATCGAGCGGAGTACCCTTTCTTTCAAATTTTCGTAGAACTGATGAGAACACGCTGTGTCTTGTATATGATCTATACTGCATAGAGAGAAATTTTGATATGTGAATTCGCAAAAAGATTTTGAATTTCTCTTATTGGTACAAGAGGCACATTTGCCTGCTAAGCCGAATTACGGTGTTTTGCATTTTGATACGGTAGCCCATTTTGGACAGCCATCTCTTCAGTTTCCAAAGAAATTGAAGGCACTCGGAAGTTTGAGGAAACAAGCAAGAGACACGTAAACCCTTTAAATTTTGCCTTTGCTTTTGCAATGACATCCTACCTCTGGACCGAGAACGGAGGTTCCAGGGGCTGGTCACAACAAACCTGAATAACACCTTCAGAACTCTCCACTAGCACGTACTCTAAATTCTGAAACAGTGTCTGGTTCTATAAACAACTTGAAGGAACGTACAGGTTTAATTCTTGAGCAAAAATGCTTTTGTTGCCGTGGCGATAAGTGTATTGGTAGAATTCCTGCACGCATGCGGGCGGGTTGCATTCGACTCATTTTTTTTTCAAACGAACGCTGTTCACTCTTCTCTGTTCATTTTTTTTTTAACTGTGACACCATATTTTACGAAGAGGGCAATTATACGGTAAAATGTTGGAAATACACCATTCACATTGGGCATTATTCTTTTTAAAACTAACTTAAATGTTCTATTAAATCTGAAAACGAAAAATGGTTAAATTACTTCATCGGTATATATTACAAGACACAAGAACAATTTTAAATGAGTGACGGAGAGATTCTCACTTGTACGTGGTACTCCATATATATCAATACCCTCTATCTGAGGCGTTAGTAGATTGCTGACCTATAAAACCTGTAAAATCCATGTTAAATGTTCGTGATCTTTGTCCAATCTTAAAGCTAAGCATCAAATTTACTTTTTTTTCTTGCAAGATTTAAAAAGAAGAAAGCCCTGTATATTATATGACATTCACAACAGCGGCGGGGCTGCTTCGGTCCGTATGACTCACTAAGAAAGTACCCGTATGGAGGGGCATCTCTGTATGAATGATATCAAAACACGTTGTTTTTGCCAAACTGGCAACTTCAATGAGATTAACTGTTTAGAAGTCAAAGTCTTCATCTGTATTCATACAATTAGACTTGACAGAACAAGGAGTCGCCATATGTTTGGAATAAAAATTTAATTCCCATAAATGTTGTAGCAGCCTTGTTTTCCTCTGTACTTTACGCCCGTATCATGCAGCTGATCATCATCAATGCCTAGCAACAGGTTAAGATGTTTCGGTAGGGAATGGATATGCATGCTCCGTATTGATCAATCAAGTATATTTACACCAAATAATGCGCTCAGCAATGCATCACATGTACACTGTCACGCTGCTAAGAATCCATCTGCATGATCACAAATTATTTGTTTTAATGCTGTAAGTGCTGTATTTTCATTTAAAAATAACTTGACCAGGGCCTCTGGGCTCCTCCGTGAAAACATAAAGTTAAGTATCTGGTCATAACTCATCAAATTACGACCAGTTACCTAATTTTATAGTGAAGCTGACAATATAGAATAAAAAAAAGTATGCAGGTCCAGTAAGTAAAGAAAATTTGCTGGCCCAGAGCTCATTAGAAATCGCATAAATTTGTGACATGACATTGTTTAAAGAACAAAGTTTAACCTTTATTTGTTTTAATGGAGGGCAAGCCCTACCAATTTCGTGGTTCATGATTCTCAAAATGGAGACATTCTTATTCCTGCATGTTGGACCAGGAAGATAACGGGGCTTAAATAAGAAGTCTTATTTTTTACTATCGTATACTTCATGTTCATTTGACCCTGCTGCAGGCCATAAGATCAGTTACTGTACAAGAATGCTCACCTTGATGTCTGTTTACAATTGACATTGAATTCTCACTGCAACTGGTTGCACACCGTGACATCTTGTTGCTGCTTAAAGTGTTTCTGTTTGTGTTTCCATAAACCAACTCCAATGTTCTCCATGCAATGACCATTTAAAACACATTAAGCTACGAGGCTAGAACTTTCTTGATATTGTCATCTATTTCAGCTGAAATCTTTGACTACATGCTAGAGAAGTCACGGGTGGTTCAGCAAGCCGAATTTGAGAAAAATTTCCACATTTTCTACTATCTGTTCGCTGGACTTCCTGACGATGTTCGCCGGGAGTATGCCCTGCAAGCGCCGGAGAAATACAGGTACTGACAAATTTCGAATTGAAGAATTTAATACCCCACATGATAGCACTTGTAAGTGTTCATTCTCATGAAATTTTCCTTTTCCATAATAAATGCTTGAACGATATTTATTGTTATGCAAAACAAGCAAATCATATGCAAACAACACCGTCAAGTGATGCCTTCTTGTGTCCTAAAACGGTCTATTGTATTACATATGATTTTTAAACTGGCGAGAATCAGCTAGGACACAGAGAATTACCGTCATTGCAGAACAGCCTTATTGATAGGACTTCAAAGTCATCATGAAATAAGTATTTTAAACAGACCTCTGAAATACATAAATAAAGCAAATTAAGAAGAAAAAATTCACTTCATTGTACACATTCTTTTTAACCAAACATAAAAGAATGATATTAATGGCTGTCGTGGCGCTCCATGCTCTAAAAATTCATGGAAAAAATGCTTGAACTAATGTGGTAAGCAAATTAATATTAGTTATTTTAAACTCTTAAATGCCACATCACAAGGTAGATTTCATTAACAATCTTCCTTGATGTGCTTTTTTGGTCACAGCAAACACATAAAGCCGACAGCCCCACAGCGTGTTCGATTCCTTCAGAGCTAATCATTCTATGCATTCTCACAACACTGACGAAAAGCAGGAAACAAACAACATTTAAAATTATTATTATTATTATCATCATCATCATCATCATCATCATCATCATTATTATTATTATTATTATTATTATTATTATTATTATTATTATTATTATTATTATTATTATTATTATTCACAGACTGTTCTTCCACGGGTCCCTGTGTAATTCATTAGCAAATACAGACGGTGAAATATATACAAAATATTCGATTTCTTCAGAGCTTATCATTCTATACATTCTCACACTGAAGAAACAAACAGGAAACAAACGACATTTTAAATTATTATTATTATTATTATTATTATTATTATTATTGTTATTATTATTATTATTATTATTATTATTATTATTATTATTATTATTATTATTATTATTATTATTATTATTATTATTATCATTATTATTATTATTATTCACAGACTGGAATCCCACGGGCCCTGTGATATTCATCAGCAAATACAGACAATGAAATATATACAAAATACAATGACTAAGCTATATAAAAACACGAGAAACGAAACTTTTGCTTACCAAAATTTTATTTCTCTAGAATCCTACATGGTGATACAGGACCTGGCCTGGGCAGTATATTCGCTTCGTCAGATGACAGAGACCACAATGCAAAACAGTTCAAGGAGGTCTATCGTATCATGCAGCACATTGGATTTGAGAAATTGGTGAGTTTGCGTCCAAAGCAGACCCAAGCTGCGTATTTTGTCGACTCCGCTGGGGTGTGCCCTTGTTTGACAAGGTCACTATTTTAGCGTTGGGAGAGTGACTCAGTTTCTGATTGGCTGAGTATAGTTACTAGTAACAGGCTTCCGTACACTAGGGACCGAAGGTTGCTATTAGTCTGGGCGATAATTCTGAAATTCCTGATTGGTGTCTCAGTCTTGGGGAAGGGCTTGGTCTGCTGTGCGAACAATTAGTGAGTAGACAAACGCTGTGAATGCCTGCCCAGCTGACCCAGTGGCCCGTTCAAGCTCGCTGGACGGTACCGGACCACAGCCGTCACTGTCCAACGATAGCGCTCCCTGCTCTGGGACAAAAGACAAACACTGTGGAGGCTACCCGAATCAATTGCAGCAATTTCATTGACAACAATTACATTTAACAAGAGGTCATTCTTTTTCTTTTTTTGTTTTCTTTTAAAGACACGAGCCAATTTACTATTAAATAGCGGGTACCTCTTAAATACAAAAATAAGGTTATTCAAAGTTATCAGCAAATTAGCAGTACCACTACGAATTAACTATTTTCCACTCATACCCCGTATAAACGCCCGGATGAGTGTTAATTGCCATCTGCTTTAATTTTTTACTTACTTTTCTTGTTAATGGAAAACATTTTTTTCGGAGATTTGCATAGAAAATACACCGTGATGGTTCGCCCCAGGTCAACAGCTTTCTTGTTGCGGATTGGACGCATTACCACCGCCAAGGAAAGCGGCTGACTCACTCATATTTCGACCAGAAAAGGGTTAACAATTTGCATTTTCAACCCGCACCCAATGGTAACTGTCACTTTAATTCACATAAAAATTGATTTTTTTTTTCAGGAAATATCGCTCATATACTCCGTCCTCAGCGCCATTTTGAATTTAACCAACATTACATTCGTCCAAACAGATGGACATGAAGAAGAACTGGAAATTGAAGATGATGAACCACTGGAAGGAGGTAGGCATGGTCCTAGTAGTCTACAGAGCAATTAAGACGGGGTCACCCATTATTTGGCATTCTCTTGCTGTTGATCAAAAGTGTGCTATCTTGACACATTCCGTCTGTAATGCTTTTTCACAGAATCAAACACACACCCACACACACGCACGCGCGTGCATGCATGCAGACACCCACACGCATATATATGACATGCTTTATTGTTTAATTGGTGAGCCAAGATATTGTACAGGTTGGGTTAACTGTGTCTTGTTGACATTTATCCCAACTTCAGTAAAACTTTGATCTCACATCAGTCCCGGGTATTTTCTGAAAATGAGAACTTTGGAGATGCATTTTACTACACTTGGCAATGTCTTGGTCGCGACATGAGTTACAAGAGGAATGACATAACTTTATTTTGTTACAGAATGAAATAGCATTTTTTGACAATTAGGCAATTTTGAGTGCTGTTTGAAGTTATTATCTATATCAAGTCAATCCACTATACATTCTTAAAAATGATCGTAATGACGCCATGTCGTTTTCACTATTTTCCGACAGGAAAATTTTCTGTCCAGTAAAAAGTATTAGCAGATTATCAGGGTTTTTGCCAAAAACAAGTACATGGCGGCTTTAGTTTATTAATATAATTCAAATTTGCGATTATTTTAAGAGCAGGGCATTTCTATAATTGATTGTGCAGTCTGCAGCCGGGCCACATGGACTACAGCTTGTGTAAAGTAGTATATTAATTTAAACACAATGGAACAATAACAAATCTTCGTTTTCGTAACGTATATTTATTTTCACTCTCAAAATAGTCGAAGGGAAGGTTACTAAACGCAAAATTTAAAACATGTCCACATAAAATTCATATCACTTGACAGGGCGTATTTTATGTTGACAAATTTTAAACTTTTGTAAACATCCTGGAAAAAGCAAATGAGCTTAGCTTTGACTTGTGTATGCACAATGCCCCGAGACTTGACCATCAGAATTTGGGTGAGATTTATGTCAACAAAAACTGCATGCGAGATTAATTTGGCTTGTCTCTTATTCTTGCTTTCTGGAAGTTTCATCAGATATACACTTTTAGCTGTTCGTTATGTTACTCATTCCATGTCTTGAGCATCAGCACACATACCCACTATGTCAAATCACTTCAGTTATTTTACATATTTGCTGTTATATGTTATGAAAATCTTTATTATAATATAATATTTATACAATTAATAATCAATAAAGACTTAAGTGAAACTTATGGTAAATACTCATTTCTATCTTCAGCTGCAACCATGCTAAATGTACCACCTTCTTTGCTACGGTCGGCCCTAGTGAAAGAAGAAATCTTCATCACCAAGGCGGGTACGTAAGCAATAACAACCCAGAGATAGCTTATTCTGATGTACTAAGTTTCCTATGCATACAGTATGGATTATTCTCTGTGTAAGGATTTTATATCAAAATGTGACATTATCAGCAGAGTACCTTTGCAAGTAACCTATGAAACGCGGTGCGTATATAAAATTTTGCGCTATGCGCGCATCCACGTTGTGCGCAAAACCCAAACACCGCATTTTCTAAATATGTGTTATTTTAAAATTGGAAAAAAAGAGACAAGTTTAAAAGTTAACAAAACCTACAGTTTCAAGCACAGAGATTTCGATGGTGGCGAAGTGAAAACATTTCCGTGTGCTGCTGGATATTCAATTTTGCGCAGCCATCAATGTGCGCAAGTTTTCTGCCAAAATACCTCTTTTGCGCCGGTAGAAAGACATAGGCATGTCAAGACTAAAAATAGATAATCAAGACCTCTTACCAGGAAACAGTATCAATATTTATTTGATACACTGATCAAATTGATAAAATAAACAATATTGCAGATAATGGTCTCAAAGGAATATGGAAGGTTTTGCCATCACTCTGTGCCCCTTTTCAAGCATAATTAATATATTTATAGTGTTATTCAATAGAAAATGTTTACATCTAAAATTTTAAGGAATAAGAGAAATGGAAGAAAAAAACAAGAGCATGTTCGAGGCAGAGGGCGGGCGGGATGCGCTGGCCAAGACACTATACGCTCGTACATTTGGTTGGCTGGTGAAGCAGATTAACAAGCACTTGAAACAGGAAATTGCGAAACGGTAAGTCCAACTTTTCTTATATTGAACCGAGGCCCATTCCCTGAGATAACACTCAACAGTTTTCCATAACACTAAGACATGTTGTTAATTTACGAGTGTTCTTATCCCGTGAGACAATTCTAATTCCGATTGAACATTTCAAAGCAAAACATTGAGGGAGACAACCTTTGACATTGGGGTTTAACATGTATTTTTCTCTGACGTTATAAATAATGTAATTCTTGAAAACAGTTCAGATATATGGAACAGTTTTTCTGTTTGTTTGATTTTTGCAGGATAGCGTATTTTATTTTAATGAAGTAGGTACTAACTCTTCGGTTTGTTCATTCAGCACTGATGATTGTTAGCATTGGATGTTACTCTTTTTAGCTGGCTAGCGTAAGTAATTTTGTTACATTTAGAAGCAGCAGCCTCAGGCAGATAATTTAGTTTTGAAAGGATAGACTTACAATCTTCTCAATTTCAAATACTTTTGTTTGATATTTTAAAAAGCGTTTTTAATTTAATTTACAGACCTGGCAATACAATTCTTATTCTGGACATGTCAGGATTCGAAAATGTGCAGAAGAATAGTTTTGAGCAGCTCTGCATTAATGTGGCGAATGAGAAGATGCAGTACCACTTCAACGAACATATCTTCTCCCAGGAACAACTAGAATATGAGCAAGACGGAATTGATTGGAGCAAGATACAATATGAAAACAACATACCACTGCTGGACTTGTTCTTGGTAAGGATGCCTCTATCTGGGTCTAGCTGTCATTTGTACCTTTTTTCTAACGGACAATCAAAGCATAGTACATGTATATTTTTGGCAGCTTCCCATATTGTGCCGAAAAAAAATGAGGCAAGAATTCATGGAAATGAATGGCCAACAGACAGAAATCATATCGTGCGGAATATCCCTGCAGATATTTATGTTGCAGATGCATTACTATGTGCTTGGCAGGACACTAATGAACAAAGCATCCCCGTTGTAGTCCACGAATTTGCAAAAAGAAAAAAGTGGGGAAAAACACGAGTTTGCTTCAAGGTAGCCCTAAATCGGGCCATTACTTCTTCAATGCCAACATTTTACAACGGCCATATAAGCCATGTTTTGTATTTTCGGATAGCATTTGACAAAGAACGTACTTTTTCTGTGAGGCCTGACTGCACCATAAGGGCATGAAAATTCCTGACCTGCGCCGGAGGGGGAGCGACAGAAGTTCGTTCCGCATAGGAAAGTGTGGATTATGGCCCCCACAGTCAGACGGCAGACTAAAAAAAACATCATACTCTTAACAACAACATAACTATTTTTATAATCCAAGAATTTCATGAGTTCAAATATGTCCAATCAATCTATATTCTAAAGTAAATAAATGACAGAACACATATTTTCACATAATTAGAATCGTTCAGCATTTCATACAATGTTATTATTTAATTAAAGTGTTTGTAAATTTGAACATACCTCAACATATTTCTTCTATCTACTTTTTCGAGAAAGATATAATTTTCCAATATGTCTCCAAATTTGAAGTTCTGATAAAATAGTTTGATAACTTTTCAACCATAGTTAATATGGTGATTATTCATCTATGATAACATTTAAAAGTTAAATAACATACAACGGGGGCCTTGGACAATCTGTCGATTTCAATCGGGTGTATCTCTGGCTCCAACCATCCGAATCTGATCAAATAAAAACAAATCTAATAATAAATATCTAAAAAAATTGGATTTAAGTATAAATCTCTTGATGAATTTTGATAAATTGATTAATAAGCTAAATACATGGTTTAAAAATAAGCGATAGTATCCTCTGAAGCTACCCGCAAAACATGGCCAATTTTTTACTTTTGTCCCTCAGTGACAAGCAAATGGGTACATTATAATCAATCCCATTTTTAGATTTCATTTTACGAGTTAAAATGCAAGAAAATCCTTATGATTCATAAAAATATTTTTCAAATATGTAGAAATATAGTCTATTTTGCACTTTTGATATGTTTATGCAAAATTTAACTCAAATAGCTTATTTGTTGCAAAAATTATTTTTCAAAGCTCCAGAGATCATGTAGGTCAACAGGTTTTGTACTTATGAAGGGTATAGTAGAAACATTTGGCTCGAAACGTATGCCAATCTCACGTGTTTACCTGCCTTAACTCATTCCATCCTAATGACGCTTTTCCCGCTAATATCTAAATGTCGTCTGCTAATTGTATTTTACTGATTTAGGGACTATTTTTCAAAATTTTTGATGCAACTTGCATGGAGGATCATTTCAAATTATATGCCCATAGTCAACGGCTTTCTTCGGCGCACTCTGGGCGCATTCCGCCCATAGCGCGCCAAGGAAAGCTGTTGACTCGGCCTTCTATCAGGGTGGAATGAGTTAAAAAGGCAGCAATATTTTCTCGAGTATACCTGATTCGAACCGAAAACTGGAACTAGCATCTAAGGAGAAAAATGTACATCATACGCATGCTATATTAAACTTAATGTAATCCATCAGAAGTGATTTAAAAATAAGTTTATTACGCTGAAAGTTCAAACCACTTGCGAGATAGACAACTTTTAAACATTAGAAGTAATTGAATAAGGCGGTACTGATTGTTACAACGCAATTCGTGGTTAAGGCATTAGTTAAATTCTAGAACATTTTGGTCACATAAATATTGAATTTTACTCTTCACTTAACGCTTATTGTTTCGCAAAAAGTGTATATCATTAGTTCCTTCAATGTATGTGAAGAGCAAATTGATTTTGTAACTATGTTAAAATGAATATATCATTACACGTCTGTGGTTCAGCTTACGTAGACATAAACAATAAACATCGCGATTTTCTCTTCCAGGGAGGTAGAAATGGCAAAGAGAAAATACACGGAATTCTAGACTTGCTGGATGACTGTTCAAGGTTAACAACTATGTCAAGTGACAAGGCTTTTGTAGAGAAAGTCAACACACATTTCCAAAGTCATCACACATTATGGAGCACAAACAGACCCCCTGCACTTTGCAATCCACCACTACCCAGGAACGGTAAGTTTGTGGGGGGGGGGATTCCCAGGATGTTGCCACGATCAGACAATCAGACAGACATTAACTAGAATGTTATGCAGTGCATGGCATGTAACGAAATTCATGTCATATCATTTTTGAATCTCCAAGCAAGAAGAAATAAAAACAGTCTAATGTCGCCCAACTCTCTTCAACTAATTAGGTCAACTGGTGCTATCTCATGGACACATCCGTTTTATCTGTCAAAACATCGTGACTGCAATTTACCCCCATGCAATATGTTTGAAACGGCACGAACAGCCTGCAGCAACATCATCAATTCGTACATATTGTTGAATGTGCATTGTATTTAACATTTTACTCTATTTTACTGTGTAATTTACTTTTGTCACACGGCTTCGTAGAAGAAAATTTCTAGCCGGAACGAGCCACCCTGTATAAATCTGTTGTGACAAATAAATGAAAATGGATGCCTTATGATGCAAGCGACCCAACACATAAACGTGTGTTAAGCAGAACGGTCACAAAGCCAAGGGCGAGCTGAATGTGCATGATGATTTCACTCTATGTTGCAGGTGATTTACTCCGCCAATGGTTTTCTGGAGAAAAATCGGGACCGCCTGGGTTTATCTATAGAAGAGTGCATGAGGAAAAGCAAGAACAAATTCATCAAAGAACTTTTTGCCTTGCCATATTCCGCCACTGGTAGTCTGTCAAGGTGCCAATTTATTTATGCACATTCTTTGATATTTATTTCAGGTGGAAGGTAACCCGACAAGACAATATCCCTTCATAGTGGAGGCACATTTTGGCTTGCTCTGAACATACATTTCACCACTTAACCACGGTCTTTTCTTTTTTTTTTGAAGCATTAAAACATTATGATCGCCGAAAAATTTACATTATTGATGCTTTTGTATGTACGGCATATAACATTAACAATTCTGTGTCCTTTCTGTTGCATTACATTATGGCAGTATCTTGCGCAACATTATTGAAAAAAAATATGATACAGTGCTATTTACTGTTAGAATCACAAGACAAGGACCAGCACATTGATTTCTTATAACGAAGTCGACCTTAACATTGACACTAGAGCGTTTACAACTTCACTGCGAATTGAGTGTGTCCATTACCTTTGAAGGCCGTCTATACGTGAATAAATCTGTCAAAATGTTAAGTGCTAGCGTATAACTTTAACCATATATATTTCCAGAAAGAAGAAAGAGATGCTGGATTCGGTACAAAGGAGAAATGCACAGGCTACAGTTGTGAAACATTTCAAGGTAAAGATCATATAGTATACAAATTGGTGATGGCAAAATTTTTAAAAAGTCTTTTGATAGGGGATGGGAGTGATGTGGAGTTTTTATCAGTATATTTATGAGTCGATCGCCGGTTAAAATAGGCGGAGGAGAGCTATAAAACAGCCATAGTTCTATCACTGACCACAACTGTCCTGCATATCATGCAACTAGGGCATTTTCTCAGTTTATCAACACTTAAGATGGCTTTGTGACAAAGCTCATATTGAAGGCCTAAATGATGGGCAAATTGTTCAATGTTGTGTTTTGTTAAATCCAATCACTAAGAATCTTCATTGTCCGTGTTTTTAATTTTCTGTCTTGGCACACTTCAATACTGCACAGTACACTGATGACGACTGCCTGAAGTAAACATAATTTGTTTATTTATGCATCAACTATCGACAAACAGTTGTTTGATGGTGGCGAATGTTATTATGTGGAGGTCATAATTCATGATAAAAATGAAAAACGGCACACAAACACATACACACTGACAAAACATCACACAAACTAGATTTGCTTCACTGCAAATCTGTTTGGGTGCCTTCAAAATGAGACCAGTTTGAAATGCTACACTTTGCCATTGTTCAACATAATCTAAATTTCGTGTATTAGCCTGACTTTTATAAAGAAAAATGCTACAACTTTTGGTCTTGGTTTATTGGATGTGGCCATGTTACAAACTTATAAATGAACTTTGAATGAAACTAGTATCAATAATAGTTTTGAAGCTATCAACATTTTAATTTTTGTGCATTTGCCTAATTTGCATAAATTGAAAGCTTACAACTTTGGTTTGTGGTTCATTGGATAAAGCTTTGCCACAAACCCGTAAATTGAAATAGGAATGGCACCTCTGTCTATAATAGTTTGAAGCTATTCAAGACTTACATTTTGCACGTTTACCTACTTTGCATAAATTAAAATCCTACAACTTTGGTTCATGGTTCATTGGATGCGGCTTTGCCACAAACCTATAAATTGAAGTTGAAATGGCATGTCTATGTATAAAAGTTTTGGAGATACTCAACTTTGAAACTTTCGAAAGCCCCTTATTAGCATAATTTGAAATTCTACTTATGCTGTCCATTATATTGGCAGGTGTCCCAAACCTATATATGCACATTGAAATTTTGGAGTATCTGCAATATTTTGGAAGATATGGAGCTTTTAAAATTTTAATTGCCCCTAAATTTGGATACTTTTAAACATCGTGACTATTCCAAATAAGATGCACAATTTCACTGGTTAGCTCACTCACCATAGGCAAGTTTGGTGGTTTTCCGAATAACAGTGCTTAAAAAAATCTCTAGACCAACTTGGTTGTGAAGAAGGAAAGAATGAAAGAAAGAAAGAAAGAAGGAAGGAAGGAAGGAAGGAAGGAGAGAGAAAGAAAGGAAGAAAAGAAGAAAGAAAATTCCAGTGTTTACTAATACAGTGAAACCTCTCTAAACTGGGCCACCATTGGGACCAGAGAAAAGTATCCACTCCAGAGAGGGTCAGCCTTCTTGGCAGTATGTATGAGTATGTGTGCATGTATATGTACATTATTCATACATGCATATATATATATATATATATATATATATATATATTATATACTATATATATATATATATATTATATAATATATATATATATATAATTTAAGGTGATGTGTACACATGCTATACAAAATTGTCTTTCTTCCTTTATTACATAAACAAATTTTAACAGAAGCCGTTCAAGAAACTATATAAACATGTACCTGTGAACCAAAACAAAACTATACTCTCTCAGTATTGGCTATAAACAACAGGCTTCATCTCACTGGTTACAAGAACATAAAGGCATGAAAGTGTTCACTGAGATGACACAAATTCTAGGCTCCTTGGTCTGGCCAGACTCAGCTCTGTATGTGGTCTATTTTTAACAGAGGGTGCACTCAGGCTTGTTCTGCCTACAAGTTCATTCCCTCAGATCCCTTGGGACTGACAAGATCAGCAGACTGACATTGCCTCAGGCAAAAACAGGCCAGCTAGTACACCAGTTTTGGGTCATGGTACCATGACAGGTCTGTTCTGCACTAATGGAAACTATAGCCTGGTACATATGGCAGCATGGAGTCAATCTGTTCCTGCATGAAAAGAAAGAAATACTCTGTATTTTATTGAGAGCCTCATTACACAGTTGTTGGGATTCCCCCACCCCAATTAGTTATGAATGCAAAATGGTTGCCTGGCACCATGAAGGTCAAGCAATAGGTCATACAGCAAGCAGTTCAAGGTGTGTATGTGGATTGGGGAGAAATTTGGTGAATTTAGCTTATATTAAATTTCCAAAAGTTTTGTTTGTATGCTATTGGATTTGACAGTTGTCTCAAACCTATATGTGTAAGTTGGAACTTTGTGTCTATCTCCAACAGTTAAGAAAATATGGAGCTTTTAAATTTTAATTGCCCCTCATATGCATAATTTTTATCATCATGACTATTCCAAGTCAGGTGCCTAATTTCACTCGGTCTGGCAGATCATTCACCATGGCAAGTTTGGTGGTTTTCGGAATAGTAGGGTCGCAGAAAAACTCCGGACAAATCTGGTCGTGAAGAAAGAAAGAAAGAAAGAAAGAAAGAAAGAAAGAAAGAAAGAAAGAAAGAAAGAAAGAAAGAAAGAAAGAAAGAAAGAAAGAAAGAAAGAAAGAAAGAAAGAAAGAAAGAAAAGAAAGAAAGAAAGAAAGAAAGAAAGAAAGAAAGAAAGAAAGAAAGAGAAGAAAGAAAGAAAGAAAGAAAGAAAGAAAGAAAGAAAGAAAGAAAGAAAGAAAGAAAGGAAGAAAGAAAGAAAGAAAGAAAGAAAAAAGAATTCTTGGAAAACAAAATGTCTTGGTTGGCACCAAGACATAATTAGGAAATAAACTGACAATCAGGAGAATGACCATGAGTCCTCATTTAACGCTGTCAAGATGGACAAGAAAGGTAGAAGAGTACTCATTTTATTTATTTACATATATTTATTTTCCCGCTACTGGGGGCAGAGAATTTAGTAAATCATCATCATCACCACCACCACCACCACCACCACCACCATCATCATCATCATCATCATCATCATCATCATCATCATCATCATCATCATCATCATCATCATCATCATCATCATCATCATCATCATCATCATCACCACCACCACCACCACCCCTACCCTCATCCTCACCACCATTATCATCACCACACCACCACACCACCACCACCACCACCACCACCACCATCACTGTTGTTGTAACACACGTGGAAAGATAACCAGTTTACAGCCATAAATATGGCTCAACTGGCAGAATACCGGATAAAATAAGTTTCACATAAAAAGAAAATCTTGATAATTTTTGCTTTGTTTTTACAGAACTCACTTCTTGAACTGATGAACAAGATCAGCCAAACAGATCCACTTTTTGTCAGGTAATGGAGAAACTCTTCCGTTTCATATTTCAAAATTAGATATGGTTCGATATGAAATATCTGTTAGAAGTAAGCACGTGTGTCAAACTATTTTTGATCCTGTCTTCGCGATTTTTTAATGGATCTGTTTTTTCTAATATTTATCGTGACCTAATTGCCCTATTTCGTAGCTTATGATAACAATACCTATCAATTCGTTTTATTTCAGATGCATTAAACCCAACGAAAATAGAGCTCCAAACAAGTTTGATGCCAAACTGGTCCAGACACAACTCGTTTACAATGGACTGCTGGAGATTGCAAAAATCCGCCGCTATGGTTACCCTGTCCGCATGGGTTACGACTCTTTCCTCAACAAGTTAGTATAATTGCTTTTCTGCTTCCTGCAAGCGCATAAAAATTAAATTAGCGTTTACTGTGCGTGTTTTACACGGTGACTCAATGTTAGTTTATATACTGTAAAGATGTTACTGTGTCATGATGACTGAATGTACAAACAATAGCAGCTCATATACCGTAATTGTTTAACAGTTGTATGATGACTTAATGTACAAACGGTACCACCCATATACAGCAAGTGGTTTACAGTTGTATGATCTCTCAAAGTACATTATGCACTGTAACATTTATTTTTTTTTAATGAAAACTCCATATACAAACAATACCAGTTTATTTACTGTAAACATTTCACTATAGCAACGAACGTATTGTATTCAAACTGCGTTGTGATTAAAACACTTCTTGTGACTTATATCATCTTAATATGCCAGTAATATACTGTTGTAGTTACAAGTGGCGTACAATTCCGACCTCAAGTTACAAAAGCACCTCAGTACAAGAGGGATTCATACATCATACAGCCCTGTTTCCCTGGAAATAAAAATATATTTAAACCAATCTTATGTCTGGAAGCGGACGCACGTGACCTAACACTTGTGAATGGGTTACGTGTAGGATTGGTTCATGAATGCAACTTAATGATCATATTAATCCCATGTTGGTGCACTAGGAAACCTTATGTGAATCTGTTGAACAGGTACAAAATCATCTCATTCAAGTTGACGGACTCTCACGAGAACAACGTCAAATGGGCATGCCGAAAAATTCTGCGTGATTGTAAAATCTTGGACGCTGGAACAGGAAACAAAAAAGTATGTTAAAATCGCTATGCGGTGATATTAAAGTGTGAATCTATCACAATGTTTTTGAACATTTGCCATCAGTTAATCGAAATTGTATTCTCTTCATCTGAACGTCATTTTTGCCTGTAATATCGTATATACTATATTTTGGTAGTAAGTTATTATGAATTGGACAGTATGCAATTATAGTTTACAGTCAAGTTATAAATGCAAGTACTTAACGACAAACCTCATTGGTCTGCAGACCGTTTTACGCTTCATTTACATCTTGCTTATTTTCAGGTGTTTCTCAAAGAGTGGCACAGGCAGCGGCTCCGTCACTTGCTGCTGGAGCACGAGAAAAAGGCTACGTTTCTGCAGAGTTGCTGGAAAGGACAACTGACCAGGAAGAGGTACAAAAAACTCCTGGCCCAGGTAAACAAGACCTTAGAATGTATAATCTATTTGTAGCTCAGGCCTAACTGAAATTTCGTATTCCGTAACGGCTGCCAAACTGCCAAAAGATCAAGACCGAATGTAGTATTGACTGTGGATATAAGTTAATATTTACATATGGCTTGGTTTTTAACACTCGGAGAATAGTAAGAGCAAATGCAGTCTATCTGTGCATATCCGCAATTCTTTACAATGCGTTATTCCTAGTACTACTATTACTTTCCCGCGGCTGCCCATTCAAGAAACCATGGCACTTCCAGCAGCCCGCCCAACACATCCCGCCAACTCCCACTCGTCATCAGTGGTGGCCCGTTTCCTCGATTGTTGAAAGACCCAATCTATCCAGTTATCCACCAACAATGCCGTTGTTGCTCTCCTGCCAAACAAAATCCACAAACGCTGGAGTAATTTCCAACTCCACTTTGGAAAGCTGCACCTTTCACATGACCATCTTGCGCCGAGTGGATCAGTGGGCCCAGTCAAGGCCATGCACTGACGCGTCACCCATCATGGCACCTTGCAACTATATATTCCTGAACGCCATATTGAATTTATTCTGTTAATGGAGATTCACGCCACAAGGAGCAGTTCTTGTCAATGATTAAATGCTGAAATTGTAAACGTTTAGTTTACTCATTACACTATATTGCGAAGGAGAAAACTGAAAACATCGGAAAATACCTGTCAACCCCTGCAGGCTCATACACGCCATGCAAATGGAGTTCATTTCTTAATAATTTTCTCATTTTACAATTTTAGAGCTAGATTCATGTGATGGGTCTTCAGAACGGTCTCACGTATACTCATAGTGTGGCTTCTTACCTTCAAACATATCCATGTGTTACGATCTCCTCTTATCATGGAGAAAATAGACGGCACTTGTATTAAGGTTGATTAAAACACAATATTTTTTTGCAGAAAAAAGAAGAAGAGGCCGAAAAGGCTGAAGCAGCAAGTGCAACTCCCGGTTTATCCTCTGTGGGAAAATATCCGTCTCACCCGAACGAACAGAAAAGGCTGGACCCAAGTGGTGGCGTTGGTGGTGGTGGTGGTGGTGGTGGAGCATTAGAAGATGTGAAAGAAGTAGATGCCACAGGGAAGTTGAACCAGTGAGTAATAAGTTACGAAATAAACTATTAGTTGCTTTTTTGAAACTGGTTTTGCAGATGAGAAGAACAACAGCATGCAGTAGCTAGGTAGATTTACAGAAGTGTCATGTACTCCCACCAATGGCCAACTTTCGTGGTACTTTTTACGGAATGACTCTTGGAATCGTATAGTTTTAATTGAACACTTAACAAATGAAAATGCTAAGTGGAAAAAAAGTGAAATAATGTAGCTGGCAACCTCAAGGTTGATCCCAAATTGTAAAAAGTCATCCATTTGTACCAATGAGAACGGTGCTGTCTTCACTTTGAGTAGAAATGGGTGAAGGGGCCAACCGTTGTATTTGTCAGTCACACATTCATGCGCTCATCATTATGTCACAACATAATATAGTAACTCGATCTTTCTTATCCGCATTAACAACTGCTGACGCTCTTCTGGTAGGTACAAGTCAAATCAAGACGTCCTTGCCGTTGAAAGCATATAATTTTGCTATATACTTTTTATCACGTTTTTGAGCACCTAAGATGACCGACATATTTTGCGTATATTTATTTTTCAGGCACACTTGGGATATCTTCCGTGACATTTCAAGGGAGACAAAGAGTACAACAGAACAATTTTCTGGGATATTACAATGTGTCAAGGCTTTCATGTACCTGTTAATGTTTGCCATAGTGCTGTGTGGTACTGTCTCCAGTAAGGTGGCGTTGCTGTCGATGACGTCATTACTCAGTACTTTGAACATCGCCATTCAGGTAGGTGATTCAGCATGCATAGGCAATTGCAACCATTCAGCGATGTCGATCGGACTTATGCACGAAAGCTTTATTTTGGGTTACCAGTTAATGACAAAGGAAAGCCAGCGTCCATCATTTCATTAAATTTCCTAATGGAAACGAGACAGTCTAATATCCGTATTAGATAACGGATGTCTTCTGTATTGGATGCCCCACTGAAAAGTCCTAAAACATTGATATGTACTTATTCAAGGATGCATTTCTTAAACACTGAGAGCCATAAAATGTTTATCATCTAGCCTACAATCAACAAACACCGCATTATAATGAACACTGGAAGCACACAATGAGCGTCGGATTTTTATTTTATTCCAGGAAAATTCCAAACAAACAGAACGTCCCCGCTATCATAAACTATAATGTAACATATACTCTCTTCGTGCGTACAGAATGTCTCCGTTGTTCAAAAGTATCTGCCTATCAGAGAAACTTTCAGCCATCTTCGCCGTTTTGGCATATGGCGTTACACATGTAAAACCATTGAATATGTTGGACACCTTTTTCACTTGCAGAAAGACGAGAATGTCAGCAAGGAGTATGTCAGGGAGCGGAATAATGTAATCACTGCACTCATGCTGGTCATCTGTGTCCCATATGCGCTTACTTTTCTAACTCATATCCTCAAGGCAATGTTTGGCAGTCGTGCCTGGCCAAGCCTTCCCACCTTGCTCAAGGTAAGCCTCCCTTCATCTCTGACAATGCATTGCAACACACACACACACACACGTAAATATATATATATATATATATATATATATATATATATATATATATACACACATATATACATATATATACACATGTATATATATATATGTATATATATATATATATATATATATATATATATATATATATATATATATATATATATATATATATATATATATATATATATATATAGTCATCTGTAGTGTCAGTGCTGTGCCCTAAGTGGACTGTATTTGATGTCATCACAAATATCAAAAGACGTTACTTGTATATTGGTTTCAGTGACATGCCAATAATTCTTCATTTTTGTCTCTGAAAATCACAGAAAGGTACATACAAATAAGCGAAATGGAAATTGTATGGAGTAAGCAAAGCATGAATAATAACAATTGTGGGATCTAAGACAATAAAATGACACACACACAATTATAAATAAACCACTGGTGCAAATTAGAATCAGAAAATTACTGGACAGTAACTTGACAATATTTAGCAGCAGTTTGACAAAAGATACAGTGCTTTGGTTAAAAAGTATTTCACTTCATAAAAATTACACAATACGTACAATATGGACTTGTGGTTTTATTCTAATTTTGGTAAACGACCACGCCCTGTATGTATGTATGTATGTATGTATGTATGTATGTATGTATGTACGTACGTACGTACGTACGTACGTACGTACGTACGTACGTATGTATGTATGTATGTATGTATGTGTGAATGTATATATTCTTTCGTTAAAAACAGTATGTGGCCTCACTGTGATGTTATGTAATACGACAAAGTGGTGGACACACAATTGTCAGGAATCATTGTTAATTGAGTTCATATTTTTCATCACTTGACGTCTTGTTTACAGGACTGTTGGTCGATATGAACCGTCAGGTGTATTGACAACTGTAATGCTTCATCCACATGATCTTTCCATTTGCAGATTCTTGTGCTGGAAGGTTTTCATTCCTTCGGTCTCTGCTTCTTGATGTTCCGTGTTTTACCAAAGATGGATACACTGCGTGGTCTAGCCATGTTAAACGCGACAGGCACCATCCCTGCTCTTTGTAAATTCTTCCTTGGAAAGCCTTTGAAAGTCATTCAACAGACTGGTCTTTCAGCGCAAGGAAAAGACAATAAGAAAAAGAAGACCGCGAGTTACACAATTTGCCGGGGGAGCTCTGCTGCCTGGTACATAGCTTCCTTTCTGGCTTTGGTGGTACAAGCCTCAGCCTGTGTAGTTGTAATACTGGGTGGCTTTGAGATACAGCCGAACCTTGGCATGACCAAACTTAATGCATCAAACTTGGTCAGGACTATTGCGACCCATGCAGTGTCTGGTAAGAACACAACAAGGCTTCTGTTCAGAGAATCTCCAAAAACATCTGTTACCGAATATTTCAGCCTGCCGTTTGAGGTAGTGATTGGATTAGTCTTTGCCTCACTCAACTGGTGGCAGAATTTTGTGGACAAAGACTTAAATATTAATTTTGGATGTACGAAATTTACTATTCCATTTCATTCATTCAAGGTAGAATTACACGAGTTACAACAGAAATCTGCAATCTTCACGTCTATCTGGAAAACCGGCATCACCATCTCATTCATGTATGCTTTCTGTCAACCGTTCACACTGGATCTGTCCCTCTTCAACACCAACACTGAAGGGATTGATCTGTGGTACACAGTTTTGATTCAAATTTGCTCTGGAATTATTGTATTTTATTTTGGCTCGCTGGCGTGTAAACTCTGCATGCAGACATTCAGTTTTACACTACCTCTGACGTTGGCAACTCCAGTAACGGTTGGTGTTATTATAGTGCAATGTTACTTCAACATAATACCATTCAACAGCACATGGATTTGCCCAGAAGGCACTAGTCCAGATAGGGATAAAGGCCTTAATTATACGTCAGCGTGGACCGGTGCCTGTCTTTTGGCCTGGTGGCTCAGCCAACTACTCGTTTGTGGCTACCTCTGGTTTCCGAGGCAAAACATGATGGACATGAATCAAAAGTATGTATATTAATTATAAATGAAAGAACCTAATTTAAAACAATAGGTGCGTCTGTGTGTTACCAAGCATACCTGCAAATATTGCTTACAACGTCTTTTGCAGTATAAATCCTAACGAAACAGGGAAGATTTACACATATTTCTGCTGGTTTATATTCTTGAAAATACACTTTAACCGTGATTTTCAAGGAAATTTTGAAATTATCTTTTGCAGTCCATATTCATTGAAAACCAAATATGTGAAGAAAACTTATTTACATCGATAAAGTAGTCCATACAGCTGAACATCGAAAACTACCTGTTTGCATCAGGGGCATCTAAGGCGTGACACGTTCAGTGATCGATCAGGCGAAATGCGTTATATTCATTTAAAACCGCTATATCACACACAACCAATACACAAAATCGCTGAAAAACAACCGTGTACAATAAAGTGGTGAGGTTTGCACTTATAGTAGGTCATCCGAAAACTTGAGCCCAGATTTCCGCGCTTTTGCAAAAAATTGGTTTCACATCTTGTCAAAAACATGACGTAGGACGTCACCAAAATTATAGGCCTGTCTCCCTTCAAATAAGCTTAGTTTGCCAAAAATTGACGCGGAGTATTAAATTACATTTGTTAAAATAAAGTTTGATCACATGTGGAAGAAAATTGTGGTATTAGTTCAGGACACACACACACACACACACACACACACACACACACACACACGCAATTACATCGTTCCGATTTGGTTTGGATATCCAACAATTTTGTGTCTAAATTTTATCCGGCAGACACAATCATGTGATTTCCTTATACCAGTTATTATAACATTGCCGAAAATCGTATACATCAAACTTGTTGATAAAAAAGAACATAGGAGCAATAATAACACAACCCTCAAACGTTATCAAAAAGTGCACGGTTTTTTAATTATTGAATAACATTAAACGTAATTGTAACTGGAAGGTGTATTACAAATCATGTGCCAAAAACATTACATATTGCTTTCCTGAATATATTACGTAAATTGCAGCAATGCTGAAAATGTATGCACATCAATGATAGAATAGGGTCTCCAGCACAGCAACTTACCAGAAAAATGATGATGCTTTCAGGCTTTTTGTTTTGCCCCTGTACTGTGGGACACTACTCGAGCAGTCACTGATGATGAACAGGCGGAGGCATGACAAAGAAGTGGTATGGTCCAGCCAGGGTTACTGTGATTATGTGGGGACAAGCGAAGCAGATTCGTCCAGCAAACCTGGTACGGAAGAAGGCCCACAGAAAGATACAGGGTACCACGAAGAAGTCATCCCGAAGATCTTCACATGCGCAACAATGTGGCATGAGACCAAGAATGAGATGACACAATTACTGAAATCTCTTTTCAGGTTTGTCTCTGCTACTTATATAGAATAGTGCCCTTTGATTTAGCACTTATCGCCTAAAATATGTTTTAATTAGATAACTTTATAGCCACAAAAAAATCGTATTCAATTGGTGACAAATAAAGAACGAGCATTTTGCATTGACAACAGTTGAAAGGAGGTCACATTTTTTCGTCTGCGCAGTTATCCTGCCATGCGTTTCAATATAGAGCCGTCTGAACGTCCCACTGCAGACACTGCCACGTGCAGTTGGAACCCACATGATAAGAGTCGCCTTTGCTCTCATGAAATTTGAAAAAGAAAACCTTGTTAGTGAGGCAATTTTAGCCACAGGGCACGCACTTTGATGCATGTTGTGGTTTGGGAAAAGTCCTCACTTCAGGTCGTTTTGTCCCCAAACCCTTGTAAAACTTGAATGTGAAACTATGATAACTGAGAGGCCAACTGTTCCTCATCATCACGGACAATCCCTGAAATGAGCTGACAATTTGGCCAATTTGAGGTGTGTGTCCCGCATGAAAAATTGAGTATCATTCTGCTGCTATGTTCTTTGTTTATTATTTTGTGTCGCTGATGGTCATGATTACTTGTCGCTGAAATGACACTTTGAAAGTTGGCATCCTGGTAGTAACGATGCGCAACAGGCTCGTAGTTCCACGGAAACGGAGGGTTGGCCGGGAAGAAAACCGAGTGTAGGGAAATCTGACGGTAACTTGTGAATTAGGTCCACTGCTTGTAGGAAAGCAGCCATAAAGGTCCTCACGATTCGGGGGATTGCCCTGCTTTAGCGCTTCTTTGGGAAGACGATAATTTCACCCTCATCAGATGGCGCTGCATGTACCTTGCAATTGGAACCAAGGCCAACTCTTCCCACGCAACCGTCTGTTTGCCCTGGGAAATGTGCGCCTGAGGCGCATCAATATTACACGATCTCATTCAATTTTTACCGCTATTTTAATATAAAACAACTGGAAGGAAAGACCTGTTTAAGGCTATGCGTTCTAATACAATATTAAATTTTGTTCAATGTGGACACTTCTCTCACTTTGTCAAAAGGTGACGGAACTCAACACAAAATACTGAACATTTCCGGAATAAATAGAGCAGATATGTACAACTCAAAACTGTCTTGCCACCTGAAGTGTTTTCCCCGTCTACAGAAAAAATTCGGAGAATGGTAGTTTAGACAAGCATGTCTGAGAAAGCTATCAGAGAGAAAATGTTACTTTATTTGCTGCTGAATAATTGTTAATCTATCATGACAGAAATTAACAGCCCTCGGTCCTGGTCTGAAAACATCGGTGTTCTTGCCATCGGGTAAGAGTACGCATCTGGATAAGTACGCACCTGGATATTTCATTGCAGTAGTAAATCATAGAGTACTTTAACGTGTCTTTAACATGTAAGCAAGCAGAGGCCTGTCATATTTGCAATAGGCTTAATTTGTGCGCATTACGTTTTGGCCTTCCAGGATGGACGTTGACCAAAGCGCAAGGCGCAATGCGAAAATGTTCTTTGGATTGGAGGACCCGGATTACTATGAATTTGAGGGTACGTTGGTTTGAAATTATTTTCTGTCAACAAAACCATGATTGGTACTATAAAAATTGTCCAATATATATAGATCATACATATATGAAAAGTACTTGTGCTTAATGTATATACGGGAAAACTTTTTTTTTCAGAATCTGACTAACTTTATTTTGCAGCATTGTAACACATTAATCGGTTTTTATGCCTCTGGTCGGTAAAAATTGAACAATTTAATATAATCCTTTTTGGGTGATGATTTTGCTTGACCTATTGCGCATAAGCTAAAATCGCGAATGTGCACATGTAGTACTACAGGGGCCCCGCTCATGACGACGAGCACCGAGCTGTGGTGAGGTGCTCGTCGCCACGAGCGAAGCCCCCTGTGTAGAGCCCAGGTATCTCTACATGTGGGAACACAAAATTTAGTTACGATGACGTTCTGAACTACATTTTAGACAAAATACACGCTGCTGTGTTAATTCTTATTGTTTCACAGACAAGAAGAGTTCGTGTAAAATTTTGCTGACTATCAACTGAATCAAAAGAAATGACTTCAAAACTATTTTACTAGTTCAGTTTACACGAACAGTTTGTTTATTAGATATTTTCATCTTTATTGGAAAGTAACTCAACATACCTGTAACAAACTAGACATATGTCCTTGGTCGTTTGTTGTGAAATCTGTCCTTAAACATTAAGTATTTTTACGTATTTTACAGCTCATATTTTTTTCGATGACTGCATGGAGCTTGATGATGATGAAGAATACATCCCGAACGACTTTGTGAAAAAGCTGGTCGGTGTGATTGACGAAGCTGCAAGGTACTTCAGATTCATAGTAAAGAAAGTGCTTAGTCTAAGCTTATTAAGAAACGAATAAACGCATTTCTGTTCTCTTTTTCTGTTTTTTTTTTTTTAATAGCAATTATCGGGTTATAATATTGTTCTTTATTCATAATGAAGCTCTGCATTTATAAGCAAAACTTCACTTATTTAGTTTATTCATCATTTGCCACGTTCATATCTATTCATTATTATGTGGGTTGTCTTTGCTGAATATTTAGCTTAGGCAAGGCGCTGCTACTCAGATTGGCATGTACTGGTACAGGTTCCGAAAAATGTTCAAACTAGTTACTCACTGAAGACCATTTCATTTATTCGGGCTAATACAGCCTATATCAAAATTCTACAGACAAACATGTGCAATTTGGACAATAGTAGTTCCATATGATAGGTTAGACAGTGACAGGTTAGCTGATGGAGAGTAAAGAGTTCGGACTGTGAAATAGGGTAATGACTACTTGGAAGTGGTTCGAGACAAAAAAAAAAAAAAAAAAAAAAAAAAAAAAAAAACCACACAAATACAATCAGTGGCATCGGCCCCATAACTCTCAATGGAAGTTTCTTTGATAGTGAAACCACTTTTCCAGTGCCGTCTATGAAGACAATCTGAAGCTCGACCCACCTGAAAAGACCCCCACACCGTATGGTGGACGCCTGACCTGGACTATGCTTGGAGGAACTCAGATGGTTGTTCATTTGAAGGATAAAAACAAAATAAGACACAAAAAGCGATGGTCCCAGGTTATGTATATGTATTATCTGCTTGGTTATCGACTGGCAGCAAAAAGGGTGAACTACAAACATAAAGGTGGTAGAAATGATGGTAACCCTTCCAACGCCTTCACAAGTCACATATTTAATCTGATGCCTGAACAGATTGGTAGAAAGGTAAGACCTTCAGAAGAGTCTTTATATTAAGTCTAGTATAATGAAACATTTAAGTTACCATCAAATATATGTCTCTCGATACAATGTTGAATTGTTCGAGAAATTTTAAGTACTTGTGGTTTAACAAATGTTGCGTTTATGCCTGTAGGTTATTCAATACAGTGCGAAGGAACACCAAGCCCCTAAAGGCATTTAAGAGTTCAAAACCATATCTTCACTTTGAGAAATGAAATCTGAGTATACATACAATGTCCATCCTTTGACAAATATGAAACCGCGAAGATGAAACAGCGGATTTCTAATCACGAACAGTGGTCAAAAGAATCCCCCAACCAGGCTAGCTGATTCAATACAAGGTTATGTTATCTTAATTCCAGTTTTAAAATAAAGCCGTTATATATAAATACTCGTGTGGGTTATCCTAAATTTTGCCCACATGGATATGACACTTTTTTTTTTTTTTTTTGCATTTAGACTTGTTTCTTCAGCTATGTACAATGTTTATAAGTGGCAACATTAATTGTAACCGTTCTCAGACAGTTTGCTGGCACTTTTTTCTCTACTGGTATTACACTGTATTTGCACGCGTAATCGTACCAACATGGTATTTTACGTTATAGTAATGTATATTCATTCTTTATTTTCCCTTTTCATGTTCTTTTCAACTTGTATTGTGAGGTTTATGTCGAGTGTATTTGTATTTAAAGGAGTAGTAGAATTTACATTAGCCTCAGGCTAATTTTCTAATCCTCATCAAAGAAATATTAACTTCAACTGGCTTTTTTCACGGGTTGTTTGCCAGCGTTCAACCTCTGTCAAATAGATAATTTGACCTGGGTCGTGCTACCGTGAAAGGTCTCAACAACTCCTGTTACTTTGGTAAAAAAAACCGAGGTAGACGGTTTGATAGTCGGTCGTTTTGGGCTGATGTGATAATTCAAAATCCAGTAAAAGACACGTTCGAAATATTATATCATGCACAAATATTATCTCTTCATAGGCAGAAAACACCTTCGTTCTGGCTCTTGATGGCGACGTGGACTTTAAACCTGATGCTGTACGCTTACTGGTAGACAGAATGAAGAAGAACATCAAAGTGGGAGCGGCGTGCGGAAGAATACATCCCATTGGTTCAGGTAGGCTGCTTCCATTAACCAAATGGGAGTCACTTCTGTCAAACACATAATCTTCAAACGGGACTATTAAACTTGAATTTGATTTGCTTTCAACTTTGTTCCGTTACCAGGGTTACTTGCCCAGTGTGAGGACACTGGTCCAGTGTCAGGCCCTGTATGACTAACGGTAAATGCAAAATGGTAAGATGATAGAATAGTACAAGGTAAAAACAATACAGATGAAATACGGTGAATCAAAATTAGACAATAAGGGTCACAAGACTAAATGAAGTAAACAAAATCTATACCAACGAAATTGTAAAAGAACAGGCATGTCAAAATAAGAGAGAAACAAATTAAAATACGACATACAAAACATAATTTAGATTGAGTTACATGTAGACATATATTCGGGAATTTAAAGTAAAACAACATTGCAAAGCGTTATGGAAAGCGTTGAAGAAAAGAATACGCACAAAGTCACTATGCAGGCCTGGAAACTGATTGCTTGTAATAGGCCGGGGACATTACGGCTGACAATGGCAATTGGTGAAACATTCAAAATCTTTTTGAGCAGAATTGATGACACGCCTTGCAAGTTAATTCCCAGCTGGTGTCATCCCGATATTGCGAGTAAGACTAATCGCCATCATGTTTGCAACGTTAAAGCCCCGGTTCGCTGTAACTGCCCGCGTGGGGGTCCGCGGCCGTGATATTGTGAAGATGCATTGTCAGCAAAAAATAGGTTAATCTGTGAATCTGTTGTCAAGTATACGCAAAGAGCCTGCTTTTCCATAGGCAAAATGGAGACGGTTAAAAAAAGGGCAATTAGCTTGCAAAGAAGACATGGACACGAATCGTGGAAAGTAAACTGCCAACATATAATTATGTTTTATCCCACGGCACCAGCTGCTTATCAAATTAAAGACACTGCATAATAATACCAGTCTTCCGCCAACAAGATGGTTGCAGTTAGTTTGGCAAACTAAAGATAATATCGAAATCGATACCAATTAAAAGCATACGAATCATAAGTCGGCTATTCCCTAATTAAAACTCATTTACAAAAAAAAAAAAAGACAAAGTGTCATTAAATTTGCAGAGGAAAAGTACCTGCTTCAAACCAAACGCCGATTTCGGTCGTTTGCGTTGCGATGGTGTATAATAATGTGTATGTGCAAATTTTATGAATGAAATTATGCATGCGCGTTTTTTTCCCCAAGAAATTCTAGTCCACATTTTCTTTAAGGCAAAACTTGTCACTTACTAAACTAATATAACATTGCAGGTCCATTGGTGTGGTACCAGAACTTCGAGTATGCAATTGGTCATTGGATGCAGAAAGCTGCAGAGCACGTGTACGGCTGTGTCCTGTGTAGTCCTGGTTGCTTCAGTCTGTTCCGGGGGTCAGCCCTTATGGATGATAATGTAATGCGAACCTATACACACCTTGCTGAGGAAGCCCGCCAGTATGTCCAGTATGATCAAGGTACTCGTCCTTAATTGCTCTTTGATTCTTCTGTTACTGACACACTAACCATAAAACATTCAGTGATTTGTTCACACATGCAGTATTGAAAAACACTTGAAGGCCATAAAAATGAAATGGTGCAAAATGATAGATAATACAAATTAGATGGGAAAAGATAGTGCCACTGCATGATGAGCATTGCTTCAAAGTTCAACTGGGGCCCTACTCTCTGTCCCAATTAAGTTGGCAAGGAGATGGTCTATTGTGTTTATAAACAAATATGCTCCAATCACTTTCTTTTTAGTTACGGCTTGGATGAATCACAACTGCACTGTTAAATATTACCACAGGAAAAAATGTAGTCCCACCACAAAGCTTGAAAAAAAGTTCCATATGGATCCATTGTGCACTGCTCACCACACAATAATTGTCCGTCATGATATTGTTGTGTGTGAAAAATTCTGATCATTGGTTACAGGTATTTGCTATGACCATTTGTCGTTAAAGATTTTGGACATGTATCTCAGTCACACAGTGAAAGTATTACGGACAAGACAAGCTCTGCACTACTACACTGAGAAGTCTCCCCAAAGTTAATAAATGAAACACCCTCCACTTGAGTACGGACTTGTAAATAGAGGCAGTACATCGGTTCTGTAAACTTGGTCTAGACATTTGATATTTGCAAGTTGTCGCAAGCCTACACTTGTGCCTTTAGATTTTTCGCCGCTGACGGGCAATCCAAGAATCGTCCACCTTAGTTACATGGCTACATGAAAAGTAACTTACTGTATTTGGTTCCAGGGGAAGACAGATGGCTGTGTACACTCTTGTTACAACAGGGGCATCGGGTGGAGTACTGCGCCGCTTCAGATGCTTTGACCTATGCTCCGGAGGAATTTGCTGAGTTCTACACACAGAGGCGACGATGGGGCCCATCGACCATGGCCAACGTGATGGACCTTCTGGGAAGTTTTCGGAGTACTGTGGCAAAAAATGACAACATCAGTTACCCATTCATGCTTTACCAGGGCATGTTGTTCGGGTCTACGCTTCTGGCCCCTGCGACAGTACTGATGATGATTGCGGGAGCCTTCAATGCCGTTTTAAGAACAAATCTTCTCCACTCATATTTGCTGTCCATGGCACCCGCAGTATTCTACTCAATAGTATGTCTTGTATGCAAAGGAGCCACGCAAATTACAGTGGCTGCCGTCATGAGTGCTGCCTATGCAATAATCATGATGATTGTAATTGTTGGAACCATCATCAATGCCTGTCTGGAATCCGTACTCAGTCCTAATGTGCTGTTCTTAGTGGGGCTGATATCATTCTATTTGATTTGTGCTTTTTTGCATCCTCAAGAATTTTTGAGCATCGCACCAGGATTTTTGTATTTTTTGTGTATTCCATCTGGCTTTTTGCTATTAACCATTTATATGTTCTGCAACATGCATGTTGTGTCATGGGGAACAAGGGAAGTAGCGAAGAAGAAAACAGCAGAGGAGCTAGAAAAGGAAGAAGAAGAAAAAAGAAAAGCTGAAGAGGAAGCTAAAACGAAAAAAATATCTAAATTTGGACCAAAATCTCTTCTGAAATGGTTAGGAATAACCAATATAATTAACGACTTGAAAGAATTTTTCAAACAAACCCTTGGGGCTCTTTGGGGTTCTCGTGCGTCAGAGGAGAAAAAAACCCAGATGATGTTGGCAGAATTGTTGGCAAAGATGGAAACTGGAACACTCAGCAAACAGTCTCCAGCGACCGAAACTCAGTCAAATACTGGTGGCACATCGCAGGCACATAAATTAGAACATGCTATTTCTATTGCATCCACAGTGCCAACCGATCAACAACTGGAAACAGTACCAAATGTCGACTTGGAGGAACTTTTTGATACAGATGATGTTACTCCTCCACACACTATTATTCACGTGGGTGGGGGAAAGCTTTCGAGAGATGTTAGACGTACCATGCGCAAGCGGCAGCTGCCAAAGACACCGCGAGACGACCTGGTAAATCCAAAATGGATGGAAGATAAAGCCCTTGGGGATGGACCTATTGGACAATGTGGCAAACACGAGATGGAATTCTGGAGGCAACTCATCAAAACGTATCTGGAGCCCCTTACAAAAGATAAAGAAAAAGAGAAAAAAGTTGCAGCTGAATTGAAGAGCATGCGTAACACGGTCATGTTTGGAATAAGTATGCTGAACATACTGTGGATTATTATAATTTATCAACTTCAAAGTTTAAAGGACGAAGTGAAAAGTGCGTATATTCCACTTTACATAAACGGCCAAAAGTTGTCATATGAACCCACGGGGTTTGTGTTTCTCTCGTTCTTTGCCATATTAATATCGCTTCAGTTCTTGGCTATGTTGGTACACAGATGGGGCACCTTGCTTCATTTGGTAGCACGAGCTGAGCTGCGTTTCTCTGGTAATCTTAATCCTGAAACTGACTTGCAAGATGCAATTCAGTTTTCAAAACAGCTTCAACAAGTCAGTACGATACCAACACTTGACGAGCAGGATGAGGATCCATATCTTGCTCTGACAGAAATAAGTGACCAAACTGCAGACCAAGATAATCTAGACGATAATGAAGATACGTCGTCACTGAGACAAAGAAAGCCTAAGCGTCGCCGGGACAGAGATAGCCACGACCGTCGTCGGCCGCGTAAACATGATCACAAACTTGGAATTAGAGAAGCACATGGCATGAATTTAGAAGATAATTTCAGGAAGCGGCTTGACGCTCTCCGTAGACAAACCTCTGAAAAAAATTACGGATACCATGACATGGAGAGACACGGAGTTGTGCGTCCACCTCCTCCAGGGTATATCCGGCGATCACCAGAGCAAAATCGCATGATGTACAGAACTATAAGAGACCATTTCAACATGCAACAACGGCCTCCCTTGCATAAGAGAAGCCGGTATCCTCAACCACGGCAGCATCCTGCGTATTATTAAACGAATTGCTAATCAAGTTGAGTGCCATTTTTATGAATACTCCAACAGGAACCGCCCTGGTAATCAGTTGACCTGCATATGTGATTAATTACAACATCCAGGTTGCGCTTATGGTGTCCGTTACATTACGATCGAAATCGCCTTGTAGTCTTTGGCAATTAGAAATATATCCATGTAGATATACTTGTCGTTTGCTTGTAACCTTTTTCTTTTGGCGAAGTGTTGAGCCCTTGCGCTCAAGAGACAGAGAGTCTGCCTGAGCAAGGCAATCATTTGCATAATACATGGTGGAACTCTGGAGGCACCACAGATCGATTACCGGAACTTTTCCCATGTAACTTTGTTTGAAGCTACTGTAATTTATAAGTCAGTCATTTTACAGCCACTCGATCACAGGCAGTCAATTACAGAGAGCTGCATTGTCGTCAGTAAATTCTACAAGTGTTTCTGGTTTGTGTGCGATCCAACGACATTATAACGTGATTCAATTCACAACTCGCAAAAGACTAAATTCTCAACTAACCGTCGAATTGTGTCAAGCTACATCTGTGAAGATCAGACTAACGGTCATGTATTCTTCGACTTTGACAAGATAATACTCAACCGAAGAATACACCAAGCAAACATTGTGGGTAATTTTGCTTGCATTTTTAGGAGGGTAAGGTTTTTGACATACAAATAGCATGTCAAAAATGAATGTTCATAAAAGTGTTTGTTATTTATATCATGACGTCATTGAAACCGCGGCTGACCAATTGGGAATATGTTTTGTTTACTTGTATTTAATTCTGTAAATCAAAATATGTTTACTTTTTGTATTTAAACGATGTGAAATAAGATGCGTTTTGTACAGACAATCGTGTGTGTGTATATATATATATACATATACATACATACATACATACACACACACGTCTTGGGTGGTTTATGGGCAATTATACACTGCCCAAAAATATACAATGGAATAGGTCCTACAGCCGGTTTGTGGGTCATGCCCATTGTCTGCAGGTCAATTATAATTCTCAAACAGCCCGTGGGCAAGTATAGCTTACCGCAATTTCTAGGCATTTATAGCTTCCCATAATATCTGAGTAGATTTGCTAATTTGTACGTTTCTGAAACCCCCTAGGTAGCGCATTGAATTTATGGCAAACCTGGTTTATGGGCATTTTTCAACTGCCGATAAACCGAACAACTGCCCACAAGACGGTCTGAGGATTACAATTCTGCCCATAAACCAACCAAGGCATAACTATATATATATATATATATATATATATATATATATATATATATATATATATATATATATATATATATATATATATATATATATATATATATATATGTATATATACAATGTATGGAAGCTGAGCATGCAGCGTTTAATCAACCTGTTATGTTTTATTTATTTATTCAGCTGATCCGTCGGTCAGACTGGCCATATATCGAGCTAATTCATCTGTCAGGCCATCATCATTCGTTAACAACCGACCATTGATTTTTGAAATACTGATAATATGATCGTTGCCATACTTGGTGGATATAAACCTTGGATAAGTGTCGACCAAGTTTGTTCTATCAGTTGTGCTCCAATGACTTTAATATTTATGATTTTTTTAGTGGTAAATCTTGAACACTTCTCAATCGCTTTGAAGTCAGACAAAAACACTTCGCAGCACCTTCGCTGTTGATAACACGCTTGCTTTTCATTGCCGAGACCCGGGTTCGATTGTTAGCATGTGGAGTAAGTGGCAAGAGATCCCTACACTCTGTCTCCCTCTGTATAGTTTTGGTAGAGTCCTTGTTTCTTCCAGCACATAGAAAGATTAAAATGTTTGCCTACAACTGAATTGTGCCTTACAGAATGACTTCATAAGTAAACAGTTGACTTTGGCACGTAATTCATCCCCCCCCCCCCCACCTGGACTTGTTCAACAGGTGACGCTTTAGATTTTGTCATAATTGGCAAGAGAACATATTACATGGTTTATTTAGAGATACATGTACATAGCTTGGACAAATGCATTATAGATACAATTTTCTCCAAAACTGTATTCATATTCTCTTTAACCTTGGTAAGGATGTACCTTGGATGAGTGTCGAGCAAATGTGCTTTACATGTCATGCTGCAGTGAATTTTTGTTTTGTTTAATTTATTATTTTTGTTTCTGAAAATCATACCTTTTTCTCATTACCTAAAAGCGCAGGTCAATTACTCAAAAAGAAAACAAAAAAAAAACAAACAAACAAACACGCTTTCGGATACTTCTGGACCTTACTTCTTCCATCATTCGACGATTCTATTCTTTCAATGTTTCTGTGAAGTTTTTGTAATTTAAACACTGTCCGAAAGACTGATGGAATATCTGAACTTTGTCTCAGTTAAGATTGGCTGAAATAGCGCCCGTCATCCGCAGGATCAGTTTCTTTTCTTTTTTTTTCGGTGCGGCTGGCAGTGGCTATTTGTCAAACAGCTAAATATTGAAGAAATACATTTCAGCTTAATCTTTGTTACATTTTCTTGGTAGTTAGATTTACCAACGATCATACCACGTGTGCTTTCACAGTAACATTTTATACATTTTGTGTGGAATCCTCTATATTTTTGCTGTTGTTTATCAGAATTTTTCACTCCCGAGTTTGGTCGCCTTATACTATTATGTACATGCATGGTTACGCTTATCCTAAAACCTATGTTTTCGGAGTGCGTTATATGACTTTTATGCCTCTATCCCCACTGTAAATAACTTTCTGCTTTAAGTTAGAGATGTCAGGTTTGAGAATGTTAACAGAAGCAGGTTCTTTTTATGCTTGAATGTCCCAGTGCAGTTGTACAATAACACCACGAGTGTTTTATGTATATGTGTAAATATATAGTGATTAGCTATATTGTTACACATATGACTATGTAGCTAAGTATATTATAAAAGTACCGATAAAGGGCGACATGAGTTCGATATTTTAATGCACAGAAACAAGAGCAATAGTGGCACATTTGCCGTGTAGTTCTGAACCAAAAAGTAACACAATTCAATCTCTGTGTGCTTGATTTGATTTTACTTTCTATGCTTGCCTGTCACATTATACATGGAATCATGCATTTTACAGTGCACCGTTTATAATAGTGGTCATTAAATGTGTTAATGGAAGCAATGTTTTAATTGTACATTGGTTTATTCCTAGGCTCATTGACGTCAAAGAATTGGAATTGTCAATTGCCTTGTCACTAAACAACTGGTTTTTTGTTGGATGAGATATGTTGGGTATTCTATCCAAGAATAATATAGACACGAAAGATATTATGTCGAAAGAGTATTCACTTCCCTTGCGTTATCGTACCGATTCTGAAGTATTGTTATTAACTTTGTCCCATGAATAATTGAACTTGCAATCTGTGTCTGCATATACAGGCTTTAGACAATTACTACACAAACTTTATATATATATATATATATATATATATATATATATATATATATATATATATATATATATGTATATATATATATATATATATATATATATATATATATATATATATATATATATATATATATATATATATATATATATATATATAAGTACAGTAATGCTCCTTGAGAACTGTGACAATATGTTTCATTATATTCACCAAAATTTGACTATCATTAAATCACCAGGCACAATTGTGTCACAAGTTCCATAATTGCTATGTGTTACCCAAGGCGTTAATGACAGTCCGATCAGTGTAGTTATGTCCGGAAGTGATCTACTTCTCTGTAATTTCAAGAATAATTGCAATTGTATCATCCGCTAATATTTTTGTATCATATTGGATGTCATCAACATTTTCATTGATATAATACGAAAAAAGTAAGATGCCTATATTGTATTTAGTTATCACCTGGAACTCGTTTGAAGTGCAATTATTTTGTTTTTTGTTCAAGTTACAGAAAAGACCAGTCACAAACGCCACTAAACGCAAGGGCTAAATGGTATTATAACGCGTAACATTGTATATATAAGAGGAGTGTGAACAATCTCAAAGAATCAACGATTGTAAAACACAAAAAAATACGCACAATTACATTTCAGTCCTGTCCATAAATCATTTTAATTGAATAACATAAGCCATGCGTATTTTGGCCTAATAAACTGCCATGCAACCGATACACTGAAATTCCATTTCAATGTGACCCCTTCTTGTATAGTTTAGATCCCATCTGGAATACTATTTTGTTCTACAATGCATATTGAACACTGACAGTATCTTCTGGGAGGGTCTTGTACCTATAAACTGAATTTAGGCTAGATATTATGCAATGGAACTGCTCCGTAAATTAGGAACACTGAAAACGTAAAGAAATATATATCGACTAGTATACACTGTATATGCAGGAGAATTTTTTTTATGTCAGGGCAGGGAGTGGCGCAAGTTACTCCATCAAAGAAATGTGATCGATGTCTGGTAAAAACGGGGAATGAACAGTACTTTTCTGTATTTTAATTACTTTTGCTGCTACATCAGAGTAATTGACGTCTGCTGAAAAGCAGATTATGTGACGTCACAGTCAGGTAAAACCTGGTTATGCTATTTTGGTATTCAAGAGGACCAGTTCCACTCCTGCCATGCCAGCTATTTGTAATATAAATTTGTGAGTAGTGAACGTGTCAGCATTGGACACCCAGACTGTATCAGTATGTATGACTGAAAAGGATATGGTCCGTGACTAATGCCAAGGTGTTATTTGCATATGAAGGGACACACTCTGTGTGTTTGTGTGTGTGTGCGCGTGCGAGTCATCTTGACTTCCATAACAGACACATATGTAAGTTTTGCTTTCTTCATGATAATATTCAGCATGCTTATTGTCATTAATTTGATCTTGAATTACTTATATTTCATTTTACGATGCAGTTAGCAATGAAAAACAAAAACAAAAACAAAACAAAAACAAAAAAAGCAACCTAGTACAGGTACATTATGCAAGAGGCCATCGTTGGCGATTTTTGTTCACTGCACTTGTTGACTCCTGTTGAATAAAATGTTGATCTACTATCAGTATTCTCGTATTTTGTAAATAACTGTGTGCAAGACCCAAAATATATCGTTTTTCAGAGCAACAGAAATGTCCGAATCCACAATGGAATTAAACAGGGGTTAACCACGAGAATTGCTAGGGTACTCGTCCTTATCCTGTAGCAGAACTGTGATTTACACCCCCCCCCCCCCGTGTCCACATATGATTTTAATAAATCTATCTCGTAACTTCAACCCATAAGGAATGGCACCTTGGCCTTGAAAGGGGCAAATAAAGCGAATTTACGTTTAGTGTGCAGAAACAACAGTGGCATCTTCACTCTGAACTGCAGGAAAAATTTACTCTAGGCGACTGGTGCCAAAGGTTGCAGGTTCGAGTCCCGCTAGTTCCGAACATGAAATATATGCTTGTACATTTAATTACAATTGTCACATAGCCCATACGGTTTTTTTAATTTTCAGGATAACATTTAAACAAAAGAAGTATTACCGGGAAAGTTAATGGGCGTCAAAACGTTCATTTTGACTCCAGATTGTCCTCCCTCTTTTTCAACATGTATGGATCTGACTTCTAAAAATGTCCACTTTTCAAAATATACGAATTTTACTTGTAAAAACATTTAAAACTATGTTACGTAACGAAGCCAACAATAATATGACAAAGCTGCCAAACCATACCGTGTGAGTAACTTCTATATTGATATAACGTATAATACACCAATGATCCCAAGACTTCAACTTTTTAGTTTGTGATTTATAAAAGCTGTGTCACAAGTGTTTTTGAACTGCATGTTGGAGACAACTGTTAAAGGCTGACGAGTTCCATACCCCTGGTAAATGAAAAACCAACCTGGGTACTATGTTTGGGGGGGGCGGGGGGGGGGAGGGTTCCAGATTAAGCCTTTATTCAGTCCATGATATATGCATTATACGTGTTACGGGTCTTCTGGTACTCAAGTCACTAATTAAATGCCTCTCCATTTAATTATTTATCAGTGATGAAAGGAGCTGCATGCTGTGCATAAACATACAGCTAGTTCTTCCCAATTTTAAAACAGCTTGTAGGACATCTATATTCTACAGTATATCAATCATTTCATCTCCTGTTTGTTCTTGCAATATCTTGCTCTGACAGGGTTAGGCCTACACCACGAGCATGTAAAAATGGACACAATAACAGATGAAACACAAGTTAGAACACGAAACGTTTATATTCCCGAATCATTGAAAAATTGTACTGAAACATGTGTTAAGACTACGCACCAGTCACATTTTTTTTTTTACCAAAAGTTGTCTCAGGGCTGTCCAACTGGAGCACTGTAGCAAAATTTTGCTACAAAGCTCTTCAAAATTGCTACAGATTTTCTAAAAAATAAGTGTTTAAATAAGTGTTTCTTTATGTAAAGAAGTGGAAAAAATGCTACAAGTAAAGAAAATTTTGCTACAAAGATTTTCAGCTGGACAGCACTGTTGTCATACTTTTGTCATAGCTGTAAATGGGTTAACCAGACGCTATTCTCGGGTACAACAAAAGTGGACATCAAACTTTTATATCGGTGACGTGATGACTCGTAGCAAAAACAGGACAATCATAAATCTTTTGACGACAACAACACAGCTCCACTGCTGCACCTAGACCATGTCGAAAAAAACATCGTTCTAAGCGTACCAGCATTATATGTAGGCAAACGCATACCATGTGGGGTTTCTTCATGTTAAAACGATCTAAAAACACAGTGTTATAATATTAATTCATTTTACACATCAGAATTTTGCATGACCCACAAAAAATTACATAACGGAAGTCGCACCAAATTTGGGATCGCATATTTATGATTACACACTTCTTTAAAAACATTTCCGTTTATGGTCAGGAACGGTTTTGAAAAAAAAAATGATGTGTGAATGATGGAACAACGCCTTAGGTTCCAATGGCAGCACATGTGCCGATAACACAGTTCTTCCTTCAAACTGTCACCTTCATGCACAATAAATTTCAAAAGGTCCTATTATGCATGGTACTTTGAGGCCAGAGAGGAGTTCGTACAGGGTCACAGCAGGTGACACGGAAGGTGGATCACATAGTAATACATGTATATGGGCCGGTCAGTCAAAACATAGGAATAAAATCTTGCTCTTGGGGGACAAAAGTAAGTTCTCTATGTTCAATAAGTCATCATGATTCCGTCATTTAATTGTCTTGGGTATAATCTATAAAGAGTTTCCTTCAGTCCGTAATGCGGATACACAAACCTTTTCTGTGAAACCCATTCATATGCATCCTCGTAGGATAAAGTTGGGTTTGATGCAAATACATATGCTACCGCCACCGACCCTGCACGACCAATGCCTGCTCTGCAATTTATTAAAAGTTGATTCGGCGGCCTATCATATTGTTTTAACCAATCAACAGCTTGTTTGATCTTGCAGTCGTCGATACGATTGGCTGCACCATCTATCATTGGTATTTTGAGATATGTGATCTCCTGATGTGGATACACCATGTCTAGGTTATCGGCAACGTTCAGAACATGCGTCAGTCCGCAGGCTTTCGCATTGGTAGCTGCAATGAAATTACCCAAGTTAACACACCCTATGATATTGTTAAAGTCGGGGCCCTGAGTCCATTTGTCATAATGCCTGGGTGGTTCAACATGGGCCTGTCCGTCCTCTTGCCATCCATGGGACCATGTCCAATCTTTATCGCCTGGACACTTCAATTTAAAGGTGAAACGAAAGTCGTTGTTGCTCGTTATAATATCAGACCATCCATATTGAAAAATATGACCGTCCTCAGTGCCAATATTCTGTAATTCAACACTGTGCCATTTCCCTTCGTTATTGTCCTTATCGTATTGGTTTGTCCAAGCGTGAACTTGAACCTCGTCAGGCTTCACCACGGGCAATCCCTCTGATGACAACGGAATCCGCACCCACGCTTTATAAGTCATAGCTTCCAACATGAACATGTAATTCCAAGATGGGATTTCAGGGGAAAAGCCACAGAAACTGACTCTTTCCGGCTTACCCGCCATTTTATGGTAGGAACAATGAATGCCAAACACCTGCAAATCAAGAGCCAAGAAGTTCACCATGTCTCTGCAGTAGTAGTAGCAGCGACAATTTTCTTGAACATGTTTCAACAAAATACAGATATAATGATTGTAATAACCAACAAGAGTACATCAAGTATATGCCGGTATATGAATACATATATGCGAAGCATGTACATTGCGATTTAAACATTCTTTTACATTTGCTAATAAATTAAATTTCCTTCTGACTTGTGACACACACACCATATATATATATATATATATATATATATATATATATATAATAGAACGCCGTTTCTTGTTTTCTTCAGTACTTGATCATATGATTAAATATTTAATCAGAACTGAAGAACAAATAAATTTATTCTTATAAACAAAATTTGATCAGGTGAATAAATGCTTATTTAATCACATGATCAAATCGATTTGATCTGATGACCAAATAAGTTATATCCCGATTTATTCATCTGAACAAAAATATTTGTTCCCGTGATCAAATCTATTTGACCTCCTGAATATAAGTTTCTCCACTACCAGATAATAATTACTCACTCTTGTATGCCGCTCGTCACTTCCGCTAGTCTGTGTTACAATAACATGCAACAGGTACAATCTCGAACTATGACATTTTCTTGATAAAGCAACAGGTAGGGGCTGGGAGAGGGAATTAGTTGTCACAAGGTTGAGTTGTCATCATCCGCTTTTTTTAGCATCCCATTCGACAATGCTTAGTTTTTCTATGCTCCTATCAATAGTTGAAAACATTTGAAGAAAAAAATCAGATTTCCAGCTACAGGCACGTTATAGGCCTAATCGTTTGTAAAGAAAGAAAGAGAGCGACAAAAGAACGAAACAAAAATGCTCACGTCCTTCCCAAAAGCAGCGCCTAACGGTAACCACCAAACTTTAGAAAGAAAAATGCTCATACCCATGACCATGAAAGGCATGATATAAAGCAGTACCTAACCACTAAAGAACGAAATTGTGAGAGAGAAAAAAATCCTTACACCCACCCGCCGAAAACAAGAGCAAAAGACCATGGAACCACCGTCCAAATTTACATTTAATCCCGCCAAAATACAATCATATTTCAATGATAAATAATAATGATGCATTGTGAACAGTGATCAGAAGAACAATTCGATTTATTCAGATGATCAAATAATTAACCACTATTTATTCTTGAGGTCAAATCGATTGAATCATCTTAACAAATATATTTGTTCATGTGATCAAATAAGAGTAGATTCGTTCCTTTGATTAAATCGATTTGATCAGAAGAACACATCTATTTAATCAAATATCAAATCGATTTATTAAGAGGAACAAATAGATTGTATTTATTCACATGAACAAATGCATTTGTTCACCTCGTGAAATCGATTTGTTCTTCTGATCAAATATTCAATCAAGTGATAAAATACTGAATAAAACACGAAACGCCGTTCCAGTATATATATATATATATTACCTGTTTTGAATGCCTGCTTTCATTCTTGAGTAGCCCACTCTGCTATCGAAATGCTCACTCTATATTGTACACGTATTTGTGAGGTATGTCACCTCGCTCAATACAGGCCTGTCTGGCGTACTACTACTACTACTACTACTGCTGCTGCTGCTGCTGCTGCTGCTGCTGCTACTACTACTACTACTACTACTACTACTACTACTACTACTACTACTAACTAGAAAAGATTTGTTTCCCAGTAAATCTTTCGGGGTGCCTTCAAAATTAGAACAGTTTGAAATGCTGTACTTTGCCATTGTTCAACATAATCTAAATTTTTTGTATTAGCCTAATTTGCATAAATTAAAATGCTACAACTTTGATTCTTGCTTCATTGGATGTTGCCATGCAACAAACTTATAAACTGAAGTTTGAATAACACCCCCACATACAATAGTTTTGAAGCGATTCCAGATCTTAATTTTGTGTATTTACCTATTTACATACATCAAATTTCTATAACTTTGGTTCACGGTTCATTGGATGAACCTTTGTCACAAACCTACAAACTGAAGTTGGAATGGCACCTCTTTCTATAATAGTTTTGAAGTTGTTCAAGATTTTAATTTTGTGTTACCACCCCATTTGCATAAATTACAATTTTGGTTCCTGGTTCATTGGATGTGGCTATGTCACAAAACCATGAATTGAAGTTGGAATGGCACCTCTATCTACAATAGTTTAGAAAGTATTCAAGATTGAAATAATGCATAGTCACCTAATTTACATAAATTAAAATCCTACAACTTTGGTTTATGGTTCATTGGATGCGGCCATGTCAAAAACCCCCAAAACTGAAGTTGGAATGGCATTTCTATCTATAACAGTTTTGGAGATATTCAACTTTAAAATTTTCAATGCCCTAATTTGCATAATTTTAAATTCTACATCTTTCATAGTGTCCATTATAGTACCAGGTGTCACAAATCTATACATGCACATAGAAATTCTGTGTGTATCTGCAATAGTTTGGAAGATATGGAGCTTCAAAAAATGGATTGGCCTTAATTTGCAAGATTTAAAACATCATGACTAATACAAAAGATATGCAAAATTTCACTGATAAGATGGCAAGTTTAGTGGTTTTCGGAATAATATTGTCCGAGAGGAACTACGGACAAAAAGGGGGGGAGAGAGAGAGAGAGAGAGAGAGAGAGAGAGAGAGAGAGAGAGAGAGAGAGAGAGAGAGAGAGAGAGAGAGAGAGAGAGGAGAGAGAGAGAGAGAGAGAGAGAGAGAGAGAGAGAGGAGAGAGAGAGAGAGGAGAGAGAGAGAGAGAGAAAGAAAGAAAGAAAGAAAGAAAGAAAAAAGAATTTTTGGAAACAATGTCTGGGTTCGCACCCATACATCATCATCATCATCATCATCATCATATAGGCCTACGAAGGGAGTGACGGGAGGGGCTGAGAGATCAGGTTGTTGCAGTTCACGGATTGAAAATTCTTTATAGGCTGACGCATTTCAAACAAGCAAACAGAAAAAGACAAATAGACTTAGGCTACAAAAAATTTGCACCTGTGGCGGACAAAACAGAAGAATGTCAAAATTGCAGTGCTATAGTCAGGTGCACCAAGGTGCATATATATATATATATATATATATATATATATATATATAATATATATATATATATATATATATATATATATATATATATATATATATATATATATATATATTAGTTGGCTCAAGATTGTGGTAAAAACCCCCACGACCCCACAGCACCCACACCCCTCCACCCACAAAAATAAAAGCTGCCTGGAGAGCAGTCCTGCCACAGAAGTTTTTATCAACAAGAGGGCTGTGTGGAGAGCCCATGCTCTGCTAACCTAGATATTCATCACACTTGTGGCTCTGTGAACTTGGGATAGGATCAAGTCACCCATGTTCTGAGTAGGTCTGACCTTCACAGAAGAACACTAACATGTGCAACATTAAGGTCCCAGTTCAAGTAGTTCTCAAGTTGTAGTGAAGGGTAAAATTCATGTATGTTGCACCAAGGTGCAACATGAATTTGAGTCTTAGGTGATGTCACATAGATAAAGGCTACCATAAATTAAAAATTTACAAAATGCATATCAAAAATATTATCAGTTCGGTTTATGACAAAGCGTTGCCGAAAGCGAATCTGCTTATTTACCAAGACTGAACATTTTTTTTTTTTATGATTCGGTTATGGCAAGTGGCAATTCCAGTTTGTGGAAATCCTTCATCTGCGTAACTTTTCACATATGATGTCACAAATCTGTCAGTGAGGCCAAGTTCATAATAAGTTTAGATGACAAGCATAAATTTTCCGTTTTTAAACAGCCTGAGTCTACCTGTTTAAAAACGTGCGAAAATAATAGGCCTAACACGAGCGCGGTTACCATAAATCATTTGACAAGGAGCCTCTGCTTATGATTTAGACTAAGTGGATTTTAGTCTAATCATTAAGATATAAAGTTGGCTTACTCCCGTAGGCCTATCATTTAGTTTCAAATATATATATATATGTTGTTTTCTTTCTAGGCCTTTCAGCCTCAAAATCTTTTGTGTGCATGTGGAATAATGTAAACCTAATAAAAAAAAGGTTTTATGAACTGGATTTAAAGTCAAACTATCAATAAACTTTAATTCAAAGAATACATATTTTCCCTGTTTTATTTCCCCATCATTTAAACATCAATGTATAAGAGGCTATGTATACATGTATACAGGCGTGCACGCGTGAGTGTATGCATGTACATGTACATGTACGTTTTAAAACACTTGCCTAAACTGAACAGTAGTTGGGGGGGGGGGGGGTACTTCCTATACCTTGCTATACGGGTAGGCGCCGCGGAAAAGACCCCCTATTTTCGGTACTTGTCGCTCTCTAAGACCCCCCTTTTTCCTGCTTGTAGCTCTAAAAGACCCCCCTTTTTCGCTTGTCTCACCCAAAGACCCCTGTGTTTTTCAATTCCTGTCTCCAAATTGCCCCAAAATACACCAAATTTTATGTAAAATTTCATTTTTTTTTTCAATACAAGCTCCAAAAGACCCCCCCATTTTCACATTGGTTCCGCTCCCGTTGGGTCCGGGTTTTGTACCCTCGGTGGAGCCTACCCACCAAAAATTCCGGGGAGAACCCCCCCCCCCCGGACAGTAGTTCGCTTTCGGCCAAATTGTCTTTTTGGATTTGCATAAAGCGAACCATAAAGGCTGGAAACGCCTGTTATAACAATACTAGAGTATCAACTTATCATTCCTCCTTCTAAATATATATAGAATGAGAAATCTGAGTTACTAGTACATCAGAAGCACTTTCAATGAAATATGTTGTGTCATTGGAAATAAATACAGTACATAATTCTATCAATGGTTCTTTGTCAACAACGAAGTATTATATTTGATACAAAGAGAAACTTAACAAACCAAAATCTGTTAGCCCATGTACCGTTTGAACACTATCAAGTCCGATATTCTAAGAGCAAAGTCGTATTCCGTACCATTCACTGAAAAACTGCATGGTTCTAAATCATTATGCCAAATTAATTTGTGAAAGGAACAAATCATATTCATAAAATTTGAAAGTTAGAAGAAAGTTCTAGGCTTTAGCCTTTATAAAATCGGGTCATCAACGTGAAACCAGCGCAAGACTTGTTTCGGTGCCATTAGTCGCCGGAAAAGTCAGCCTGCTAATTGACGGCACCATGTTTGCATTTCCAATATAAACATTCCGAGCTGATGAATTATGGAATGAAGCAAACACGACGCTCTTTTGTTGATAGGCCTACTTGAAAATGTAGCCCGCATTACATAAACATAATAAAACTACTTTTATTATAAAGCGTAAGATTTGTATTGGATACTTGCCAAAATAGTGATTAATTTGCAGATTACGATTTGAAAAATATGTAAAAAATCAACGCATCCTCATTCCGGGTAAAATGATAATTTAAATGAAATATTAGAATGGATTCGCTTTAGTAAAAACGTGTAGTTCGGTGAAGGCAAATGAAACCTACAGCGAACCAACACCATGAGAGTGTAATTTGGCCATGTAATTTTATGTTTAAAAAAGTACATTTATCTTGGGTGGAGTATATTTTAAAGATAGTGTGAAGTACTTTGAAATCCATGGTGGTTGACAAACATAACTATGGAACTGTGAACTATATGTGCAATCAAATGCTTATTGTTCGGTTCAGGCTCAATGATTGCACCGAGGGTAAGTACTTTGAAATTTTAGCATGGCCTGATTGGAATTATTTTACTTGTCACTGGCCAGCAGACATGCAGATTCCTGAGCCCTGATATTGCATGTGATACTGTCATTATGAAATATTAGATAAAGAGGACAGTCAGCCCACCTTCAGTATAATAATCATGGACATTAAAGAAACAAACAAAACAAAAAAAAAAAAAAAAAAAAAAAAAAAAAAAAAAAGAGTAATTTACAGGGCTTGCCTTAATGCAAGCCCTATCGTCCGGGGCACCTATCAGGTGGGACTTGTAAAAATGTTGAGCCTAATAATGATAATAGGAATTTAACCCTTTACTTGTCCAAAAATTATAGACCTAGATGTTCCGTCGCCATCCCGCGGTTGGCTGTCACATGCACTTATGGCCCTCTGTTGTGATAATAATTATTCTCCAAGAAAAGGATATGCCAAATGCATACAAATTATATTGGTTTTGAACACAACGAATAGTCAGTATACAAATTTTGGCTATTATTACAGTAAGCAATTACATGTAATAACCAGAATGTATCTTGTTTTTACGACATACTTTACATGCACCTCCCCAATCATTAGTCAAGTGGGGACTCAAGAGGCCATATTATTCTTTTGTAGGAGTTTTTTTTTTTACATGGATAATCTTCATATCTTGTGAACTAAGAGAAAAAGTAACTTAACTATTATGTTATTTATTTGGACACTTGTAATATTGTATGTCCTCCGTTGGGCTTCTGTTTAGCGTATTCTTGACAGGAACATAATAGGCCTAGGCCTAGGCCTATCCATTCAGCAGAGACGCATGCAGGCACCATAAAAGTAAAAAGTAAAATTTTTGCTCCTTGTACCTTGAGATGGCGGGACGTTCAAAGACAAAATTACCGGAGTCGTTACTCTGTCAAACCGAATCCCCCGAGTTGTTTGCCTTCCTGCGCGCCTGATCACCCAAGCGCGTAGGGAGGCAAACAACTCGGTGGATAAGCGCTTCGTGCTTGGGTGATCAGGCGCGCAGGGAGGCAAACAACTCGGGAGATTCGGTTTGACAGATTAACGACGAGAGTTATTTTGTATTTATCCCCTACGGTCCATTAAGTCAGAAACAAAAGACCATTTATATCACTTGTAACATTTTATTTCACTACATTACATGGGACTTTGCCACAGTCATGACGCGCGTATGAATATAAAATTTAAACAAAAAAGAAAAGCGGTCGACCACAGGCCTAATGGCGGATTTTTTTTGAACGGCCGTCGCTTCAGACAAAAATCTCGACCAAAAGACACTTTTTCATTATTTCTATATGGAATTGATTTAGTGGAGAGGAGGATTGGAAGGTCACGTTGACTTTGAATGTTGCACCAGGAAACATTCCAAAGTATGCACCCGTGGAGCTCAACTGACTGTTGGCCGTCACATTGTCCCCATCAGTAATGGCAGCATTGCCAGCATTGCCCGAAGGAGCGGGGCGATGGCTCCCTGCCACGCCTGCTGGGGACAAACGATGAAGACAGAGTCTGGGGAGTGTCTTGGACAGATGTTAGAGGTCTCTGAAAAGAAGATTAACTAGAAAAGAGATTTGCTTGAAAGCAAATCTGTCTGTGTGTGTGAAAAATTTGCACCAAAAAGCACAGGTTTGACACCTCTCACTCCCTGGGGACGTGCAGGCACTTCCCAGTCACAGCCAGGGATACATGTCCTTTCCTAACAATATTTTCTGACAAATTCATGTTTACAAATGCCAATGCCATATCCAACTAGTACTTTGCTATCTCGATATCAGAAGAAATTAGAATTTGCCTGTAAAAAGTATTCTTTATTTCCAAAATATCAGCTACATCCCGCATGCCCACATTGACAAGTGCCCATATGTAGCTACAATTTGTGTCCAACATGATCAAAATTGGATGATAATTGGCCGAGTTATGGCTAGATTGAAATTTCAAACGACAAAATGACCTTGACTTTTGACCTCTGGAGGTCACATATACATTACAAAAATGTGCAATGTTACAATATATACAATTTGAGCTCAACATGATTAAAATTGGATGAAAATTGACCGAGTTATGGCTGGATGAATATTTCAAAGGTATGAATGAACTTCATCTTTGACATTTAGAGGTGACATGTGAATTACAAAAATGTGCAATGTTACAATATCTATAATTTGAGCCCAACATGATCAAAATTGGATTAAAAGTGACCGACTTATGGCTAGATGAATATTTCAAAGGTCCAAATGACCTTGATCTTTGACCTCTAGAGGTCACATGTAAATTATAAAAATGTGCAGTGTTAAAGTAGCTGCAATTTGTGTCCAACATAATCAAAATTGGATGGAAATTGACTGAGTTATGGCTGGATGAATATTTCAAACGTACAAATGACCTTGACCTTTAACCTTTAGAGGTCAGATGTAAATTACAAAAATTTGCAGTGTTACAATATCTACAATTTGGGTTCAACATCATCAAAATCGGATGAATACTTTGGAAGCCAGAAACAATTGAAATTTAATTATTTTAATTGCCCTAATTTGTATAATTTTCAAAATCTTGACTATTCAGAATGATATTTGCAAAACTTCACTGCAGGTGCTATAGCCATGCAAAGTTTGAAGTTTCTAGCTTGCACGGTGTCTGAGTTTAAGATGACACAAAAATCTGGCGGAAAGAAAGATAGGAAAGACAGAAAGAAAGAATGAATATTGGGTAAAACAATATGTCTGTGTTCACACACAGACATAATTTCCCTGGAGAAGGCTGTATGTGGCGTGCTGTTGATTTCGGCTTGCTATTGCATAAGTGTTCCCGGACTGCGCATTTTTGTGCCCGCTCGGCTGTTGAATAATGGTTGGCGGGACACTTGGATGTAAAAGTTGACTGCACATCGTGCGTAATACAGAGTGGTTGTTTTTTCTGGCAATCATCGGTCCTGCATTCTTGGCCCTAGTTTGCATCACAGAATCAAGTTTATTCTTACCCATTGGCTGGGATTTATACCACTGACCATCAGTTTTTCAGCCGTGATATATGGCAAGGTAATACGGCGAGTTTGCATATACCAAATATGGAATTGATTCCTTCCATATTTGGAAAACCATGTTTCTGATTATACAAATATGGTAAAAAGTAGTCCCACCCATGGGATATGGTCAACAATATCACATAGACCATATTACATGGGTTTCCAATGTAATATGGTACAAAGTAGGGGATAAAAATGACATTTGCGCGTTTGTTAACAAAATTGGGACGTTCAAATGACATTTGCTCATTTCCTGATAAAACTTCTAATGTTTTATAGCTTTTAATATTACCTGTTTGTTTGGTGTGGTTCGTGGGGTGTGGGTGCTGTAGGGTCGTGGAGTTTTTACTAATACTACAATCCGTTGGTTTCGGGACCTGGTTTCACAGATTCCGGCAGGCCTATTCGTGCATCTTTATAGCCCAGAGGGATCTCCTGACGGTCTGTTGGCTTAGGGTTAGCCAACAGAGCGTAGGGAGTTTCTGCGTGATCGAGACTTCGCCCGCGCCTGTGAAAGCGAGTTAGCTTTCACGAATTGAGCGCTCCAAGACACCTCGAAGGCTTGATGCCCCGTGAAAGCTAGCCAGCTTTCACGTCATCTCCGAAGCCGTGATCCAGACCTCGCTCTTCTGTCTTGAGCGCAAGATACTTTTCACGCATGGAAAGTACCTCGCTTCCTGAGCATGTACAGTTGAGAGCTTAAATATTACTTGGTTCCCACTGCCGTTTTTGCCCGACTAAAATGCTGCTGCCCTTAGTGTTTGCTTAGTGTTTGCGCAACATTATATATAATAACACACACACACACACACACACACACACACACACACACACACATATGTGTGGGGACCAAATACACACACGCACACACACACACACACACATGTGTGTGTGTGTGTGTGTATTTGGCCCAAATCTTTGTAAGCTTAAGACTGGTTTGTCTTTATTAATTATTACCATATATTTGATGAGTTTTATCATTTTTGAACGCAGCCATGGGTCAAATGGTCGTTCTGCTTTCAGGCGTTCACTCACTAATTTTTGTTGGGCTACCAGTATTAAATACTATCTTGCGGCTCTGGTTCCGCGAAGTAAGTTTAACGGCGAGGTATATCTCGAAGGAGCTGAGCGCTTGAGCGCGAGGCAAGTTTCAGGTGTGAAGCAGACCTGGCCGACGAGGAGGCTTTAAAACCGCTTGCCAGGTCTTGAAAGCGAGATCTCTTATATGCTGCACTGGTCCCTCAGGGCTAGCATCTTTACAACGTCAAGGCCTTGCCACGATTTGCGCAGCTCACAAGGAGGCCTTGTCGTCCTGAAGATGTTGTTCGTGAGGCTTGGTAATAAGGCGATGTGTGTAAGTACTTCAGTCCATGTGAACGGCGCGTTTTAATTATTTTGCAGATGGACCTCAAGCCCAAAGATGTTCCCACCAGGCAAAATGACCATGCTAATCAGATTAATAAGCATACAAGGAAATCCTACAAGGGATAAAGGCAATGGAAGACAAAGTTGTGAACACGATCGAGAAATCATACCAAGATAGTGGACACCTGAATATGGACAACATGAAACAAGAGACAACAAAATTACAAAAAGAAAACAAGAGGCTACCAGAGATGCCAGCAATTGCAAAGAAACATAATACAAAACTGGAATCGGAGCTTCAGAAACTGCAATAATAATTCCTGAAAACACAAGCTGAAATCACAGCAATAGAACAACTCAGGGAAGGGCTCATAAAAAGGGAAAAATGTCAGAAAACTAAGTGAAAGTCTACAAGTATGTAGGCAAGAGTTTGCTTAGCAAAGTGAACAATTATACAGGAAGACAGAAGTAATACGTGTTATGGGATTGGAGCAAGATCGTTTAGCTGAAATGTGTATAATAAGTGGAAAAGAAAATGAGGCCATGCAACAACACTACAAAATAGTGTAAGATGATCTGACTGCAGCCACTGAGGAAATCAGAGAATCAGAAAGACAGCCGAGAGTTTGCTGGGAGGAAGGAGTGGAAGGTTCCCAGCCGACCGGTGAGAGCAAAAAGAGCACTAAAGAAAACAAAGATAGTAAAACTGGAAACATCACATACGCTGAGGCATGTAAATCGACTCCCAACCCGATACACCCCCCCAAACAGCCCAAACAAAACAGGCCCAAGACCTTGTGATTCACCCGGTGCAAACAATCGAAGATCGGGGCCATGATACAGACAATTAAACCACAACGGGATAGCAGTAATACTGTACACACAGACCACGAGCTTGCACAAGAGAAAATGGCTGGAAGATCACAACCAAAAAGTGATCCCCCAAATGGCAGTAAGGAAACACAACCCCCAGTATAACACATATACAAGAACCGACGTGTATAACCAACAACACATCATGCTGCCTTGATGAAATCATTTCTAATATTCCATATTTTACTCTTCAAACACGCTTTCTGCCACCGATCGCTAATTGCGACCATACGTGGTGTCGGTCAATATTTCATTTCGACGAAAGACCGAACCTGCTTACTAAAGACATATTTGGGAATATGATAAGGCAAATTTTAGTTACTTTCGAGAACATGTAAGTCAGATTAATTGGGACAACTTTTTTGCTATCCAATGATGTAAATGAGTGTCGTTTATCTTGGACTGTTTTTTTTTACAAGCCACAAAAGACTGTATACCTAATAAAGAAATTACCATTCGTCCCCACGATTTACCTTGGAACAATTCGGCGTTGCGATGCGAAAAGCGCAAAGTTATGAGAGCATTTACAAAAGCAAAAGTTGGCATTAATGGACTGCATAGCCAGGAACTATGGACTACATACAATCGGTTGCGCAATCAATATCAGGAGCATATCCGTGGTGCTGAAGACCAACATAGTATTTAGTTAATTCTCTGAAAATTTTTAAGAAAAACAGAGCCTGGTGGAGGACTGTACAGTACTTTTTGAATAGAAATCATTGCCCAACTATATCATCATTGCTTTGTGATGGGAAGCACATAACAGATAATGCCTCTAAAGCAGAATAATTCAACGGTTTTCTTTTCCTACGGCAAAATACTATTGGTACATCTGCTGTCCATAATCCTACATCTTCCGACCGTCCTCCCTAATTCTATCGGAAATTTGAACATTTGCAATAATGAAGTACTTGATATACTTAAATGTCTAGATATAAGCAAAGCTTCTCGTCCCAATGGTTTAAGTTCCTGGCTGTTGAAAGAAGCTGCTCTAGTAATTTGCAAACCACTTTCTAAATTATTTAATATGTCTTTAACTCAAAATCAGTTTCAATCTATCTGGAAAGAAGTGCACGTTACCCCAATTTATAAGAAAGGATACAATAACTTGTGCAACAATTATCGGCCTGTGTCGTCATAAGTTGTAAAGGAAAGGTATTTGAAAGGGTGATTTTCAAACATGTGTTAAACTTTTTTCGCGCAAATTCGGTAATTTCCGCCAACCAATCTGGGTTTATGCCGGGGGATTCGACAGTAAACCAGTTACTTTCACTATACCACGAACTATGAGTCGCTATTGATAATGAAAAAGAATAATAATTGTCTTCCTTGACACAAGCAAGGCCTTCGACCAGGTTTGGCATGAAAGTCTTCTATACAAATTATAGAAAAAACGGTGTCACTTTTAATCTCCTGACATGGTTCGATGATTACCTTCACAATTGCAAACCGAAAGTTCTTCTCAATGGACAATCTTCTAATTGGGGTACCATTACTGCCAGTGTCCCACATGGATCCGTCCTAGGCCCCTTGCTATTTCTAATTTACATTAATGATATTGTGAATGTTGTAAATTCGAATACCAAACTCTTTGCAATGACACTTCTCTCTTTCTTACTATTGAAGGTCCAGCCCATGGAGCGGCTATCATCAACTGTGATCTAGTTTCTTAAGAAACGGTCTAAACAATGGCTTGTGTCCTTCATCGCTCTGAAAACTGATGCCATGTTAATTTCATTTAAGAGAATCACTCGTGATCATCCACTTCTTATTTTCCAAGGTCACCAACTTAAGAATGTACTGGAACATAAACACTTGGGGCTTAATCTAAAATCTGACTTAAAATGGAATTCTAATATTAAAGAAATCATGACCATAACCTCAAACAATTAAATATAATGAAAACATTCATGCATCGTCTTGATCGCGAAACATTTGAAGTGATTTATATGTCATTTATCAGACCAATCATGGACTACAGTAATGTGGTCTGGGGTGGTTGTGCACAAACCGATCAAAAACTCTTCAAAGATATACAATTGTCTGTGGCCCTTACTGTAACGGGAGCTATGAAAACTGCATCTAGCACAAAGTTGTACAAAGAAACTAGATTGGAGACTTGGGCAGATCGAAGGGAGAGGTTGAAGCATATTATGACGATCATATACATGTACGACTATATGTTCTTTATGACCATTCAGCATTAATACAATGTTGTTTGGCAGTGACCAATGCAACTTTGAAGACAATATCAAGATTTTTTTAGCAGTGCAAAAATTTATAGAAAAGAGTAAACGTTTCCAAAGTGGAACAATAACTTAGGTTCTACATGATAATTTTGTCAATTATACATTTCATTGTGATAGTTACTTATGCACCCGTCTGCCTGTGCTTGTCTTAGTGGTGTATATCTTTTCCATGCAGAGGCTATCTTTTGCTATGTCGCTCATTGAGCCCTTTCATCTCTGGACTCCCTTAGCAGTTGTGCATTAGAACTGTACACTGTATTGTAATGTCTGTCCTGTCTTCGTTACACTTCTACAAGAAGGATTAATACAGGGCTATGCCCTTCTTCCCAATTGTATTGCACTCGAAATCAAATACCTTTAAATGAACCCCCAGTAGCAACACAAGTGCAGGTGCGGAAACCATAAAGTACAATTTTCCTTACAGACTCACTGGGCAAAGATTTAGATGCTCTGAGACCATACAAAGGTGACATTGTTAAAACGAAAGTGATGTCAGGAGGCACTATCAAAGAGGGACAGAACTTTTTTGCCCGAACCCAGCATTAACAAAATGAGAAAATTGCAATGCTAATAGGCACAAACAACATTGGAAATGGAAACATCGTGGACACAGCACAGTATACTAAACATGTTATTGACATTTTGGCACATCATGACAATGTGCAAATGTACCTTTCTGAAATTTCACTCCACTGAAATGAACCAGAAAGACAAAGAAATGCGTCAACTGAACCGAAGTATCAAGAACCTCACAAACACAGGGGACACACGACTGACTTTTGTACCCACTGAAATTACCACAGAGCAAACCGTTTTTTGGAACTGATGATACCCATATGTCCAGAATGGGCACGGCATACCTGGCAAATGCCTTTCTTCACATTGTAACAGACAGACCCCTGAAGGTCTGCAAAATACTCAGCATGGCTACCACAGACAACAGCAGAGGGGTCTTCAGAACATTAAAAATGGACACTCTGGGGTCTGGCAACCCATCATCATGGAAAACAGTAGCAACTATTGGGGACCGGCACCCCAAAAATTATTTGGACAACCAAGTGGATAAGCTCTATGATGTATCCCAATAGGTCTTAATAGAGTTGAACTGATGAACAGACCAGCAGTGACTGAACACACAGGATGTTTTCAACAATAACAATGTGTGTTGCGTATACAAGTGAACTTTTTTGTGATGATGACATTACATTATACTTTTGTCATTATGATGTGTGTGACTTGCAACTTGCATAGTACATGTAAAATGTACAATGGAGATTATGTCATGGATCTATGAGGTGCTGATGACGTTTATCCTTTTGTAAATACAGTAAAACCTGTCCAAGTGGGCACCACCACTAAGTGTCCACCTGTGTTAAGTGGGCACTTTGGTCCAGTCCCGTTTTTTCCCCCATTAGGTCACGTTACTGGACCCTCCGCTAAGAGGGCACCTGTCTTATGTGGGCAGTGGGCACCCTAAAAGGGCATTTTGTATACTTTTATTTGGTTAAGTGGGCACCATAATTTTTCTTTTTCTTTTTGTTTACCCATCAAATATGTCCCAATAATATGGCAAATTGCAGTTTTCTTACCAACAGGAGGATGGAAAGGCACAGAGCATGTCCTACTGTGATTTCTTAGCATTATGTTGCTCTGCTTATCCCTCTGACACCTATTTACCAGGGCGGATATGCTTCTGCAAGTGGCTACAAATACATTGTGAAGACTATGAATTACAAGGACATATATGTACACTGTACATGTACTAAAACATCCGTAAAGGCATGTAATGACACTAAAATGTATAATCACTTAAATTTGAGGCATCAATGAACAAAATCCTTGTTGAAAGAAGGAAAACCACACAAAGACAGAGTAAAATAACTGATTATAACAGTGAGCTGACATAGGGCTGATATGCTTCTGCAAGTCCCTACAAATACAGTGTGAACACTGTTTATTACAAAGCCATACATGTAGCCACACAGACTTTTTCAAGTGACATTTAACAGTGATACTAATGTTTCCGATACATACATGTAATTGGTTCAATCACTGGGCTGGTACTAGAAAATTTATCGTTTTAGCCAGTCTGGCCAACTTAGCTGAAAACTTGTTAGCCAGACTTAGCCAAATTAAATTTGGAGGTACTACTTGGGGCTAGCTCTAAGAATTTTATTGCATGAGCCATTTTTTGCTAAAAATTCAAGATTATTTCATTTGCCAAAAAGAACCAGATTTAGGTACATGTATAATGATCATTTTGTAATAAATTGCAAACTGAGCCACATTTTACATGTATACAATCTTAATTCATATGTGCAACATCCTTCAGCAAGTTTGGCTAACTAATGACAAAAACTATTAGCCAGTTCACACCTTTTTAGCCAATGGCTCACTGGCTAATGCTTTGCACTAGCCCAGAATCAGTAGTTGTCATTTAGCTAGGAAATTACTGGTTAATAAAAGGAAGTATGTCAAGGATGTTGTTTTTAATCTGTTCTAAATGAATGCCCTATACAGCCCCCTACAGAGTATTACGTACATATACATGCATTTGTACTTTACTATATGGCCCAGCGGGCTGACCGTCTGCTAAGTGGGCACCTGTCTTAGGTGGGCACTTTTCCCTGGTCCCAAGGGTGCCCACTTAACACAGGTTTCACTTTATATGCGACTTACAATTTACTGGGTAAAATGGATATTGCGTCCTCAGACTCCTGAAGCAGGGTACAAACACAAGTGCCTTGTCTTCGAAAGCATACTATGTATAATTGCACTTTTACCTTAAAATGTACTTGAAAATCAGGTGCAAAATGCGGATTATAGACATGCCCAATTATATGAACTTTTGAACACTGAAACATATCTATTTAGTATTTACATATTTGTAGTACTGTGGAAATGCTTAGTTGATATTTGAAAAACTTTGGTAGAGTTACATGGTTTTCCCCAGTTTTGGAGAGCAGAAAGGTGCACGTGGTGAACCTGATGGCAACCTAGAATTTCTTGTTCCAGGACAGATACTGACCAAATGTTGTATAAATATTGCTAAAATAACCCACTCCCAGCAACTACACATACTCTAAGAGACAGCAAGAAAACACGTTGGATATTCTAGAACAAAAGGTAATAGAATATTCAAGTAGAGGTAAAATCATGCTAGTTAGTGACTTCAATGCTAGAGGAGGCGATCTGAACAAAGAAAACTTTAATGACAAATTTGACGAGGACATACTTGGGTGCAATGAGCAGGCTTGTAATATTCTAAAAAAAAAAAAAAAAACAACACAAAACTGAGAGTAGTCCCTCCTTTGAGAGACTGCACCTGGTGCCAACCAATAGGTAGTCACATAAAGCAGGTGGTCCCTCAAAGGAGGTATAAACAACATGAAAAGTACTACAGAAAGACCTGACAACTGTGGTCTCTCAAAGGAGGTGGTTTCCCAAAGGAGTGGTCTTTCAAAGGAGGAACTACTGTAGTAACATCAAAAGGCAAGAAAGTTATTGAACTCTGTTTAAGTGATACTTTGAGAATATAGAAAAACCTGTTTTGAGAGACCCCTCCTTTGGGAAAGCACCTGCCTTTTGTGTCCATTATTGTGCAAAACACATTCTGATGATAATTTACCTCTTTTGGGAGACCTCCTGCAGAACCTGACCAGTGACCACCCAAAATTACCCAAAAAAATCACATTTAGATAAGTAAAATCCACCAATTTTGTAGAAGATTAGTAAACCCATTTTGATATAATTAGTTTACAAAACCTGAATATGTTCATGATATCAATAGATAAATAAACATCTGACTGCCAGATGTAATTGGGTGTAATATAGTAGAAACATGCATGCATGAATCTAAATTGTGGATGGAAATTCAAACTAGAGGTTAGTTGTTGGCCAGGTGGCACAAGTCAACCCTCCTTTTTGGGAGACCACCTGCTTCATGTGACCACTTTTGGGTGTGTCCGAGGGGGGGGGTCTCTCAAAACAGGTTTTACTGTGCTGAATGGTAGAATGCTGGGGGACCTGTGTGGTAGAGTGACATGCCATCAATGGAATAGGTGCAGTGTTGTGGACTATGGAATTGCAGATAGAGATGGTGTCACACACTGTACGGTTTAAACTGCATGACTTTAATGGCGTTCATTCTAGCCACTGCAAAATATCACTAGGAGTAAAAAGTAAGGATAAATTGTGACATAAATACAAGTATGGTAAATTTGAGTCCATTTCCAGTGGGATATGTATGGAATCACAACTCAGCAGATATGTACATGTATTTAGATGCATGAAGGCACCCAGGGATCCAGTCCAGACTCAGAAGCCTGGAAAAAAAATATAATAGAACAGTTGAACATAACATGAAGAAAATAAAGGCAAAGAGATCAGTTAACATGTCCAAAATTTTACACAAGTTCCTATTTAGGTCGCAAACATGACATTACCAAAACGGAAGAAAAATAAGCAAGGAGGTTAAAAAACAAGAGGACTGTGACAGTCCTGTGCTCAGCTGACTATGACCCTGGAAATGAGGTCAAGGTCACTGACCTATTCTGAATCTAACTCTCATAAAGGGCCATCCCAATGTGCAAGATCAAAGTCACAGTACAAATAGTTCTCAGGTTATCACGCAACCAGTAAAACTCATGTAAGTGGCCCTGTGACCTTGAGAATGAGGTCAAGGTCACTAATATACAGTCTCAATCTTTCCTAAATAGAGGACCACCAACAAGTTCAACATCAAAGTCCTACCTTATCTTATGTGACCCTTCCACAAGGAACATTTCCACCAAGTTTCAGCACAATGTAAAAGGTGGTTTAGGAGAAACATTTGAAAATAGCAAAAAAGCAGCAAAAATTTATTAAAAAATGTTAAAAATCACAGCACCATCTGTTGGACAAATTGAGGTCTGGGGGGGGGGGGGGGGCCCAAGAAGTGTCCCTATGCAATTTCAAAGCAATTGGTCAAATGGTTTCAGAGAAAAAGATTTTTTAAGATTTTGCTCAAAAATGAAAAAAAATATATATATATATACAAAAAATAAAAAAAAATTACTGAACCATGACCATTTAAACAAATTGGTAGAGACCTGCCCAAGACACATCCCTATCAATTTGAAAGTAGATCTGGCCAGTGGTTTTTGAGAAGAAGTCAAAAATGTAAATTGTTGATGGATTACCATTTTAATCCCCATGGCTTACATAGTAATCAATGGGAATGTATGCATGGACAGATAAGTACCCAAATTGACAAATTCATTAAAAATCAGGGATCCACAGCAACGCCACCTGGTGAACAGTCTTGTGTGACCCTGCAACAAGGAACATTTCCACTAAGTTTCAGCACAATCTGAGAGATGATTTTAGAGAAGTCAAAAATAGCAAAAACACACAAAAAATTCATTATAAAAAAAGAAGAAAAAAATTGCAGCGCCATCAGTGGAACAACTTAAGGTCTGGGGGTCCCCATAGTTGTCCCTATACAATTTCAAAGCAATTGGCCAAGTGGTTTGGGAGAAGAAGATTTTTGAAGATTTCAGCCCAAAAATGAACAAAAAAATTCATAAAAAATCTAAAAATCCTTGGACCATGACCATTTGAACAAACTTGGTAGAGACCCACCCAAGGCACATCTCCATCAAGTTTGAAGTGAATCTGGCTGACGGTTTTGGAGAAGTTGAAAATGTGAATTACCATTGCAACCCCCATTGACTTGCATAGTTGTCAATAGGAATACATGCATTGACCGGCAAGTACCCAAATTGAAAAATTTGTTAAAAATCAGGGATTCATAGCAACGCTGCTGGGTGAACAAACTTGTGTGACCCTTCCGCAAGGAAAATTTCCACCAAGTTTCAGCACAGTCTGAGAGATGGTTTTGGAGAAGAAGTCAAAAATAGCAAAAACACACACAAAAATTCATAAAAAATAGAAAAAAAATTGCAGCGCCACCTGTTGACAACTTAAGGTCTGGGGACCCCCAGAAGTGTCCCTATGCAATTTCGAAGCAATTGGCCAAGCAGTTTCGGAGAAGTAGATTTTTTACGATTTCCCCCAAAAATGAACAAAAAAATTCATTAAAAATCCAAAAATCACTGGACCATGACCATTTGAACAAACTTGGTACAGAGGCACCCAAGGCACATCCCCACCAAGTTTGAAGTGGATCTGGCAAACGTTTTTTGAGAAGAAGTCGAAAATGTGAATTGTGGACGGACAGACGACAACGACGGATGACAGACCCTCACAAAAACTCAGCTGACTGACAAGTCAGCCGAGCTAAAAATGATACAATACAGACTGCAGACAATTTAAAAAGGACTTGAAACACTGCATGCCACATTTAAATTTGAAGAACTCACATTTCAGGGACATAGTTTCCAAAACCAAGGTACAACTACATGTAGATATACCTTCAACGCAAAGGATTGACTGAAGGGTCCACCAGGAAAAATACTGCCATTTGCTCAAATTAGGTCATGGTGACACCAAAATCTAATCAGTTCATTTTGGCACGCTAAATAAGCATACTGCCAAATTTGAGCAAAATACATCTGAGCATTCTGGAGATATTGCGGTAACGAGCCCTAAAGAACATGTAATTAGACTGCCATCTGCTCAGATAAGGTCATAGTGACACCAAAATCTAATCAGTTCATCTTGCCTGATAAGGTGAACATATTGCCAAATCTGAGCAAAATACACGGAGGCATTCTGTAGATATCACAAGACGAGAATGTGCACATCTGCATGGACGGACGGACACCCCAAAAACAGAAAGCAACTCCCCAATGGGGCGGATCATTACAAACTAAATTAAAATGAGGAAATAAATTTCAGAGAAAAGATTGTTTCATAACTGGAAAACCTTTCAGAAAGAAACCCAAATGCATATTAAAAACCTGTTGAAGTATTAAGACAAGAGAACACAAATAAAGAGGAGCTATGCTTAGAACCAGGAGAATTAATTCAACATTATATTGAAAACCACAGATGAATGTGGAATACAGATCAACAGGATTTAGACAAAGTAATAGGTAAAATGAAACAAAGTTTGGCCCATGAGGTGTTGGAAAGAGATATTTAAAGTGAGTATAAGCGCTAAAATGATTTTCCGGAGTGTGCCTAATTTTGGTATCATAAGGTACATCTTATCCCTGTGGGACTTGCTTGCACCTTCATTACAGCAAAAATATTACTAATTCCATGAAAATTAAGGATAAATTTTGTGAGTTGCTTCAAGTGAATATGCAAGACTTGTAACAGTTTTTTGTTCCTTGGCAACCATAAAAGTGACAATTTGTCAACAAAGAGCACATGTAGGTGCCATATCTGGTTCTGTGGATTAGCCCTAGCATGCAGTCTTAACACCCTTTGAATGTGTTATCAGTACAAATTAAAACTGCAGACATGGGACAGAGGTCAGGCCAGTCGATACTGTCTAATGTTACAAGCACCAGGTTGGAGAATAGGGTCACATTTATTTGATATTCCAAGTGGCATCCAATACAGAACAACAACATGAAAGTTCTGGCTTCTATCTCTCCTGATCATTGAATCAAAAAGGATTCATGGGGGAAAACAACACACATTAATTTTTGTGGTCAGGCCGTGAAGTTCCTGTTACACCAGAAAGATTAATTTGGTGATACAGTGCCTCCTGTAAGTCCATTCCAAATGCAACAGAAAAGTGGCCTTATTGGGAAGGGGGGCTTTCTATAGGGGGCCATATGATGGAATTGTCACACTTTCTGCAAATGAATGGTGGAGATTCAAGAGGGGTGGTGTCTGGTGAGAAGGCCGGGCCTCACAAGAGGGGTACCACTGTAAAGACACATCCTCACAATAGATGATCATGGTCTGGTAAAATGGAAACCAGCTGGACCTTTGCCTCATCAGCACAAGTGGATGAATAGGGTTATGTTACATAACTGTACAACCACAGTCATGTCCACTGGACGCCCCTCCACGGGTGGGCCCCTGTCCCCCCCCCCCTCTCTCTCTGTCTCTGGTATCAATTAACTAGCCATTCATCAAAACATTCAACTCCACCCACATACCCATTTGTAATTTTAAATCCAGGGTGGTTTCGGTGATCACCAATTGAAATATCTACTATTTTAGCCGTGACTAGCAAAATAATGAAGCTATATTTTGCACACCCAACTTGGAATATGTGAAGACTGAGGTACAACACATATAATGAAGTGACAAAGATTGAGTTGATGAGATGACCCCATTTACAACGCATATACTGACTTTAAGATGTAGATGTGATTGCAGCAATAAAACAATTTTTAAAGAATCTTTCAAGGCACTAGTCTTGTCATATACGCCAATTTTTAAAGAGTAATAAGGTATGTGGAATTGACTTAATGAAAGACGAAATGTTAAAAACAGCATGTTAATGGATATTAAAACCATTGTGCAACTTATTTAAATTAACCCTTTCAGTGCCAATCACCCCTAAGTAGATCTACTTAAGTCAAACTAGTCTGAATTATCATGAGGATCCAAGATTCCTATTCCTTGTAAAAAGACCTTTCATTCAAGTACCAGTATGCCTATAGTTCCAGAGAGAATACCCCAGGTCAACAGGTTTCTTGGCATGCATTGGGTGATGTGTGCTCAATGGGCGTAGAGAAAAGCTGTTGACTCAGTCCAAAATTTGGCACTGAAAGAGTTAATATATATGTGCATAAAAACAAACTTTTCCCAAAAAAATGGAACACAGGGTACATTAGCAGTATTCTAAAAAGGATAAATGTGTCTAATCCCCAGATAGGGAAAAACTATCAATAGTGCCTTTGGAAAGGTATTCAGTATTGTTCTGCACAAGAGATTAGAAGTATGGTTAGAAGAATAAGATAATTACAGATAATCAGATGGGTTTCAGAAAAAAAGCCTGCAATGTTGATCATTTATTCATCATGAAAACTCTTACTGACAAATATACAATCGCTCAGAAGCAGCCACTGTATGCATGTTCTGCTCATTTGCAGAAGGCCTATGATAGTGCATGGTGAAAGGGTCTTTGTTATAAACTGCTACAAAATGGTGTTAAAGAGAGGGTTTTTGAAATACTGGAAAATATGTATGATACAATTCAAAGTTGTGTAAAAATATGGGATATAATGTCAGAAACCTTCAAAACAAACATTGGAGTAAAGCAGGGCGATGATTAGATTAAAAGACTCGGCAAGTGCCAAGGAGGCGCATGTGCCGGTTTACAAATAAGTTTTGCTCTAAGACTATGTAGAGGCCTATATATATTGAGTATACTACAGTCAAGTACGACAGTCTGACCGGTTTCGTCCTTAAAACGGACTCTTCAGAGACTGGTTGTGTCGGACACAGACACCGGTATTTATACCCTAAAGTAACTGGCCTTAGTGACCTATTGTCACGTTGTGGTGTTACGCCTTTTGGGGTGTGGGTAACGTTGGCTATCAGTTGGATCAACGCATCAGCCAATGCCCCCCCCCCCCAAAAAAAGGGGCGATGATTAGAGCCTGACTTTTTTTAACATGTTCATTTATGATCTACCACAATATATTGTAATAGATGAAAAAACACCAGCACTAAATGATTGTAAAGTTAGCACACTTCAGTATGCAGAAAACTTACATATATGTCGGTCAGCAGAGGGCCAACAACGTAACATAAACAAGTTAAATGAATATGCATATGGTAACCAATAGTTTCTAAACTTAAAATAAACACCCAGAAAACAAAAGTGCTCATCTTAAATTAACAACTCGGACAATCTGGAAACAAGTTTTAATTAGACGAACAAAGACTGGAGATCACACATGAATACAAGAATAATGTTGACCGCAAAACTGTAATCAATCAAGAGCTGGAGAAAATATTTACACATGGGCATCAGGAGCCCTCTTTAAATTGAAGGGTGCATAAAACAGATAAACTTAAATCCAAGATTGGGCATGAAACTTTTTGATCAATTAATCAAACCTAGTATCTGCCTGTATGGGTCAGAATATGGGGGTACACAAAAATAACAGAAAAAACAGTTGAAAAATCAGGAGTGGATGGAAAGAAATTATCAAAAATATCTGGTTGAAAAATTGAACATCAGTTTCTGTAAATTCCTTCTTGTAGTAAACAGGAAGGCTGCCAATGCAGCAGTTATGGATGAACTTTAAAGATACCCGCTGGACATACAAATTGTGCAATCAATGATTAAATATTATAAGAAAACAGAGAATAAACTATAAAGTAGTGCTAAGAAAGTTTCAATTCAGTTAATTAGTGATAACAAGGAATTGTGGATGGGCTTTATTGCAAACTTATAGATCCTTGTATTTGTATGTGTTTGTGTCACACTGGGTTATTGTCCAGATACTAGATAGATAGATAGATTTGTCAGGACAAATTTCAGTCACTTGAGAAACAGGACTTACATGATCATGATTATACATAGCCCCAAGGCCAGGGACCTCCCCACGCTCTGTTTACTGTTAAGCTTGCGGGTGGCAACTTAACAGAGCGTGGGGAGGTCCCTTGGGGCTTATGTACATCATGGATGTTCGCCGCTTGGCCTTGGGTTTCGCTTGTCTTCAGCTGGAAAATCATCTCCAGATTTTCAGGCTTCGCATTTTCCTGGAAACCGGTTTCGGAACTGAAAGCTATTTAACAAAAATGTTGGTTGTTTTAAAAAACTGGTTTCGGTTTCGTTAAATCAGATGGAACGTTATTTAGGACATAATTCGACTGGTCGCGCGGTCTTCACTTCATTCAGGGCAAGGGCCAAGGCGAAGGTCAGGTGCTCACCATGCAGCTCTGTTTCATACCAACGATCACCTAAGATCAGAACTTTCCTGTAATAATGACTTAATGGTCCTTACATTAATTCCTTGACCCTTGGTCTGTTAAAAGTTTTGCTGAATTTTCTGTACCCAAGTCAAAAGTACATTTCTCCGCTGTAACTTGCAGTCCGCGCGTCCAATGACATTCTATTAATAGCTGGGTGAATATTTTTATGACACCGGTAACATCCGGGCTGTTCAACAATGGCGGCCTCCATCAACTGAAACTGAGAAGAGTGGAAAACTTCGATGACAAATTTCCTATTCCTACTAACACTGAACAAGGTTACAGTTCGTTGCATTTGTATCACAGTTCTGTTGGTGAGTGCAATAATTCTGTGATCTTGCTTGTCTTTATGTTCAGAATGAACAATGACAGTAGGTAACACTAACAGGTCCGACTGGCACCGCAAAAACTTGAAAAAGCGAGGGCAGCTTTAAATTCTTACGGACTTATACGGTATCCATATGTATATATATATATATATATATATATATATATATATATGTATGTATGTATGTATGTATGTATGTATGTGTGTGTGTGTGTGTGTGCGATCTGCATATTTGCGCTCTCGATGGATCGCGCTGCGCATTCTATGGATCTACTACTTACATGATGTAGTCTACTATGGTTGGCGCACACATCGTCGCGCTGAACGTTCTGTCGATTTGTTTGTGTGCAGCACTTGGCATGAGCCATGACACACACCATGTGCATATTTTCGCTGCGCTTTCCATGGACTGCAGTGAGTGTTACCAGTTCAGTGGCGTATCAAGTGTCAACAGCTTGTTCGTTTATGTCTTTTTTAAAATGTGGCCACAGTGGCCAGAAATGTGGAAACAAACTTGGACCGGTCTCTGGACTGAAGTATCGTGGATGATGTATTGATAAAATTGTACAATGCATCATTGCATGTGGCCACCCTTGCACTGTGCCCGTACAATTCAGCATCCCCATAGGAAGAATGTGCTGCGCCATTCATGGATATGCCATCCATCGATGTGTGCAGGAACATAATAATTGTCTTTGGCGCACCACCCATTTGCCGTGGTCCTGAAAAGGAGGCCAAGAAATCAACACCTATCCCACAATCGCATCTTGCGCTCGGCATGCCCACAGTCCCTGTCTATGTTGCCATAGACAGAGCCGTGGGAGCCCTTATAAGGGCTACCTTCTCCCTTCCCCTCTCTCAGTTCCATACTCTGGCTTCAGACTCCCTCAAACCTAACACGTTACTTCTCCTTTCCCAGCACTTCACCAGAAAGCCCTTAACTAACTCAATCCCTACTCCACTTCCTGGCGTATCTCCTTTCAACCCCAACATCCAGGCTAACCTATCACCATCTGCCATGCTCTGAACTTGTTCTAGACTTCTACATAATTCATCCTTCTCTTTCCACCCTTCAAACAGACTATCTCTCAATCCCTGATACTCTGAACACCACACAAGAAAATGATGTATTGTCTCATCCTCATCCTCCCTGCATATCTTGCACTTCCCATCGCTCCCACTGGTCCACTTTTGTGTCCGTTTCTCAAGATTAATCACTCCTGCTCTTCCTTGAAATAACAACTTGGAACCCTTGCTACAATCCCAACACTTCCCTCTGACTGGTTTATCAAGCCCTCTGTATGCAATGAGTGTGTTCTTTTCCTCCACCCCTCTCTTCCATTCAACAACATGCTTCTCAGTAATCAACTTTCCCACATACATTTTCCACCACATTTCAATCTCATCTGGCCCCTTCAGATCATACTTCTCTGCCAACTTATTTATATCTGTCATCCACTTTGTCTTCTCACTAACTGCCTCAAGATACACCTTTCTGCACCACCTGTCTTCTCCTACATCCTGCAAATAGCCCCAATAGTTCAACTTAGACTTTGCTATTCTATCCCTGACACTTATCCATCCAAGTTCACCTAGCACTGCTTCTGTTGCAACACATGTGGGAGCCCCTAGTATCCATTTTCCCATCTCTCTCTGTGCCTTTTCCAACCATTCCAAATCTTTCTCACTTGTTGAAATGACATCCAGACCATACAACATTCCCGGGACTGCTACCCTCTCCCAAAGAACTCTCCCTGTAAGTGCCTTATTAAAACTATTCGTTGCTGTTAGCTTTATCATACCCTTTGCTCTATTGACTTTCTGCTTAATTTTATCGACATGGTATCGGAACATGCCCTGTCCGGTAGCCTTAATGCTCACTCCCAAATACTCATAATCATCCGCTTCCCCTATTCTAATGACTTTCTCGTGTCCTTCTGGTATCTCGAACCTTCCTACCATCCACTTCTCTCCCTGTCTATGTTTCTGACCTAGAGCCATGACCTTACTCTTTTCTTCGCTGAACTCCAGCCTCCACTTCTCCCCATATTCCCCTGCTATCTTGAGCAAACTCTGCAGTTCATCCTTTGAGTTTGCCATCAGTACAATATCGTCTGCAAAAAATAGATCTGCCAACTTCTCATTTCCCACCTTAACACCTTTTCCACTCTCTAACAACTTATCTCCCAAATCTGGTAGATACAGTGAAAACAGTATCGGGGACAACACACATCCTTGCTTCAGCCCAATACTCAGCTCCTCTCCACCCACCTCAACTTCTCACAAACTCAGGGTACATTTGACATCCACATATAGTGCTCTCAAAACTTCCAAAAACCTACCTCCAAAGCCTAACCCTTCCATCTTTGCCCATAGAGCATCTCGCACGGTATCAAACGCTTTGGAAAAATCCAAGTATATTAATGTCTGTTTTCAGATGTTTATCAAAATTATAAGTCTAATCATTCAAGGATTCCAACAGTTGTGTTATACATAAACAACGACTTTGGAACCTGTGTTGGTCACAGGGAATGGTATTATTTTTGGTTTGTAAACTCTAGGATAGAATCATGAATAAGTTTTTCAAGGGTCTTTACCGCTATGCTGGTTAAGGCAGTGGGCCTGTAATTGTTTACAGATGACCTCGCACCTTTCTTAAAAATGGGAGTAATATTCGAGTCCCTCCAATCCTGAGAGAGGGAACCTGATTGGACTGATATGTTAAATAAGTGGGGAAGGGGTAGGTCCCAATTTGGACAGTGTTTGAGGACATATGAATGTATTCCATCAGGGCCACATGCCTTGTTAACTTTGAGTTTGAGAAGTTTCAGTTTTACCATTTGATGTTTAAAAACTAGGTCAAATAGTAAGTGATCAGTATTCGTGTTGGTATTGGGTAAAGAAAAATCCATGGGTGGCTCTTTGGTGAGTACGGAAGTGAAATATTTATTAAGAGCTTCTGCTATTGATTGTTCCTCCGCGACTTTAATACCATCTACCACTAGCATGTCAACCGATGAGTTGGACCTTGTAAAATGTCTAGCATAATTCCAAAATCTTTTGGCATTAGTGTCTGTCTGTTCCACTAATTTGTTTTCCTAATGCACTTTGGCTTCATGGACAACAGCATTATATTTTTATTATGATCAGTGCAAAGGCCCTCATATAGAAGATTGTCAGTAGTTAAATTACTGACTTTGGAGGTAATCCTTTGTTTGCGTTTATTACGCTTATAGGGCCTGTATTTTTCCATTTCACAAAACTAGAAATTCTGTTTCACCAGCCAGAAATTTCCAAATTCCGTTTCAGAGGTGACAAAAATTCATTATTCCGTTCCGTTTCCGTTAAAAACGGAAAAATACAGGCCCTACGCTTAGATCTTAACACTGATGGATACCTGGTCCACAGAATTTTGTTATGAGACCCTGGTTTTACCCATTTGGAGGGAATGAACATCAACCAACCTGTCACATTTCTCTTTGATAAAGGACCAGACATTTTCAGCGTTTCTAGTCTGACTGAGGTGTGACCAGTCAGTGTGAAGAAGTTGATTGTTTAGTCCATTATAATTCTCTTTGCAGTATAAGTAGACTTTACGTGGAATTCTATTTACTCTCGGTAGGGGACAAAGTCATTCTATCTTGATCATGTTATGATCTGAAGAAGAAAAGTGTTCAAGAACTTCACAGCTTAGTATGGACTTAACATCCCCAAACGAGAGCAAGGTGCAATATATTCTTCCCTCTGGTGGGTTGATCAACTAGTTGGGTTAGCATGTTATCATCCAGGGTGTCTAGGAACAGTTGATCAAGGGCATGTTGACTGGTATTAGTGTCCCGATTAAAGTCCCCCAGTAGTATATTATTTTCGGTATTGATTTGATTAATGGAGTTGTTAATCTTGAGTAGCCTATTTTCTTCATCGACCTCTGGGTGATAGCAGCCTCCTACCAGCCAAGTAAAGGAGGGTCTAGGGGGGATAGAAATCCATATAATTTCAGCTTCTACATCACCTTCAGTATGAGGCATGGGATTTAAAGAGTTCTTGGCAAGTATTAACACTCCACCCCTGTTGGATCTGTGATAGGTCTCCGGGGAATAAAAGTTTATTATCTATCCTTGCGAAAACATGTGTAACCCTCAGGTGTGAATTCATGATTATCTGCTTCCTGAGACAACCAAGTTTCAGTGATAACAATAATATCTGGGTCATTCTCATGTATAAGCAGATCTAAGTGAGCAAATTTTGTACATAATCCTAGGGAGGTTAAATGAAAAAATCGTCAATGGTAAAAATTCATTACCATTTGTTGAGACAGTGCTTTTATTTGTACAGTGAACATTGCTAATTAAATGAGGCAACTTACTATTCAGGAGGTCCTCACCTCGATACTTTTGCCCTTTCTTATTTTGTAATTCATGCTCTGGTTGGCCTCCTGAGCAGCTTTCAGGTTTTTTCGAAGCAAGACATCCTTCTCACGCTCGAGTTTAGTCTGATCTGGCACAATAAACACACTTTTGGGGTTATAGATAACAGAGTCAGCTGATCTAACTTTTGTTGCGTTACGTAAAATTCTTTCTTTAATTTGAGTTGTATCAACATTGAAACGGTATCAGTCTATGTCTGGGAATTCGAGTCTAAAGAGGTAACTGTCTGAACAGCTTGGACATCTGCCTGAGCATTATTGGCTAAAGAGGGCTTAGAACCTAACCTGATAATTGATTCAGGTATGACATCCTCACACCCTATGTCCTTCAATATAGCCTTAACTACAGCATCGTCGTTGTCGGATGAGACCTACTCATCACCTCTAATGATAAGGTTTTTTGCCCTCTTAGCTGTCTCCTCGGATTCAGTCCTAACTTTATCTACTTTTGAGTTTAGTTTAGAGATGTCACCTGCTAGATTCTGCATGTTTGTTTCTAGTGTTTTAAGTTTGGTATCTAAATTATCAACATTTGTCTTATCAGCTTTTTGGGGCAGGAGGTCCTCAACAGTTTTGACTCTGTTCTCAATTTCTTGGTAAAATTCCTTGCATGTGGCTTCCACTTCAGTAATAACTGCAGCAATAGCCTTACCTTCACATTCTGGACAGAACCAGTGCAAGTCTTCTCGATCATAGAGAAATTTATAATATTCTACTGAGAGATTGAGACAGGAAATACACATCCAGCCCTCACATCTTTCACATTGGAGTAGATGGTCACCACTGCCAGTGTAAGTTTTACCACATGGGCCCTTACATACTACAGCATTGTCATTTTTAGTTGTATTGTCATCAAAAGTTTCAGGTTGAGTATGTAAACCCCCAGAGGCTACAGGTAGCAAGAAGCAGCCTACGACAGTTACAAGCTTGCCTAATTGTACTTGATATCTGGTTAATATTTTCATTGCATTCTTTTGACATAAATACAAAAGACTTTCATTCTTTTCTGACTTGCCCTATAATTCTATTGTTAACATCCAAAGATTATTAGAAAGTTTGGCCGCAATAATCTACAGTTTTTAGACTTGTCTGTTTTGCTACTTAACTTGATCTTTTGGCATCTTTCTGTTTTAATATTCACTATCAGACATTTTAGGCTTACGTGTTTTCTGTTACGTAAACCCCCAGGGGCTACAGGTAGCAAGAAGCGGCCTACGACAGTTGCATGTTTGCCTAATTGTACTTAAAATCCTGTTAAGAAAAAATATTTTGATAGCATGTTTTTGGCATAAATGCTAATGATTTTCATTCTTTTCTGATATGCCTAAATGCACATTTACTCAATATTAAAAAATTACTCAAAATTGACAGTATTTTCTCAAATGTCACAAACCTGACACATTAAGTTGACACATTGACTCGGGGTTGGCAGTTAAATAGAGATTAATTGTTTGAGGAGGAGGTGTCATCATGGAGTTTGTTTTACATCTCTGGTGCAGGATGTACATTGTTGCAGTCCTTGTTAGGATTTCCCTTGGGTTAGACAGGTGGTTTAGCTGCAACTGTTTATTTTACAAGCACTGGGACTGAATATAATGCCCCAGCTTGTTTCCACTTCAGTTAAACATTGACAGATGGTTTAACTAGGATAAGCTGTCCAGCTAGAAAGGGTACATATTGGTTCAGGGGTAAGTCAAATTGTTCTTATCTGAACCTGTACTATGCAAATTTGGTAATTATGGTTTGTTTGACAGGTATTCTTCTTTGATATGAAGCTCTGCATTTATAAGCAAAACTTCACGTATTTAGCTAATTCATCAATTGCCACGTTCATATTTATTCATTACTATGTGGGTTGTCTTTGCTGAATATTTAGCTTAGACAAGGAGCCGCTACTCAGAGAGACATGTACAGGTAAAAGGCTCCGAAACATGTTGAGCAGTTACCCGCTCAAGACCCTTTAATTCATTTGGGCTAATACAGCCTATGTCAAAATTTTACAGAGGAACGTGTGCAATATGGACAATAGTACTTTTATGTATATAAGTTAGACAGGGACAGGTTAGCTTATGGAGAGTAAAGAGTTCGGTCTGCTTGAATAGGGTAATGACTACTAGGAAGTGGTTTGGACAAAAAGACACAAACACAATACACTAATACATGTGTTTCTGGAGTCTGCCTGGACTTACTTTTTTTGACCACCTTAGATTTGTTGGGACATTTTCAAGACAACACTTCTTAATAGGCACTATTTAGTGCCTTTGAAGGCGCTACTAGATTTGGATGATGATGATGATGATGATGATGATGATGATGATGAGTTGCAAGTGACAAAAATGCAAGCAAATAATAGAACAAGTCTTGGTAACATGTATGTAGTAATCTCAGGCAAGTAATAGCACTTAAAATATGAATCGAGTGAATAGTAACAATTACTTGCTGAATTATCTAGTCTACTAGTGTATATATTATCGACAATCAATATGAATAAAATATCTAATTGAGTAATTTTATAAAAAGAGTGAATAAATCTTAGTGAATTAATTAATCTCAGTGAGGCTGGACAGGCATTACTTGGTTCTTACCTTGAGTAGGCTGACTGCATGCACAGGTGATCAGTAAATCTGAGGTAGATCTGCAAAGACACTCTTCTGGATGAGTGATAATCAGGAGAAAATGGATGTAAACAGGTTCCGCTATCTAGACGTACACCTATATGTATGCATGCGTGCAACCCTGCATCAACCATAAATGTGCATCTGAAGACTTACAGAACTCTCACCTCTTCGTTCCGGGGTGACTCCGACTCAAAAGATATGGTTGAAGAAAAGAGGTCAAATCATGCCCTATTTAAATCTAGTCCTATCTTGGAGTCTGACTTTTTAAGTGCGATATTGGTATTGACCTAATTTAATGTCGATCTGTTGCCAAGGGACATGTTTCTGACAACCAGTTCAATCTTGTGACTAACTGCTTGCTCATGAACTAGATCGTTCATCTGTTTCTTAATATCTTTAGGTTGATTCCTTGATATTATGAATTGCTCATTTTGAACTTGGAAATTGGTCGTTTCTTTGTCAGATTTTTGTCTGGTTTTCTGACTGAAAAAGGCGTTATCAGATTCAACTTCCCAAAAAGTTCTAAACTGGTACATAGGAAGAGCAGAGATTTGAATACTATAGGCTGGTACTTGATAATAAGTAAAAGAGATGTTCATCACTGACTAATTGGAAACAAAAAGTTGCAATATCTTGAACACTGAAGGTTGCAAAAATCTTGATCTCTGACCTAACACATGTTAATTACAATATGGTGGAATATGGCGGGAATTTCAAATATCATAACATGAAATGAAAAAGGCACTTATCTTCCTGTCAACGAATTGCCGTTGTTAAAATCTTCCCAGGGTCTTCTAGACCATATACAAATCAAATCTGGATAGGAATAATCAGCCGATCTTGAAGCTAGTTCGTCTAATACAGGAATTTTTTGCTAGCAATCGCAGAAGAGCTTCAGCCATGCCCAGCCTCGTTCTCACCTCCAAAAAGTATAAAAAGCATACAACACATACACACACATATACCTGTATATGTAACATGCAATATACAATATAATGTTGACTTAGCATGTAACTGGCAGTTTCCATTTAACTATGAATGTTGAAAAATAATGGGTGAAAAACCAGGGGTAAAAAATATAATGAAGTGTCCACAGAACTGGGTCCGGTTGCGGATAATTCTCCTGCTACAGAGTTGGGAGGCCTGTGATTGACAAGAGTTGTAGGGTTATGGTTAGTGGGGGCAGTGTAGAATACAAGCTCAAATGTGGGACGGAACGGAATAAACCTAATAATTATGCTTTATTCTATATAGTACAAATGACTTTGGGCCCATAATCAACACCATCCCCCAGTTAAGTTTGGGTTAGTGGTGGAGATCTAGACTGTTGTATAGGGCATGTATTTCCTTGCAGCAAGGCTTGCTCCTGGTCCCATTTTCTACATACATAGAACCCGTCAAGCTAGCGGTTTCTTACAGTATTAGTTACAGTATTGGACGAGGCCCTCATACTGGAGTTGACTGTGATACTGGACCCGGCACTCAAGTCATTTCTCATAGTGTTGGATTGAGTGCAGAATCCGGTTCGCTGGGTATCTTGTCTGCGGTACTGGGTCTGGCTCCAATGACGCCTCAACAGCCGAAACTGGACCAGGTTCAGTAGCCACGCCCTAAATTTAAACAAGTGGCATAATACTATGACCATACAGTGAAATAATATTATCATGTTGAGTGTTTTGGCATTGGTACTGGTGGGATAGTGGAAGTTATTTTAGGATAGGTAAGACACCCAAAATAAATACCACTTTAGTCAATCGTAGCTCAAAATGTATTTGCGTTAGGATAACATATCATATATGTGTGTGGGTGTCTGTGATGTTAATTGTTGAATAACCAATTGAAAGTTGACCACAAAGCATCCACCCCATAAATGTCGATATAAGTCACTAATTATTTGTGATAAAATCATAATTAAACTTGCATCCTAATCCTGACATATTGGCGATTTTTTTATGTTTGGTTTCATTTTTCTGTTGTCCATCCTCAAAGTTTGACGTTTCAATTTTCCCTTTGATTTTCAGGATGTTCAGTGTCTTCATTTCATAGAAAAAGAACAAAGCAAAATACAGAAAATCGCTGAATGGTTTTTGCAGTTCAGACATTACAAAATCAAAAGCCCTTAACTGGATCAAATTTCACCCAGTCATTTTCTTGGAATAACTATTCTTACGTGGGGTTCTCGTCCTATTATCCTTTCTGAGAAAACAGGCTTCAAAGGCCTTTGATGTTGATCACTTGCCTCTAAAACAATACCATTTGCTCAAGTTGAGATGATATTTGTACAAAACGTAGTAAACATCGTCCCTTAACATTTGGGGAGGTTGTCAATCAATTCTTGGTACCAATCACATGAATAAAAGAGCATTCGAAATATGGAAAACATTATTCAGTGATTTGTCAAACGGCAACAGCGACAGTCTAGTACGTCATTGAGGGGGCTCTTTGGGCCCCATGATCTCAAGCCTGGCAACGAAAGTTGTGTTGCCTTGCTTCCGTGGGAGGCCTACGGCTGCTTTTGGTCAGTCGACGGATGGCGGATTTGGTCTTCTGCCCCCTACCTCTTCATCCCGTTTTTAGGGATAGTGTTTTATTGTATTTACTCCTTTCTGTATATTTTATGTAGTTAGCTTGTTAGACTTGTCTGTACACTTCACTTAGTTAGCTTGTCATTATTGTGTAGTTATTTTCTCAATGAGTTTCATTTCTCTTTGGAACCTGAGTTTTGTAACAATATTTTGTGTGTTTTCTCTGCTGTTCATGATTATGCTTATTTCGATGTGTTTATTTGTACTTTTATTTCCTCATCCCTGGGTTTCCATTAAATATTATTATGTACGTGGGTATTGTTGATTAAAGTGACAGTTTTTTTTCCCACATGTCTTTGGTGTGCAGGACCACTGGGGTAATCCATCGCGGCACGGCCTTTGAAGGAACATCCTCTGACAATTTCCGCTCCTCTTGAACATTTAAAGTCTCCCTTCATTAGAACGCAAAACAAGCAAAATCACTATAAAGTTAACCACTAAGGCTATATGTTAGCATGTTTGCATCTTTTCCCTGCCCACAAACATACTTTCGGCATGCCGCCTGATTTCGCATTGCCACCCTGATACCACTCTCCTTTTGCCATGGGCTGTTGCTACCCGCAGCCACGTGACAGGCTGTTAAGTATGATTGATGGGTGGCATTGTTCCTTTTGGTGGCTGAAAACCAAAAGAATGACACATGGACGTTCGGATGTCCAAATGCATGTGTGCTTTTTGGCATTTTTTTTTCATATTTCTACTTCAGTTAAAAGTTTGAAATTTTGACAACTAATAAAAAGGACATTCATCTTGTAAAAACGTTAAAATCTCAAAGTCGGTCATGCAAAGGTTTTTGGTGTTTTGTCTGTCCTTAAAGCGGACAGAATTTTGTCCATTGAAAAGTTCCACCATATTGACCAAAAAAAATATGCTGGACATTAAAATAAAGTTACCATGGCATATATTTCTACATCTGATCCCCAACATGGTAATTTTGCCACCTGTGTTGCAAGTGATGGTCAAATTTGTCCACATGTGCAAAGAAGGTATCTCTGTGACTTCTCATGATTTGACAGGTTATAAAAGGAAGTACTGAATGTAGTTCTTCCATTTGGAAGAAGAAAGTACAAACTGTCTTACACAAACAATTTCCATCACCTGCAATATAGCAAATAACTGTATCTTTTTTCAACTGGGATGGTAAAAATATAAGCCTTTGGTCATATTTTTTCTTACCAGCAGAGACCGGTACAGGGGTCAAACTGTATGACAAGAGATCCCTGCAAGTCTGTAATTTCTGGTAGAAATATGCACACACATCCATGTTAAAAAATGTCAAAGCTGTACAAGAATCAATTTGTGGAAAATAAAAGTAAAGTGGAATTATAGTGAAAGTTGTCAGATCTTATTTGTTAATCAGTCTTGGACTATTGTATCTTCTTTAATTATTCAAAGAATTACAAATTGCAAGAAAATGTCCTTCACAAATTTGATATAGTTGTGGAAAATACAAAAATATCAGTCAGAAAGTAATGGATATGGCTATTTTAATTTTGGGATATGGGTGATAAAAGTAAATGAGGTATTAATGATATTTGCAAATACAACTAGGCAAGACAGAATAAAACAATGATTTGATCTACCAAGGTGTTTAAAGTCTGAGTGGTTTTGATGCTAACGCATCTCATCAGAGACCGAAGTTAATGGCCCCCAGTATGTACTTATATATATCAGGGTGAACATTCAAGTTAGCAATGTAAATGTGACCATTTTCTAGTGTCAAAGGACTTTGACATGAATGAGACAGTGTAATTGGCTATTGTGGCCCCTTGCACGTGAATCTGGCCTGTTGCTAGGCAAGAGAAAATGAATAGACCTGAGCACCAATATACCAGGTTTTTGAAGAACCTGGAAAAAATACCAGGTTTTTTAATAAGGAGAAGATGTATCCACAATTAGCTTACATGTAACTCTCAAAACATATACTGAACCCCAATGAAAAGTATCCACATGCCAATTTTGAAGTATTTTATTGTTTATACTTGAAACATTTCATACCTAGACGTGCTTAGAACTTAACAAAGCATTCACTTTTCTGGCGTAAAAATAATGTCACGCTCTACCGACATTAACGTCACTTACAGGCAAAAAATGTCATTAACTGCCCTAATTGAAAGTCACACAAATTTTTCTGTTCAATATGGGATGTGGCCACCTCGAGCATCAACACATGCTATACATCTGCGGCGCATACTGCTGACCAGGGTTTGAATTCTGTGTTGGGGAACATTATTCCATTCTTCCTGCAGAGCTTGGATCAGCTGGTTTCGGGTAGTAGGCCTAGGTGTCCTCCGTTGAATACCTTGGCCTAACTGATCCCACAAATGTTCAATAGGGCTCAGATCGGGTGAGAACGCTGGCCATTCCATGACATTGATGTTGTTCTCATTGAGAAAGTTCATTGTTAATCTTGCAGAGTGTGCACGTGCATTGTCCTGCTGAAAGATCGCCAGATCTTGATGCTGCTCCATAAATGGGACCATGTGCGGCTCCAGCACCTCATCAATGTACCGCCTAGCATTGAGGATCCCTTGAATGACCACTAGGGGTGTCCGGTAGCGGTTGCTGATGCCTGCCCACACCATGACAGAGGGTCCACCCCATCGATCTGCCTGACGGACACAGGCATCTGCATATCTCTCCCCAGTCCGGCGCCACACACGTTCTCTGCCATCTGCTCTGCTGACACAAAAACGGGACTCGTCAGTAAAAAGGACGGTATTCCACTGCTGGCGAGTCCACCTGGAGTGTGCTCTACACCACTGCAGTCGTCTTTCTCTTCTGGGTTGGGTCAGCAGGTTACCCCTGTAAGGTCTTCTGGCTGTTAGGCCACTGCTCCTCAGTCGCCTCTCCACAGTAGAACTACTGACAGGACGGTGATTCACCCCTTGAGTCTCACGGGCTGTTTGGGCTGCTGTACGGAAACGGTCTCGCAGGTGCATCAGCCGGATGTGACGGTCTTGGCCAGGTGTTGTCACTCTTTCTCGGCCAGGCCTAGGCCGATCATCTACGGATCCAGTTTCTTGTTGCCGTTCAATTAGTCGTTGGATGGTGCGCCGAGTACACCCCATTCTTTGTGCGATTTGAGTGATTGGGACTCCACCCTCTGCAAGCCCCAAAGCATGGTGTCTTTGACCTTGGCTCAGACGCGGCATGATCGCCTCAACACACCTGAGACCACTGGCTTTTTTCTTGGCTGAACATCCCTTTTTAAAGCCACTGAAAACATCAGGTCATTTTAGCCATCCAATAGGAGTGGTGGTCAGAAGCCATATTCGGTGCACAAAAGTCACATGCATTATGTAACAACCCAGCAAAAGTTAAAAAGTCGTCCTGAATGACCCTGATGTAGGCTCCAAACCATGCATATATGCACACACAGTACTTAGTAACTTACAAAATTAATGTGTTAATTTTTTTATGTGGATACTTTTCATTGGGGTTCAGTATAGTAGTTTGGGAGCCCTTGACTCATGAATTGCATTTTTCATGAGTACAAACGAGGTCATCGGGTAGATGAACTTAGAAATAAAATTTTAGCATTAAACTGAACAAGAAGTTCATCTACCCATGACATTGAGACCAAATGGTTCAGTGGTACACAACTGGTGTATCCAAAGATTCTCTGGCACATCTCAGCCTTAGAGTGTTTTCTTAGGTCGGTGTGTTTTTGTATGTTCCAAGATATAAATAGTTAAATCAGGAGATTTGTGGTGGGGTAGCAGAAAATGTCTCCCTGCTGGTTGGGTCGAGTCTTTTCTTGTTATGCAATAGAAGTGCTCCTGCATTCTATCCATCAGGGTACGGCCTGCCTGGCCTACATATTGTTTTTGGCAGGCCTTGTATGTGAGGAGGTAAATCAAATAGCTTAGTTCCGAGATAGGGACAATTTTTGCCTTCGGTGGCGCTGACTACTATGTTCCCGCGAAGTCACGGACGTTTCTCCAAGTCTTGGGGGACACTTTCAAGTCTTGCCATTTTTCCCCATTGGGTTAACACGGGAAAGTTGGTGTCATTTTTTTAACGCCGGTTATTTTAATAATTTACAAGTGTAACTCCAAGAAAGCATGCCAGTGTACAACTGTAAGATACCAGGATGTACCATAGATGGCATAAAACACGGTCACTATGAAAAATATTGACACAAAACCTGAGACAAAACCTATACAAATTGGGGCCTGCATTGTGGCACAACTAACCATGCATTAAGTCACCCTTGATTGACTCGGTGAGTTCTGAGGGATTAGCCTAAGGCGCACTTCTGCCAGTGCTTTGAAGATCCTCGCCCTTGGCTGACCACTAACCAGATTAGCGCTTGACGGGTGCAATCAGAAATTAACAGTAAAGCACCTGACCTAAATTCGCAATGCACTGTCTGCAAACCAGGTTACCTGATCACTGGCACACTGTAGGCCTTCAAGCATTTTCAGATCAGCTGTTATTATTTGTTTCAGACTGGCGACATTAAACAATAAATAAATATCGAATAATTATTATTAAAGCCAGTATATATGGATGACCCCTTCTTCCGTGACTATTCCCCAGTGCCTCGCCTTGGGAGGTTGGTCTTGTACAAAGTGTCTTCATATACAAAAGTTTGCATGGAACAAAGTTCGACAGCACGTGTATTTTAACCCCATGGATGTGCCCCTGTTCCGCAAGTTGGTAGCCCCTGGATTCGCGGCACTTCTGAACATTCTTGGGTGTCCAGTCACATTTGCTTATTAGGTAGGCAATCTTTAGAAACTTCTTAAGGTCAACCACTTTCATCTTTGAGAATTTGTCGTATAGTTCAATTTCTGTCTGTTCAATCACGTAAATCGCCGCTCCTCCATCGTCCGTATTTCCCGCCATGTTCACTGAAACTGAACGATCACTGTTGCATATCGATTCTCTTATGGGTTTCGCTGTCACGCTGTGTTGGTCACGGCCTACTGTTACCCCGGGAAAGCTTGACCGCGGAATTGCGTTACCAGGCATGTCGGGCATGCGCGAAGGGAAAAAATCTACCATGCGAAGCCTGGTGTTTAAAAAAATCCCTAACTCGGAATGCCAGTATTGTTGTGTTTACATGAACCTACAACAGGTCTTATATGAGCACCCTGTTTGGGTACTGGTGACAGTGCCCCTGAATTATTGATATTTGGTTTCCAGTTACATTAATCAGGAAATGAGTGCATGGCACACCATTATTGATTTATAATTTATGGTCAATACTGCTGTGAAAGCTTTTTAATCATAATTCAACGCAGTGTGGGAAAAATAAATTGAATAGTACTGTTTGGATATTTTTAGTTCCACAAAAGTAGGAAAAAATGGACAACAGGATGTTAGGTTTTCAGCACCCCCTCCCTTCCTCCACAGCATTTGAGACTAACACACTTTGTCCTACTTTAATTTGATTTTCACTCCACAACTTTCCACTCTGCTAATGACTTGAGACCACTCTTATGCTGGAAGGGAAGGCAAGACTTGACAACTTTCATGGTGGGAAGGAAGGTGCTCACGCACTCAAAAAGTGACTGCACTGTCATATCATCTACTAGAGCTGAGCTGTGACAGATGTAGAGAGAGCTGCACAGTGTAGAAGGTCCCCATGGAGATTTTAGTGCTGTGCCTTCATTCATATTCAATATCTGTGAACTGAAAGAGTGTTTATCATTTCATTGTGAACTGTGAAAACTTTAAGAAAAGCATAATTGAGATCTTTTATATATAATTTCATGAATTCTGGAGTGGGTTTATTTCATGTGGTGAAATGCGTTAATCCTGGTGGGAAGACCCTCGACTTGAGTTTCCACAATCGCATATATGTGATGTTGGTGTTGGAGAGAGCACAATATTTCAAGGATAAACGTCTGGTTCAGTGCTTTTTAGAGGGTGCTTGTAAAGATTTGTCACAAAGCAGTCAACATGCAAAAACAGGCCCCAAACTATACATTTTTGGAAAATTAACAAACTACTAATCAATTCTTTTTTTTCCCACTGTCCTGTGTGTTTGTTGTCGTATGTTAAATACAGCAATCGTACCAAGTGCTGTCCTCTTTTTCAAAGAACCTTGAAGAAACTTGGATTTGACTTTTTTGTTTTATGATGTAAAGACATTAAATTTGTGGCAAACTGTAACAATGTAAACTGAAGAAGTGTGTCTCATTTGGTGTGATTTATGTTATGGTGCTATTCACCTTTGGAGTTGCATCGATGACAGTCACTCAATACATCGAAGGGACCAGATTTTGACTCATTCTCCTGACAAAACTACACTTTTTATTAACAATCTGAGACACACTTTTTCAGTTTACATTGTTACCAAGGGTTTGCTACAATTTTAATGCGTTTCGTTAATATGTTAAACATGTCAGACCAAACTCTCATTGAAAGAAAGACAAAGTTCAATCTCATATTACATTATGTGTATCCCAGTTAGAAGTGTATTTGGTGAGTAACTATTTTGAATGTCATAATAATCAACCTGAATTTGAAGAGTAATTCAGTTTTATTTTCAGAATATATATATATAATGGCAGTAAAACTTGCTGTATTAACTGCAAAAGGCAAGCCTGTGCCCTATTTAATTCAGTGCATGTTATATTTTATACATGCCTGGCCTTGACAATAGTATATTCAACTATGAATGTACATAGCTCCAGCTTCTGAGATACAAATGAGCAAATGTGACATTTTTACATGTTTTCTGTAATTAATCACGCTCTTGTTTTACTCTGTTTTTCAGACAACAGTTATTATGTCACAAGAACAAGACAAGCCAGAAGCAATGGAAGCTGTAAATAAGGATCCAAAATCTAAATCAGAAACAGGTGAGTTTGGCAAGTTTCGGATCACACACTTTATAAATGCAGCTCCTGGAAGTGTTTTCCCACCGCATGAGAATTGCAGTTAGTTTGTTAAAAGACATTTCATTTGCTTTAATTTCTCTTTTGAGACCCCTTGCAAATATCATCATTCTTTTTCTCTAGAGCATTTGTTGTTTTCTTGGATGGTTGTGCTAGTTTTTTTTAATCCCAAAATGCCACATTTTACAGTGTAGCTACTTTTCAACTTTGATTCATATCATGCGCTCTTTGGTGGACAGTTTTCAAAATGGTAGGGTTGGTTATGTGATCGTATTGTACACCTGTTGTACAAACATGTGATTGAGAGGAGAGTTCTATTAAACAAATAAACAATACAAGAAAATGATTCGATCAACTAAATAACTTTTTAGGGAGTCCGAATTGATGCATAAAATAACTAACCCTGAGACTAAAGACACAAAGCTTTACTGGAAAGCAGTTAATGAGCTAAGGAACACAGAAAAAGGTTATACAAATGATGCAGAAAAAATTACACCTTGAGGATGGGTTGAGTATTATAATAAAATACTATATGTTGATAAAACAAAGGGGAGAGATTTGGAAATTAGGGGTCACTAAAAATAAAATCTTGTCGAAGAAGGGCAGACCAAGTGTTGTAACACAGAAGTTGGTCTGCTTTGCAGGTAAAATATTCTAGGAACTGTCTTTGATGTATTGTTGGAAATGACACATTCCGCTGAAAATAGAAAGTTGCCCCATGGGAAACCAGGTACAAAAATAAAGTCGCCCTCCAGAAATGAAAGTTGCCCTGGACACCTACCTGTAGACACCTGGTATTATAGAATTAATGAAAAAATAAATCTGAATTAGAATAATTTTGATTTATAAGTGAAAGTCAATGGGCAATAATACCACTGACTGACACTTACATATACACATGGTGTATGCTCATTGGGATGATTTTATCTCCATGGTAGCATCCTTTTAATTTCATAGCAGGAACATGAACAGTGGTGCTACATGTAGATGAGAGTCAAACAACATGTTGATTGTTGTGTCCCGTGTACCACATGGGAGGTGGGTGGGTGGGTACATAATCTGGATAGGAAATGAAGGTGCCTTGGGCATAAAGATACCCTTCAAAATGGGGAGAAGGCATGGATGAAGCTGGATATTTTTTATGAGACATAATAGTTGCCCAAGAACCTGTCTTAAAAATGCACGTGCAATGTGAAGTTTTGTATCATTTTTAAGGTACATAAAGATGATGGTATGTCTACATAAATTAACATAATTTCTTTAAAATTCATGTAGATCTTATAACATTTGGAGCCTTGTATTTTCAGAATGTCACAATCGTCTTGTCTTAAATTAATTTCATGTGAATCATAATTCTGTACATGTCGTACAGTTAGTCGGAGGGGTTCCTCTGTGTCTTTTTCGACAGTCAGTTTCAAATTTGAACACCTCCTAAAAATCATGATTTTTGCAATGGAAAGAATGGAAAGTGTACACCCAGATTTCTAATCCTGGCTAACAGCCTGGTACAGTTCTTTGCAAGGTATGCAGCCTTGGTTACGGTGCAAGGAACTGTTCACAGCGGGATATGTATTGAATGAAGCAACAGGTCTTGAAGCAATTAAGGCACATTATTGTGCATGGAAGAGACCATATACCACTGAAAAAGCTATAAAACTGCTACAGAGATCTGAAAAGCTGGGTCAGTTTAATGCAGCAGCTTCAAAATTTGAAATAAATAAAAGCAGAACTTTTTTTTTCATTGCATGAATACTTCTCAAGTCAGTTAAGGTACATGCACATACATGTATTTACAGTCTAATTGCCATTAAAATGCACCAAATAAACTCCAAATTTCACGTCTGCATATAGTATTTATGGGATTGCTTTCCTGGAAAAGACAATTCTTGTCACCCGTGCCTGAGAATAAGTGTATAAAAATTGAAAATATGTGCAGTCTATGATCCTCTGCAATTTTAACCTTGTAATAGGGGCATTCCATGATAACAGGGACACACATACCAAAAAATAAATTTGCACATAGAGAAAAAAGCATACATGTAATGCCACTGAAAAGAAAACATTTTAAAGTATTCGGATTGTTTTGAATTTTTTCATATAAAGCACCCTTTGCTCAATTTATAAATCCATATTTATGCAAATTAGCATTTCTGTGTCAAGGATGAGACATTTTGTTTTTTAATATATATATATAATATAGATAATGTTGTGTGACTTTTATCCCTTGGGACAAAGTAACATGGGAACCTTGTTTATCATGCACTACATAATGGTTGGTGAATTATTGATAATTATTAATATACAGCCTGTCTATTTTCCATAATGTCCTGTCCATGACAAATGACGTTCAAAAGTTTAATTATTTACTATTCATACTGGTAGGAATAAAAGGTTATATTATATTCTCTGTACTCATTATAAAGGTTTTTCAAAGTGACAAACATTATTAAGACAGGAACCTTGATAATATCAAAATATTAAAATCATAATTTGTCAAGGACAGGACATTTTTGTCATGGACGGGACATACCCATCACAGAGTACCCATGCATAGTTCCCTAGACAAGGAACAGGTTAATATTACCTCTCTTTTGTACATATTTCACTTATTTATTGTAAAATTAGTCTCATCTAATCAGTTTGTCTCTCACACACTCAAATTTTTATACATTGTATATAGAGGTGAATTATTGATACATTTATCGATGTCTATAATTACCGGTAATGTCCCATATATATGATACTATTGCAAGAAATATCAGGATTTATATACCATTCACAGTACGAAAACCATTCGGGCTGTTTCACTCTGTGTTTAATATCATGATTTGCTTAAGTAGAAAATTTGTTGCACATACAAAAATAATAACTTGCAATCAACAAGACATACATTTATTTGTGATGGACCAGACAGAATTAAACAAAATATCACATGTATAGTCTTACATTGTAAATACAAGAGAAAAAAGTCAAGTTTGGTTAATTTTTCAAGAATATTCCAAAAAAAAAAAGTTATGGTTGTATGAATCTGCAGACCCAACTAATGCTTTTAGTTAACACAATGGTAACAAATGTTTATATTGTTTATTTATAATTTGATCGCCCTGGTCCGTTTGTCTGGGTACTTGTTACTGCTGTGTCCACAACACTTTTACAGTTTACTGTCTGCCCATGCTAAACTTTGAGTGAAAGTCCATCAATCAATCACAAAGAATGGTGACCTGGTGGTGGTGAAGTATGTTACAAGGAAGTCCACTCAGATCTTTCTGGGCGAAATCTTAAAAATGAAGGGAAAGAAATGGAAGTGAGTTTCTTACGCAGGTGTGCTGATGACTGTAAGAAATTCATGTTCCCCATGAATGAAGATAAAGCATGGATAGACAGTAATCAATTGAAAATGTAACAACCTAAAAGAACAACTGGACCAGAGAGGATATTATACATTTAGCTGTGATGTAAAGACACACGTGTGAATGAAGTGTTTTTTCTGTCGCTTGTGAAATTTATCAAATAACTTCTGGACAATAAATTTTTTCTTTTCCTTTTTCTTTTTAATTTTCTGCCAATTTAACTTACACATGCCAACAGCACAAATAGACCTTTTGAAATGCGAGTGGACTTAAACTAGCCTGTCAATTGTGGATTGTAGCTGCAGTACCATATATTTGCCAAATATAAGATACTTATCTGTTGACATCAATAAAAGTTAAATTCAGCTTTATGTTGATTTTTCATCTGAAATAATAGGTTCATGTACAGAGATGCCAATCACTTAAGACTGCAAGTGGGTTTAACAGTGCAGGCATATTTGATACAGACATAATATGATCAATTGTCTTTAATAAGTGGTCTTCAAAAGACATGTGGTCTCTCAGAAAAGGTGGTCTTCATAGGAAGTACTACTGTATAACAATTGTGATAAAATTTAGATTTTATATTAATCTAAATATAAAAACCTGCTGTTCTGTGATATATTAGCTTCCCAGCATGGCATTTTAGGCCTGTATGTATCAGATAATGCAAGTGGACAAAACTGTCCTGTCTGCGACACACAAGTGTGTCCCATCCTTGACAGCAAACTTTAAGTAAAAAATGCTCTTTTAATAATTGGACTTATCAATGATATGTAATGTTTAAAAACAATATATTAATCATCTGAGACTACAATTTATCTAAAAAATCTTCAAACTTCACAGAGTTTTCAACATACGTGACAGGTCCTATAAGTTATGTCGGTTGATTGTCCCGTCCGTGACACACAGTTTTTGTCCTAGAAAATCAGCAATTAGCATAGAAAAATTTTCAAACTTGTGTGAATATGTTCACAATACTTCATTTGTTGTACATATGCAGGCATTTAGTAAATTCAACAAAAATTTTAAAAATTGCAGAGATGGAAACTTTCCAAATGTCCCGTCTGTGACAAACTGTTATCATGGCTATAGAATGCCCCAATACCAAAGAGGGTAATGTTTATTGAGCCTTAACAGCAAAAATTGCAGCCAAAACAAAGAGGACCATAAAATTTACATGTTGTAAATTACTTGGATAAGTTACTGATAATAAGGCAAGTAATATAATTACTTGACTGATGGTGTCTGACCACATGTGCTATGCACAGCATTGCATTGAGTTCATTATACACATGATAAACATGTATATATATATATATATATATATATACAGTAGTCCCTCCTTTGAAAGACCACTCCTTTGGGAGACCACCTCCTTTGAGAGACCACAATTGTCAGGTCTCTCTGCAGTACTTTTCATGTTATTTATACCTCCTTTGAGGGACCACCCGCTTTATGTGACCACCTTTTGGTTGGCACTAGGGGTGGTCTCTCAAAGGAGGGACTACTGTGTGTGTATATATATATATATATATATATATACAAGCATGTGTATTACCATTTGAACATACATTTCAGTGTCATGTACATGACATTGTACATTAAAAAAATGTTGTAAATTACTTGGGTAAGTTACTGATAATAAGGCAAGTAATATAATTACTTGACTGATGGTGTCTGACCACATGTGCTATGCACAGCATTGCATTAAGTTCATTATACACATGATATACATGTATGTATATATATATATATAGATTTATATATATATATATATATATATATATATATATATATATATATATATATATATATATATATATATATATATATATATATATATACATGTATATATAAACAAGCATGTGTTTTACCATTTGAACATGCATTTCAATGTCATGTACATGACATTGTATATAAAAAAAATATGCATGTGATGTAAACTTCTACTTTTTTTCTGCCATTATTTCTTACATGTATATTCAGAAACTGTATAGAACATGTACTATACAGTTGCCAAATTTGAACATTTTCTCAACAGGTTTGATCCTCATACTGACATGCCAACCAATCTATCTATTCAACCAAAAGATCAATATTTTCTAAAATGGGTATTGAAGTATATAAGCTTGATAACAAAGTCATTATTGTCATCAAACACAGACACACCAAAGTCACAGAGTCAGACAGATTCACAGGTGATGAGGAGGCTGGACCAGGAAGACCCTGCTGCAGCTACTGAGGATAATGAGACTGATGAGTTTCCCAAAACATTGGAAGACTTCAAATACAAATTTAATGAAGGTGAGGAGAAGATTAAAGTTTCCTAAATATATGTGCTCATTTCAACACGTTCAAAGGTGAAAGATATCACATTATAATGGAGATCAGCAAAGTTGAATTAATTTTTGTTTTTCCTCAGCATTTCCTGTATGTACCAGTACATGGCTGCATGATAACACTGACTTGTGTGTTGTGGTATGAGATAGTTGATGTTGAGGTTCTGTGGGCTTCCTATTGGTCAACTGTGTCAGTGTAGCAAATGTGTCTTGTTATGTCAGATTGCGTATGCCAGAGAAATCACAAGAGTGATTATCCATTAACAAATTATATACCACCTTTTTTCCTTGTGATTACCAATTATATGTAATTTCCATACAGGAAAGTGTTCTTGTATACATTAATGTTTTTTTAAACAAAAAGAAAGATGTTATATTTCAAAACCACAGGCTGAGCATAGTTATTTGTAAACAATAAGATGAAAATACTTGTAAAATGAAGTACATGATATGTTCATCATTTTTAAATGTCTGTACATTGTTGATATAATTTTTTCCCTCAGCACGAGGTTGTCATCGTCCATGTCCCCAGCAGTCAGTCTGTCTGGTTGCCTATGTTGTCATACCCCATGCCCATGGCATTGTTGGTCAGTACATCTGTCTGCCTATGATGTTATTCCCCATGTCTACGACATTGTTCGTCCGTCTGTCCATCTGCATATCATTCCTGATGACATTGTCATGATAACTGGAAGAAAGTGACTGCAGCTACACTTTTTATCACAGATGTACCTCAAGGTACTAGATTCCCATCTAAAACCAGTCTCCTCTTATCATGTGTATGTTGGGGAGTGGGGAGGATTCATGAATCTTTTAAAGTGTTTCATTTGGAGGCCAGAGCGGTGACACCCAAGAGGATGATTGTAAAACAGTATCTCAAGAAAACTGATAACAGCTTCACCAAACTTCTAGATGAGTGTTATAATGATGGATCAGAAACCTATTTAAAACTGGTTTCCTCTGATCATTTAAAACTGTGCTGTTTACATGTATGCATATTTTTAAAAAAGCTTTTTATTCAGATGCTGGGAGAGTGGTCCCTGGAGGATTGTGTTATGGCAATGTTGTAAGAACTGACTATAATTTCCCCAAATTTTATCAGAGATTCACCTAATAATAAACTGGACCCTATTTAAAACAATCCTATAGAACATTGCTTTCCTCCGAACATTTTTGTTAAAACTAGCAGCCTGTAACATTTTTTTTTGTAATAATTGAAAACTTTGCATTGTGCATTTTTTGCACATTTTTAAACATCATGCAAGTCAACAGCAGCACACAAGTAGTGTAGTCGCTAGGTTATCAGTGGTTATTGTAGAGGGACACTGCATCCTGCCCTTTTCTCCAGTGCCCTGCCCTTTTCAAATTCCACCGTTCCTTTTTATTTCGTCACTTGAAATTAGATTCACCTGCTTGAAGATGTTTAGATTCATGTTGATTGCTCATGGGAACTCAATCACCCCCCCATGTTGCAAACAGCTGTGAAACAACCTGTCAGTTATTTGATTGAAATCAATTTATGGCTGGAGGATGCAAAGCTCTTTGGATACCATTAACATGTCTGATAATTATTGTTAATTTTTTTGGCAAATGTTCATTTTTACAAGATAAGGTGAAGCACTTTTGTGCATTGCACAGTACACATACATGTATATTAGTTTTGTCGATGCTGCATGGTGTTATGTTGTCATGTTAGTCTTTATGGACAAGACCATATACATCTACCTAAACATACTCCCATAAACTAGGTTGGCCACTAAGTGTCATTAATGCATGCTGTTTTTAATATGTTCTCCACAGAGGGTCAACTGAGACACGTAGAGACAGGAGAACCATACATTTTCAAGGTCCAGGATCACCACTATAATCAGAAGCGTTATGAGGCTTTGGGTGAGGTATGATAATTAATTATATATTAAGTTTTGGCTATTCTACATGTACATGTATATGTTGAAAACTTTTGTCAGCTTCATCATGTTGGTTACAGGTCTTTAATAACTCTACAAGAGTTACTTGGAGTACTTTAAAGGACAACTCAGGTATAGATAAGATCACTGCTTTGTTCTCTGATGTTTACTTACACTGTATGCTAATTAATCTGATAAGGCCAGCCTTAAAAATATTTCTGTTTCGTATAACGCGCCCGGTGTGCGCAAAATGTTGCGGTTGGAATATTTTTTTCAACAGTGCAAAAAAAATTTTTTCAGGCTTGATTTAACGCTACTCGCACGCTCCGTGTGGCAGTTCTGTAAACGCATATCGTTTGCGTACCTACCATGAATGCTATTGGCACATCGTAGTAAATTTGCGTATACTGTATTGGCAAGTTCCTTGCAATAAACGGTGTTCCTAGATCGAATTCAAACATAAATTTTAATATTTCAATTCAGAAATCGAGTGTGCACACCGTGTACATCTTTCCTGCAACTGCACACAAACAGCTGCTTTGGCCATGTGGTCTGACGCACAACACATCACCCGATTGGTCAATTGAGTCACATGCAAAAATGAGCCAATCACGGCTCGTGTTACAGTGTTTTCATCATGGCTTCCGCCCAGTGAACATGTGTGAATCTACCGTAATTTACAGAGGGAACACAAACGGGAAGCTTTGTTTATATTGCTGCATGCGAAAATAAAGATTCCAGTGTTTATTGCAACAATTATTTGGAGTCAGAGGCATATACGCAAAGGTAGGGGATTGCGGGAATAGCCGAATGTGTCCCAAATCAGTCCGTGAGACTGGGTCAGTTCATCGCAGATCCACTCCACACTGTCACTTGCATGTGACTGGAAGTTGTTTCCTGTTTTTGCCTGGGAAGTCATCTCAAGGCACCTATTTTTTCCAACATTCATTGTTAGAACCCACCGATAAATGGCATTTGATGTTAATTTGCAGATGAATTTGCCATGCAAATTTTATTCTATTTTGACGCTGCTTTGACATCGCTGAGGCCGATCACACTGATGGTGAGTAGTGTGACCCTGCTGAGCAAGCCAATTACTGCCGGTACCTTTGGCTTTGCTATCGTAACGTAATCATATGTACGAAAATGTCTGCTTGTGTTGACAGAATTAAGTTCTGATGAATACAACTGGGGACCAAGTAATTGTTTAAACTTGGAATGTTTATCAATTAGCGATTATTATCACCTATCGGCGCCCCACGCAGGTGGTGCAAAAGCTCGGATTTTTAAGTGATTAGACCCCCCCCCCTGCCCCCCCGTAGCCAGCCTTGCAAACAACTGCAACTTGTAACTGTGTCATGAAAATTTGAGGGAATAGAGTTCCCAGCGAATAAAAAAAGTTGGTAGCCCGACCCGGCAAGTACCTATAAATTTTAACTTGCCCCGGACAATCGCACACGTGAATTGCCGAGCCCTGCTTTGTACTCTCAGTTTGACCATATGGAGCAATAAAACTCTTAATCCACATCCCCGCACATACACATAAAAGAGGTGTGTTCATGACTTTTAATATTTACTCTGAACCCTCATCATACACCCCTCCCGTCCCCTGCTGTTGTCAAGTGAAAATAAAAACTACACATTTGTATTTGATATCTTATTCTTTTTCTTCTGTGATATTTTAAAAAAGTTCAACTTTATAATTATGCTAATCCTTTGTTTCTTGAAGCCCTGTACATGTTTAAAATAGCAAAAGACCCACCCCAATTCAAGCAAAGCCGAGGTGTATTTACAGTAGGGCTACTCTGTCTCAGCGCCAGCAAACCAGCCTGAAGCATATATTGTCCGGCTACGACTTCATCTATGGCAGAGTCTCTTGCTTTAATACAGATTTAATAAAAAATTTTAAACCTGGAATCTTTTTTATCTTGTATCAATACTAAGTCCATCAGTCCCCGTACTGGCATGATGCCCTTATTGCAGTAACACGCAGTAGGTATGTGTAGTTAAAAAAAAATTGAAAAAAAAAAAGTCCTCCCTGCCTCATCAAATTTTTCAAGGCCCTGTTATACGAAACAGAAATATTTTTAAGGCTGGCCTAAGCATGGTGATTTTCCCTGGCAGGGGCATCTTAGGGGTTGTGGCCCATCTGCAACACAAATGCACTGTTCACATGGACTGAATTATATGCACCATTTGTTTAATTGACAGTGTACATCCTAACATGAGGATCCCACAGGGAAATAAATAATGAATTAAAAAATGTAATTTTTACATGTAGCTCAGGTGACTTGTCAGTCAGGTGAGCTTATTTGGTGGTTAGGCATCCATCATTGGTCCATCATACACAATTCACATTTTCCACTTCTCAAAAACCACTGGCCAGATTCACCTCAATTTGGTGGGAATGTACAGTAAAACCTTATTATAACAACACTCAGATATTTGACATATTCAGTATAATGACACAAAATTTCACGGGAAAAGGTTTATTTTCTTTGTAATTTGACTGATTTACATGTATCTGACATATTCAGTTATCCGACACATTTCATAGGGAACAGATGGTGTCATTATAATGAGTTTTCACTAACTTCCTTGGGTGAGTCTTTTCCAAGTTTGTGTAAATGGTCACAATCCAGTGATTATTTTATTTTATTTTTTTTTTTTTTTGACAAATTTGAAAAAAAAAAAAATCTCCAAAACTGCTTGTCCAATTGATTTGCAATTGCTAAGGGAGACCTCTGAGCACCTCGAGACCTTAATTGTCTCCACAGGTGGTGCTGTGATTCTTCAAATATTTCTGATGCCAAAAAAGCGTGTTTTCACTATCTGCGACTTCTTCTCCAAAACCATCGCTCAGATAATGCTGAAGCTTGGTGGAGATGTTCATTGTAAAAGGGCCAGCCAAAGGTGTTCACAAGATGGCTTTACTGTGAATCTTGGATTGCTAATCAAATTTTTTCAGTTCAGGTACATATTGGTTAATGCATACAGTCCATACAGTGCAGTTGATTACTGCATGTTTGTAAGTGAATTGGGATTGCAATGGTAATTCACGATTTTGACTTCTTCTCCAAACCACTTACTGCATTCACTTCAAACTTGGTGGGGATGTACCTTGGGTTGGTCTCTGCTAAGGTTGCTTGAATGTTCACACTCCAGTGATTTTTGGATTTTTTGTGAATTTTTTTGCTCAGTTTTTGTCCAAATTTTAAAAAATTCTTCTCCAAAATTACTTGGTAAGTTGATTCAAAATTGCATAGGAACACTTGAGGGCATGACAGCAGGAGTTACACAGTACATGGGTGACCTTGACCTCATTCACAATGTGTCAGGGTCACTTAGGTGTATTTAACTCTATGTGTACATATGACAGCTTGAGAACTATTTAAGCCTGGACTTTGATGTTTCATATGGTTACGATTCTCTTTGAGGGCCATGCTCACACGGTAAACAAGTGACCTTGACCTCATTCCCATGGTCACAGGACAACTGACATGAAATTTACTGTTCACTCAATAACTTGAGATCTGTTTTGAGTTAGGACCTTGATGTTGCACATGTTAATGTTTCTCCATGAAGGTCACGCATAGACAGTACATGAGTGACTTTGACCTCCTTTATGAGGTCACAGTGCAATATACATGAATTTTACTGTTCACTATAACTTAAGAACAACTTGTACTGGGACCTTGATGTTGCACATGTTAGCATTCTCCCATAAAGACTTACTCAGGACATGGGTGACCTTTAGCCTGTCCAAGTTCACAGAGCCACAAGTGTGATGAACCTCTAGGTCAGCTGAGCATGGGTTGTTCGCACAGCCCTCTTGTTTGTGTGCCTAGTTTGACAGGTATTCTTCTTTGATATGAAGCTCTGCATTTACCAGCAAAACTTCACATATTTAGCTAATTCATCAATTGCCACGTTCATATTTATTCATTATTATGTCGGTTGTCTTTGCTGAATATTTAGCTTAGGGAAGGAGCCGCTACTCAGAGAGACATGTACGGGTAAAAGGCTCCGAAACATGTTGAGTAGTTACCCGCTGAAGACCCTTTAATTCATTTGGGCTGATACAGCCTATGTCAAAATTTTACAGAGGAACGTGTGCAATATAGACAATAGTAATTCCCATATATACAGGTTAGACAGGGACAGGTTAGCTTATGGAGAGTAAAGAGTTCGAACTGCGGAATAGGATATTGACTACTAGGAAGTGGTTCTGGGCAAAAAGACACAAATACAAAGGAAAACAGCCAGTCTGACATAGGTTCAATATTGAGTAATACAGTGTGTGTCCATATCCATGTACTATTCATGCTGTTATGAAATATCCTGCAATTCTTTTAATGCTGAGTGGACAGCTCTCCTTGATGCATTATGGGAGCAATGTGCCTGAAGCATGCCAAAAGGAAAGCTGTTGACCCAGACCATTACAATGTATATTCTTTGGAATTACAGGCATGCAGGTACACGTACTTGAATGAAAGGTCTTTTGACAAGGAATATTAATCTACCACCCTTATTGATATATAATTGAGAGTAGTTTGCCTTAAGTAGTTGATATATAATTGAGAGTAGTTTGCCTTAAGTAGTTGATATATAATTGAGAGTAGTTTGCCTTAAGTAGTTGATATATAATTGAGAGTAGTTTGCCTTAAGTAGTTGATATATACTTGAGAGTAGTTTGCCTTAAGTAGTTGATATATAATTGAGAGTAGTTTGCCTTTAGTAGTTGATATATAATTGAGAGTAGTTTGCCTTAAGTAGTTGATATATAATTGAGAGTAGTTTGCCTTAAGTAGTTGATATATACTTGAGAGTAGTTTGCCTTAAGTAGTTGATATATAATTGAGAGTAGTTTGCCTTAAGTAGTTTGAATTTAGTGGCAGTTGGTACTGAAAGAGTTGACTCTGAAATATTCCATACTTCCTGAAGCTTGTTCCAACTGATACAACCAATAGGCAAGGGAAAGAACAGAAGGTTCAAGAACTGCCTGAAAGAGGGCACTGCAGTCAGTGGAGGGCTAGGATTGTATACTCCCATTACTTTACATTGTAATTTTAAATTACAATCAATTACAAATATTTTGCAACTTAATAACTTGAAAACTACTGCACATAGAAACACCAAATTTCAGTCACAGTAAATCTACATTCATAACTAAATACCTCACAAAAATCATATAACCACGGCTACATAAGTGACTAGTTTGACAAACTAATGGGAATACACAGCTCTAGCCCTCCAAATGTTTGTGTATTCAGTTGTGTATTGGGGCAGATACACACTTTAGAGCTAATTCTGGCCTTTCCTATTGGATACAGATATATATGGTTGTCAGACTGGTTGTGGTATGCAATATTGCCTGACAAAACATACTTCAGGTGAACTTGCACAAGGCAATACCAAAACCACTGAACTTGCACTGGTCAGCTTTGTACATGTAGTCGCTTGAATAGAAGCTCTCCTTGGAAATAATTTGAATGTATACATTGTATGCAATTAAATCATTGTTTACTTTATGAATATCCAAATAGACAGGGGTGTTATTAATAAGCTTCAGAATTTCATTTCAATTAAGTTGGCAGAGGCATTGAAAACTGTGGTAACACCTGCAGAGGAAATCCCTTTGAAAATCTTAACAAGAAGTGTGTATTCTATAAACAATAATGGAGGCCTCCGAAATGAATCATTCGAAATGCCTCTAAAGTGTATTCATGGGCCATAATTGACAATAGAAGCTTGGAACGTACATGTACATGTTTACTTTTTAAGCTGTTTTTTATCTGAGATGGTACTACAGTTTGGCCACCCTCGCATTTGTACATGATCATTACTTTTTGCAACCACTTCATGCCAATACAGAAGTCCCTCCTTTGAAAGACCACTCCTTTGGGAGACCACCTCCTTTGAGAGACCACATTTGTCAGGTCTTTCTGTAGTACTTTTCTTGTTATTTATACCTCCTTTGAGGGACCACCTGCTTTATGTGACCGCCTTTTGGGTGGCACCAGGGGCGGTCTCTCAAAGGAGGGACTACTGTACGTGATGTTATCTGGAGAACCCAGAGCTCACCTGCACATGGAGTAATGCCTGTCAATATTGTGCGAAGATTAGGGATGGTGGCACGTTTGGGGACTTGTTATACCCCCCTCTTACTGGCCAAGGGCCGTATAATAAATTGAATCGCTTTTTCCATGCATGCATCTGTCAATCTGCTATTCATGTATGGGCTATAATTTGCTTGTCTTTCAACTTTGATAAATAAAATTTACACACATGTGCATGTGGACACACAGGTGTGTCATGAACCAAAAGAATGCCACTAGGTCAAGTGTCTGGGTCACAGTGACATATCCTTGTAAAATCAAGTCTGGGCTATAATTCCTTCATTATTGAACTAAGTTTCATGACACTTCACATATATAAATCTTGACCTATAGGTGGATAAGGCTATAATTTGCTTGTACAGGTACTAGGTTTTTACTGGTCAGATTGTCTGTTACTTGCTGTTATTCTCTGCCAGTACAGTTTTTGGACATCTAAGCTATACAGTGTTAAATAATTCCATGCAAGCCTAGTCAAGCTTTGCATATTTAATTTATGAGGTCTGCTAATGTTATTAAACAACCAAACAAGGGAAACACCTGAGCTTTAGAGGTGGGGATAGGGTCAGAGGGAGAGTTTTTTTTTTCAGCCACCTGTATCAGATAGGATACAGGACCATGGTGAATAAGCGGTGTGCCACAGGAATATCATTAAGAAATGGAATACCTCGGACTAGTTTGGACTTGTAACATTTGTACCACCATGGCATTAGTTTAGTAATTGGACCCTGAAACAACAAAAGTAACAAAATTCATTTACTTTTTTTTATGATGAACTGCATGTCCTACAAGATTATATGCTAGTTGTTAAACTTGTAGCCAATGTATATACAGTGGTACCTGCTCTTAAGACCACCTCCAATTTAAGACCGCATGTCTTTTTAAGACCGCTCTTCCAAGACCCTTTGCTGTTTTTCCTTGTTAAATATACCTCCAATTTAAGACCACCTGCAGTATGAGACCACTTTTTGTTGACTGTAGGGGCGGTCTTAAATAGCAGGTACCACTGTATTGCTACCCAAGAAAATGACAACTTTCTGAAGATTTTACAGTCAGAGTTTTTTTTTTTTAAATGGGCTAGCCTAGTAATTTGTTACTGTCAATAACTACTTCTGTGCTTTTGTACAGCAGGTTGGGATTTTTTTCCAGGTTCATGCTGTGGCCAATTTAGCCAAAAATGAAATGTACAACTGAGTGACTTAATAAGAATGATGGCAAATGAAATGCTTTGACAGGTTATCACAGACCATGTGTACAAGTTACTGGAGACAGAGACAAAGCTGAAGAAAGTATATGTTCCTGTGAGTATGCTTGCTTGATGCATTTTGTAGTTTTTTGCTGCATTAATAGCAACAATGAGTCACATTAGTGTTATTGGCATAGCTATTTTATGTTTATAAAGGTTTTTAAGATTATCGATGGATTAATATAGCAACAGTGACTCATTATTTTCATTTACATAGCTTTGTTGTGTTTTATATGTTTCATATAGTCAATAGCAATATAAATGGACCATGTTTTTATTTACATGTACATAGTGATGCTATGTTTTATATGCATTATGATGGAAGCAAGAGTTGACTCGCATTATCTTCATTAACTGTTCCAGTGCCACATTTTGGACTGAGTCCACAGCTTTTTTTGATTTGCTGTGAGCACATTGCACCCAGAATGTGTTGAGGAGAACTATTGACCTGAACAATTATTTTCTATGTGACGACATGCATGCTGGTACTTGAACGAAAGATCTTTTTACAAGGAACATGACTCTATCACCCTCAGTATAATTCAGAACAATTTGCCTTAAGGAGTTTGACTTGTGTCACACTTGCCACAGAAAGAGTTCAGGTAGCCAGGGCAAGTTATCTTTGCATAGTATTATAGCAACGGTGATCCCAAGTGGTTCAATTTAGATATCTGTTATCCATGTTGTGTCTGAATCAGTCATAAATTGTTTGATGCATGGTAATACCTTTTATACTAATAAATTATACATTATGTGGCCATCCCTTCTGGTGACAAACTAACCCGCTCCTGCCAAAATTCACCAAGTGCAGCTAAATGCACAGTGTCATCTGATTCAACGTGTGTACCAAGGGAGGGTTTTCCTCTTGATTGTAGATAAAACCTACATGTATCGTGTATCATGAGGGTATGCCCCGGATCAAAAGCTTACTTTGGCACCCATTGTACATGTACGCTGTATACAGTGGTACCTCTCTTGAGAGACCCCTCCAATGAGAGACCGCATATCTTTTTAAGACCCCTGTCTCCGAACACTGCGCTATCTTTTCCATGTTATTGTACCTCTAATGAAAGACCACCTGGTTTGAGAGACCGCATTTTGACCTGCCGTAGGGGCGGTCTCTCAAAAGAGGTACCACTGTATGTCCCCAATCTGTTCCAAGGACAGCTTTTTTGCTCAGTCCTATTCTGACCAGGGGGCTGAGGGATATACATGTACATGTGCAGCAAGTTAGCATTGGCTTTGGTATTTATTTATTGCTGAGGGACACTTTTCTTTTGACAACTCTCTAAATACACTCAAAAAGTCCATAAGGTATACATTTTTGAAAAGCAAACAACATAAAGATTAATTCTGTAGAACTGTAGTAGTGTTTACTAGCTACACTGTTTACACAACCATTATCAAAGTGTATAAAACTGACTATCATTTTTTATACAAATTGGCTCCAACTCCTGCATTTTCGTAGATTTTTATATGAAATTAATGGTAAACTGTGGAATACCCATTAAATTTAAAATGCATGTCAATTTTAAACTATTGTTGTTGTTGTTCCTCCTATACAGCTGTTTGAGGTTGAAAAAAATGACACATCAAAGGCAAGCCACCTTCCATCAACTCTGCCGACAAAACAGCGCAAAAATTGGAAAATTTGAGACATGCTTTTTGATTCAATACATAAACTTCATTGTGCTGCAGATTTGAGGCCAATGTGTTCAGACTTGAATAAGTTGACACTCACCTCATTTTCTCTGTGTTAGATTCATGAAGTTATAATCTCTTTGAAAATTATCACCTTTCATATGCATGCTTCATCTCCCCACCCATAAGAGTGGGTACAAGTTGCCCAGTCAGCTGAGCCTATCAAAAATAGGGTGATCATGCACAGTATACATGTATTTACATGGTAATTGTCTTCACTGTTTCAAATTTGAAAGTGTGTGGCCAAAAAAAAAAAAAAAAAAAAGAAACAGAGGTGACCTGTCATGGCGATGGCTACACACATACATTGTGTATTTAGTACTTTAAGTTACAGAAAGTCATAATGGAAAAAGTTCTCACATCTTGTGATGAATGATTGTTGAAAGAAACTATCATTTGACAGACTGATGCAACAGAGGACGAAGCCAGGAGCTTCATTTTTATGACAGAGGATGCATTAACCAATACAGACAAGCTGATGGTGTTAATACACGGCAGTGGCGTGGTTAGGGCCGGCCAGTGGGCACGCAGGTAGGTCCTGCATTGTTCATGTTGAACATTATGGATTATAGATGTAGCTATTATAGCTTTAAGGGAATGAGAAGTGCTGCTGCCACCTGGTGGCCAATGTGTAGTAAATATATGCATTGGGCAGGCCAGTATACTGTGAGTTGCTTTTTAGTTTGCTGTATTTCTATTTTTGCTTATTTAGCTGATGGCACAAACCCATGAAAACAAAAATACAGTGAAATGTTTTTTTGAACATTGAATTGATTGGATATAATGTTCATAATAGTGAAATAAAAAATTCAGTGAAAAGCTTGAAGTGCAAAAACCGTGAACATATATATATATGTGAAAATAAGTACATCTGCAGTACATAATCACTTGTCAGCTCAAGAAGTGGGTAACACTTCAAGTCCCCTAGCCAGCAGGGCCAGCTCACAGAGATGAAGGACAAGCTAATTGTCACATGACCATTGTAGAATGACATCACAGCTGTAGAGCGCACCTAGGAAAAAACAAATAGCCCACTTTCACTACTCACTTCCTATTACCTTTAAAAGCCTAAAAAGGAAAAATTTGAGAAACCAAGCCTTTCTATTCAAGCAAAATATATGTTACGAGCTTTGAACTGTCTATATGCTATTTTTTTTTTTTAATGTGAAGTTTTTGCTTCAGTTTAATATGACCAGTATTTTCATTTTCAGATTGATCATTAATGATTGTCTAGACAGTGGCACACAATTGCCCTTCATCAAAAGGGCAAAGAAGGAAGGATATGGAGTGATTGTGCTGAACACCAATCTGAACAGAGCGGTGCAGAATGGCCGAGACCTACCTATCAGGGTAAGTATACTGTTTACAGTAAAACCTCTCTAACCAAACACCTCCATATACCGAACACCTCTCTATACTGAACACCATTTCTCAGTCTCAAATATATACCTTCAATGCTACCAAACCAACCTGTACCGAACACCTCACTGAACACTTTTTTCCTGTCTCAAGGGTGTTAGGTATAGGGAGGTTTCACTGTACTTCATCATGGACCATTAGATTAGTCTGGATTTAGGCTTCTGATTTGTTCTTTGCATTTCATTTTGACATCAGAAATTTTCACCCAGATATTATTGTAGTGTAAGTGTTGCTAATTTGGGTTTTTGATGACAGTCAGAAAGCAATTTTTGGGGTTTTTTTTTTCAGTGCTAGGCAGTGGATTTCTAGTTTCTAGGATGAAGTCAAAAAATAGTTGTGTGCAGTGCATGTAAGTCATGTCATCCCTATGGTCTTTTGACTTCACATAATTGCCCTTCAGAAGTGTTTTTTTGTCCATGGTGATCTGCTTGTTTGTGAACAAACCCGGGTGTACCCAGCAGTGTGGTTGCTATAATACTTATGTCCAAACCTCAAAGAAAAATTAATGTTCTTATTTTGTATTTTTCTTTCAAGCATCACATTTTGTCATCTACAGTCGAAATGCGTGCATCTGGCTGATGCACATTTATCATGTTTATATATTATGTTTTCACCCACTGTGCAATTGGACATGTAGGTCTGCTTTTCAAAGCAGTCAGTCTTGTGTCAAAATTGTGGCATCGTTCTAGCTGTAGGAACACAAGTCACTGCAAACGCTCTATTATAGATAGAATAAATAAACTCTTTAGTTGGCTGGAGGATGGCAATTTTTTCCTCACCAGGGGTTCCTGTTGGTGGGGAAAATAGTAACTCACTTGATCAGCCATGCAAGAATCTCTTGGTATGGCATGACAATGGCATAAAGTAAAACCTCCCAAGCTGAACACCACAAAGAGCTGAACACCTCTGTAAGGAAAAACACTTTTTCTTGGCATCAGGTTTAAAACAGTTACCTCTTTAAACACCTCTACAAGTGGAATACTTTTCTTCAGTCCCTAGTGTGTTCATTTTTGGGAAGTTTCGCTGTGTGTGAATTTGAAAACAGGAAGACCTCATGAGTGTATTTACCTTGTTGGCATCCCTGCCCCCTTCATTTGTCTGGCATTTTTATGACCTTTAATGGTTGGAATGCAAGTAGTCAGAATTTTTAGCATAGGTGAGCTGATAGGATGGTCAATCCTCAATCGTCTATCATCCACAATTCATATTTTTTACTTCTCCAAGACCACTAGCCAGATTCACTTCAAACTAGGTGGGGATGTACCATTTGTGGGTCTCTACCAAGTTGTTCAAATGGTCACCAATGATTTTTGGATATTTTTTAGAAAAATCTTAAAAATATTCTCTCAAACGACAAAGCCAAGTGCTTTGAAATTGTGTAGGAACACTTCAGGGGACCTCGAGAGCTTAATGTGTTTAACAGGTGGTGCCACAATTTTCAGCTCAGCTGATTTGTCAGTTAGCTGAACTTATTTACTATTTTTTATGAATTTCTGTGTATTTTCCCCCATTTTTGACTTCTACAAAGCTGTCACTCAGATTGTTCTGAAACTTGGTGGATATGTAGTTTGTGAGAGGATTCAACAAAGTGTTTTCCAGGCGGGGATACTCTCAATCCCTGACTTTTGACAATTTTTCAATTTGGGTATTTGTCAGTTAATGCATGCATTTCAATCGATTACCATGTATTAAGTCTATGGGGACTGCAATGGAAACTCCAAATTTTTACTTCCTCTCCCGAAACTTCATCCCCTATAGATTAGAATGGGACTTCTCATGGGTTGAATGTCAAGGTCACCTAAGAACCGGCTGTTCACCAAGCGTGCTAATTACTTATAATGATGTACATGTAACAGCAGTGTTGTTTGAGGCTGTTACGTACTCAAGCAGTCATCTATAACTTCAGAGGGTGCTTGCATATTGATCTAGATCTGTCATATATTCAAAACGTAAGTCTGAAAGTGTTATATTCTTTATTTATCAAATAAAGTACCCTAGACACTCAATAGCAATATACAATACATGAATTAGTGGCATACTGATCATGTTGAAAGCCATGTCATGTGTATATATGTGTGTGTGTGTGTGTGTGTGTGTGTGTGTGTGTGTGTGTACTATATTGAGGGATCAAAATAAAGGCATATTACAGTATCTGTGCTGTATGTCTGGTGTACTTTCAAGTTTTTAAACTCTGTTAGTTTGTTGTATACATGTATATGCATGTGAGTGTGAATTAATGGACTCAAGAGTTCTAATAGTTTTATATTTTTTTTTTCACAGCTCAATGACACTCCCGAAACTCATGCCATATATGTCTGGGACAAATTTATTGGACCTGCCGCTGCCAAACACATTGCTATTGTGGCTCACAGCTACGGAGGATGGGTGACCACAGAACTGGTAAGCCTTCAGGGTTAACCTTGACTGGTGGAAATTGTCAGACAGTATAATATTTGGAAGGCAGGATAATAGCACAGACAGCGTTTCTGTTAGGAATTTTTTCAGGGGGGCACAAGATTGGAAATTCAGGGTAAGAAGACTAGATTTTTACAAATTTTACATGTAAATTAACAAGAGTTGTGACCCCTTAGAATTTTTTCAGAGGGTATTTCAGGTTTTGAAAGGGTAATTTATCCCCATTTGGGGGTTAACGGAAACACTGACAGAGTGGTAACCTATATATAGCTATGATGTATGTGGCAACCCTTCTGTCACACTAAAATGGCCACATACAGAAGGTGACCTGTCATCACAAGTATATTAATAGAGATTGAAATTGATTCATGAAGCCTGCAAAATGGGGCCATAAAGAACAAGTAGGATCACACAGCAGTGCTTGGTCAATGTTGTCGGCACAATATCGCAATACAGTGGTACCTGCAATTTAAGACCACCCCTAATGCCAGAAAAAAAGTGGTCACATATGACAGGTGGTCTTTCATTGCAGGTAAATTAACAAAGAAATAAAAGGCCAATGTCTTGAAAGGGTGGTCTTAAAAACTAATGTGGTCTCTCATGAGAGGTGGTCTTTAGAGCAGGTACCACTGTAATGCCAAAACAGATTTTACTCAAAATTGGTCCACAAGTATGTCATTTTTGCCTAATTGACACTATATCCCTCAGTATTGAAGGTCAGTGTTTGCCATGGGAAAAGAAAGTGTCAAGTTCACCTAATATTGTGAGAATTAGCCTACCAAGGTGTCCTTACATCATACTTACGTGTAAATGCACTTATGTTATCATTGACTACTGATATTTTATAAATGTCCTTGGCCTACATTTTATGTGTTGTGATTATAAATACATACAAGAAAATGGTCACCCTCATAATTTACAGAAAAGAATGACCCGACTTAAACAAAATTGAGTTGTATTGAGCAAGAGAAGACATCGGATGAATTGACCAGATTCACGTGCAGCTTATGATCAGTCTAAGCTGCAGTTGAATCCTGGCTTAGCTGAGGTTAGGACACAACTTTGGGTAAACATTTCTGGATCACCTGAGCATAGACTGTTCACTGTTGACAGTTTGTTATCTGTAAGGCACAGATACTGGAGCATACTCTTTTTACAGCCCTCTAGTTTGTAGTGAATTATGACGCTGCTTCTTTGAAACTGACCAGTTGCTTTGAAATTAAAGTGGAACACAGCTGGGCTATGGTCTGACACTTTAACATTATGCAGTTTCAAAATAGTTAAGATGTTTCGAAATAAAAGGGGTTCTGGTAGGGGGTCAAGCCCTCTTGGATAGAGATAACTTTCCTGGGTATTGTGTGGATGCAGGGCAGCCATAGTGCTCTGAAGAAACCTGTTGACTGAGGTCACCTTGACCTTGATGGCAGGACGGCCATAAGTAAACCAGTTGAGAATATGAAGGGAAGGGCCAGCAAAAAAAAAAAAAATTAGCAAAAAGAAAAGAGAATTTGTCCAACTGGTTCAATTTTGCTGTTTGAGCACCTCATCAGAGACTAAAAAATAAAAAAATCCAAACAAATTTAAGGAAATTAAACTAAACTAAGCAGCAGATGATATTTTTGTGATACATGTACATGTACCACACTGTGGTAAATTTTGATAGGAAAGAGTTGCATGCAGTTTAACATCGGCATTGGGTACCATTGTGTAAAAACTGCTGTGGTAATACATGGCAAACTGATAAACATACTTATTTTTTCCAATAAGGCAATGGCAAAAGAAGAGCAGTTCTTGGACCGAGTGTTTGCTGTGGCATTCACTGATGCCGTGCACAGTTTGCAACATCAGGAGGCACCAATGCCTGTAATCCAGTACTTTAGACAGGTAAGTCACCACTATTATTTAATGGGGTTTTAGTAGCCTTTTTGGGTTTAACAATAATTGGTTCCAATAAAGTTTTCATTTTCAATTTTGGTGTTGCAGATGAGAAACATTTCTGACATCTGTCTTTAATATTAAGATTATCAAACGTGTCAAAAACTACTCCAGTAGCTGGAAATTCACATTGTGAATATGGTAATAAAGACATTGGTATATGATAATGTACAAAAATAATTATTTCCGTTTTCTGCATTGTAGTAAAATGCAAATTGGTAGCATTAATATTGTGGATGGGACAAGCCCAACCATTATAGATGGGTCAGTTTTGTCCACATGCACTTAACAGTGAAGAAAGAAGCTGACTTATCCTTTTTATTGACAGTTCTTTTTGACACCTGGAATTTGCACATAAGTTGTATCTTCTTAAATGACTTCAATTTGCATATCTTTTGGACACTTCAAACTGCATGAGTATTCTATGATATAAAATTCATACACTTGTGATTTTAATATCAAATGTTACTTTCCAAACTTTGTGCATTGTAAGGATTGATCATGCTTATTCTATGTTAATGATATATACATGTATGATTACTCGGATGTTTTTCAATGATAAATTCTGCAAGACTGTTTTCGACATTGTTCAGAGATTAACACTGAGATTAAAACTATTTAGGAATGCTCTAACACCTGTAAATACTCTCTGCCACAGTAATGGGAGATTTGTGTACAATACTTCACAGAATTTTTTTTTTTTTTTTTTTTGTAAATCCCTTAAATCGCTAAAATCCCTTTGTTTCATGCTATCTTTGAGATACCAACATGCTCTTCATTCCTTTAGCCAGAATGGGAGTGTTCTCCCCTGACATGGCTTTTGACAAGTGTACTCTGTGTGGTAACACTAGTCCTTCCAGTAACCAGGCTCTGGCTACCTTCCAGTAACCAGGCTCGTGACTTCATCAGGCTTATGAGACGTCATGATAAATCCGTCTATTTTGACGGTTTCACTGGTAGGCCTCAGCACTCGTTATGACGTGCTCCCTAAGTGACGTTCGTTCAACGCATGTTAGCAACGTTACCCCCTACTATATAAGCAGCAGTCTACGGTGTTCCAACTGCCACTGAAAAGATTCGAAACCGGTCTGGCTGTTTCCTGTTATGGGGATTTTCTGTCACTGGTCTTGCCTGGTTCTCACTAGAATTATGAAGTTGTTTGCATAATAACATACACAGGATCATAATATACAGGCCAAGCAATCTAAAAACATTGTTGGGTATAGTAAGTATCCAATATTTGACCGTCAACTTTTTATTTCAGTTGACCTTGTCAGTGCAAGGAGCTTTGTTTTGTTTTAATGTAAATTTTCAAAGGGTTCCACCAACTTTTTATTAGCTGAAAACTTCCAAACCTGGGGACACAACTATTGTAATTAAACAAAATGCGGCAGTGACCTACACATAATATCCCGTCCAAGGCATCTTCACCCTTTCCCTCTCGTATTATCCAAAAGTGCTCAGATGTAAATCACTGTCTGTCTTAAAGTTTTTGCTTAAATTTCTTGCTACTAGAAAACAATTTTGCAAAGATTTGTATATAAAATTATTCATGATGGCACACCCTCGGTCAACAGCTTTCCTTGGCATGGGTTGGGCACATTGCTCCCAACTGGGACCAAGGAAAGCTGTTGACTCAGGTATAATCTGACCGGGAAGTATTTGATTTAAATTTTAAAAACTGAAGTTTAACTTCTTTTCAGCCATTTGATAAAACTGATACTATTAGGTATTATAAAAAGATGTGAAATGACTTTTGAGGATGTCTTTTCATTCTGAAGAAACATCGCTGATGTGATATTTTGCAAATTTGATGCTCATATACATGTGAATTGCAAGTACTGTTGTTTATTGGGACTGCATATATTAATTTTTCACCATCTGCAGAGGTCTCAATTTTTGTAGAGAGCCAAGCGGCTGCTGCTTCTCCAAAATCTGATGACACTACATGTACATGTATATATATAAATAGACCATAAGCAAAAGTGACAAGTACATAATGTTGTATCTGTCACAAAATCATGTATAAATAGACATTAATGATAAGCAAAAGTGGCAAGTACACATGTACATAATGTCCTGTCCGTCACAAAATCTGCCATCCACAACATTTTAATTTCTGTTCAATATTAAGTTTGCCTTTTGAAATCAACTTTTTTTTTCTTTTTGATATTCTGTAATGCTGTAAAGCTGATAAGATATTATCAGAAGATCTGAATTGACAGTTTAAAACATATCTTGGTTTTTGAAGTGTTTAAATTTTAAAAAGTCAAACATTGCAGATGGGATATTTTCAAATTCTGAAGTGCATTAAAATTAACCATTGATAATTTCCTGGATGGAAAGCAAGTTATCGATAACTACATTGTATACTATATATAATTTTATTTCTTGTCTAGAATATTTTTGAAAATTGAATTCAATCGCAATGGCAGTGTACAAAAATTGAGTATAATAAATACATAAATAAATGAGATAGGTAAAATGCATCGCAGATACAAGAAATGTAACATCTTGGCTGTCGTTGGATTGAAAAAAAAAAAATAAACATTAGCAGACACTTTTAATCTTTGCAGGTCATTTCTGCAACACTGGAATGTTACTTTTCTGTTTTAACTCTGAATGGTCTAACACCAAGGTATTGACATGCTAAGTTTTCCCATTAAAATGACCGGCAAGTGTCTGTCATGAATTTTCTCTCCTTATTTACGATTATCCTCAACTGCTGTTCACACCCACACCCCCCCCCCCAGCATATTTCAGCGAGAGTATATTTAGTAAAGCTGTGAACTCTGTCGCTGAAGGGTTAAAATCATGATTGTATAAACACTGATCAAACCATCCCAAGTGTGCCACTTATTATGTGATCATTGCCGTTGCATATGCAATTGAATGTTCAAGCAACAAGTTGAGGATCATGATAAATATAGCCACCGTGGAATCCTTCAGTTTCCATTTGTTTTAGCTTTTCTCAAGCCGTGGCTGCTTACAAACAGAAAACTGAGCCAAAAAGAAGTCTGACAACTCAAATACATTATCGTGAACCTTATTTAGAGTATAATACTGATTAAAAAAATCAAATTTAGATATGTTAAATGTCTGGCCCAGTAGTTTAAGTTCACTAGTAGTATTCAAATTATTTGGAATCAGCCAATTTTGGGGTACATATAATTATGCTTCCCTCCTACTGGAGAAGGGGCATATAGTTATCAGCATTTCCGTGTGTGTGTGTGTGTGTGTGTGTGTGTGTGTGTGTGGGTGCTTCCATTTGCTATTCGTGTCTGGGCTATAATTCACTTGTCCTTCAGCTTAGATAAATGAAACTTTACACATTGGTGCATCTTGACATAAGGGTGTGTCATGCAACAAGAGTTGTGCACTAGGTCAAATATCTGGGTCACTGTGGTATATCCAGCATGTCCAGACTGTAATTCCTGTACTTATTAGGTCAGTTTCATGAAACTTTACACACACACATCTTGACCCAAAGGTTTGTCATGTTACAAAAGTAGGTCAGTGGGTCAAGTATTATGCATCCTTGCATCTGTCCATCCACTATTTGTGTCCAAGCTCTAATTTGCTTGTCCTCAACTTAAATGAATGGAACTTCACACACAGGTACATCTTGGCATAGGGGTGTGTCATGTAGCAAAAGTAGGTCACTAGGTCAAGTATCTGGGTCACCATGACATATCCTTTTTGTAAAATCATGCCTGCGCTATAATTTCTTTACTATTTAATTTTAGTCCTACTGGCCCATAAGGTGTCCGACAAGTTTGAGCATTGGTGACCTTGACCCAAATCCCAAGGTCACAGAGTCATTTTAGTGAATGTTCATATAGCACAAGCATGACTCCTGTTATTACTCACCTTGCATGAGTGGGAAATAGGTCTAGCAATCTCTGATTGCATTTAATTATAAGTTGTCATGAGGTCCACATGCATATGGTATCAGCATTTGCTGCAAGTATGTTCTGCATTTCAGCATGTAAGGAATTGGATTTCATGTGAAAAACCATTGGATACACCGATAGAAAACAATAGGCCTGACTGCTCTAGGGTGTCAGCAGGTATGTGGTTATATTTCTGTTTGCACAGTATTATATAAGTAATGTTGATTTAATGTGTCACATACAGATTGGACAACCTTGTAAAAACTCTCATTTGAAATGGAACATACTTTTATATTTGTGTTTATGACCACTTTATAATTAAAGTAAGCTAAAAGTAACACAGGTGTATGTAATGTGTAGAAGTTACAGGGGATTAAAATACTGTATGTTAAGGTGGAAGGAAAGGTAGCCTTTTTTATTATTTGTTTCAAAAGAGGGCATATTTAGCAACATTAATGTTAGAAAAAAAACAAAAACAATTATCTTCATTTAATGCCCAAAGTGAGCAGTAAAAGTTGCCGATATCACTACTCTGCCTGGAAGCTTCATCACCGACATAAACATGGTAATGAGGGCCCAGAGAAAGCGGATGTGAAGTATTGACCTCTCATTCTCAATCTCATTAACACAGCCCACTGGGCTGGTGCCTGGACCAGCTGATCTGGGTGAATCATGTTTGACTTCTTCAAGTTGTTGAGTTACTCCTCATAAAAGATATATTACAGACATATCACTGTGGATGATCATTTAGAGGGATATGCAGTTCAGTCTGAATTTTCAAGAGACGAAGGCAGTTCCATTGAGGAAAATGCTTTGCGTTGCGAACAGGAACAGGAATGCAGGAGTGAGCTCCTGACGTGCTGATTAAATTAGTAGGGGGTCACAAGGAGCAGCCACTGGGATTTCTGTGATAGTGAAGGCTGCTAGGAGCACTGAACTTGGGGTAGTTCAAATGTTTAACCCTAATACATGTACCTCCTTCAGTTAAAGATACCAGTGTATGCAAAGGGTTAAAAAAGAAAGGAAAAAAGAAGAAACTTGAACATGTTTTAAACAAATGCTAAGGCAAATGTTTGACAATGTTTTGGTGTCCAAAGATTAAACCAGCATGAAAAATTTCAAATGCGTATACAACATAACTATAGCAATACAGGATACTGGATTGTTTTCATGTGTATTTGCAGGCCACATTAAACACGAGATGACATCATGGTCAAGTTTTGAGTCAATCTTCAAGTTTTTTGCTGAAAAGTATGCTAGAAAGACACAAGAAAAAGAAGATGAAGAAGACAAAGAAGAAAGTGATCAAAAAGATGAACTCTAATTTGACATTTGTTTTTGTATTTATTATGATTTTTTTCTTTTGCATATCATTTGACAGAAAACTTGAATTGTAAATTAACGTGAATTACCTTCATAGTCACCATGGTCACGGTAGTTGTATGTGATGTCTGCAATAGTGACAGGCTGTGTTTATCTGTATGCCCTGATCTATTGTGAAAGTGTAAGTGATACATTCATGGACATTGTATTGCTGATTATATCCAAAAACATGAAAAAAAAATGTTGAAGTTGTTCAGACACCCTCATTGATGGAGTCTTTAAACTGTATTGTTTTTTGTTTTGTTTTTTTGTTTTTGTTTTTTTTTTGCTGACTGAAGCAGTTTGATTCAGAAATTAAAGGTTTCCTTTTAAATACCTTTTTTTTTAATGGAAAACAAACCAAGTAATAGAACTGGCCTTGTCATAGAAATTACTTCATCTACAGGTCGCCAGCAAAACTAGTTCTATATGCTGTATTGCTTTTGTAGTGAGTAGATGGTATTAATCAGGTGATACCTAGACAAAGAAAAACACATTGTGGTTAAATGAAATAAAAGAGTAAAGAAAACTGAATTAAAAAAAATGAAGGGAAAAAGAAAATGAAAACACAAAAATAAATAAAACAAAATAATCCCACCCTGTAGCAGGTCTAGTCATGCAAATGTTTTAAAATAGAGAATATATAACAACCAGCATGTATCATGAACACTTTGTTTTTTGTATTTTTTTCTGAAACTTAATAGAAAATTGGAAAAAAAGTGTTCATTGTAGCTTATAGGTTTAAGAACAGTGAGCCCGGTGATTTTAGTCAGACATTAAGATGGTGGATATACATGTATCTCCTTAGTTTCACAGTACTTTGCATTACATTGTCAGTAATGCATCCTGAAAGATGCTTATTGGAGAAGATGTGGGTTAACAAACAAGTCTTTCTGTATTTTGGTCATCTGATAGAACTTGAACACATTTCTACAAAGACGAGCCACAATATTTATCAGATATTTTGCTAAACCACAGTTATCAAAACAAGTGAAAATTGCTATTCATTTTCATGATCAGGTGATAAAATATGCTATAGCCTGGTAGCCCATTGGATAAAACGCAGTATTCCAGCTTTCAAGATACCGAAGATGAAAGCAACTACAAGCTGGTCACATAGATGTGACTAAAAGAATAAATATATGTTCCTGGTATGAAATGAAATTATTCATGCATAAATATTGGGAAATTTAGAATTAGATATTAGAACCTAGGTTTTAATTGGGCTGTGTGTAAAAATTTTTTAATGAATATCCACAAACATGTATGTATGTTTTTTCAACTAGTTGATGTGATGAAGCACATAAGGGTTTTAATTTTGTGATTTGTAAGAATTTATAATGGGAAACTGTGGCATGTGAAACACAAGCAGAGAGAAAGGTGTCCAGGTTATGCAAGAATGAAGTCTTAAGATTCATACTTTTGCTGTGTTGATATTTACAGATTGGTCATGATGTGGATTCATTCATTCCATGCTGATGCTACATGTTCATGTACTTGTAAATGTATGTCAGCAATTAGATTGAGAATTTTGTGGTCAAATATCTGTGTTAAAAACAGTCTGTTGTCACAATCTTGTGCCAACAGGCCTGAAATTGCCAAGTCAGTTAGGGCAAGCATCGATTTAATTTATTTGCCAGGAAATGCAAAAAGTGACTGACAAATGTCCTTTGCACTTATCAAAGTGCAGGTTGAGTTGAAAATCCAGCATTGTGGTTGGTTTGTGATATAATAAACTCAAATAAGCATGATAAGGGTGCAGTGTGACCGTAATGGGTGGCCAATCAACGGTGCTGTCAACTGTTTCAGTGCCAAGGAAAGTTGTTGACTCAGTCCAAAATGTGGCACTGAGAAAGTGTACAACTTTGTATTAAATTTGATCAGCATTATGTTATATACTTTATTTTTTTTCCATCGGGAACAAAGTGTTGCACACATTACTGTGGATGCACATGTAATGAAACAACAGTTAAAATATTCAGTCTATTGAGTGAAATAAGTATGTCCCCACCTGCACAGCTGTAAAAATAAAACAAATAATGATCGCTGAGAGTTTTGTGAGAAATTATGCAAAGAAAGATACATGTACATACACGTGTGCATAAAATATTCAGAGGTACAGATGTTTTCAATGTGCACATGATGTCAAAAACAGTGGAAGGATGAATTAGCATTGAAGGAAGCATGCATGATCAAACATGCAGCATTTGATATGCTAAGTGAGTTTTGCTCTGTTGTCCAGTCAGAAAACTCAAGTGTAGCCTGCCAGGGTTCACATGAAATTGATTGCTGATTCGGATTTTCTTCTTTCATACATGTTTGCTGCTTTTGTAAACTGTTTGTTTGCTTGTCCTAGAAAGAGGCATATTATGCTTAATATGTGATTTTTGTAATGACCACTCTGGTTGTGTTCACTGATCAGTTAGTTGCTAAAAAACAGGGTAGCCCAAGGTGGGGTGTCAGTATATTCAAGTGAAAAGAGGTCATATTTTTAGGGCCTCTGACCAGCTTTCGTCAACTTACATTACAGCCCAATAAAATGGCGCCCCTACAGGGCAGCATGTTGCACTGTGGGTGTGAAATTCCAACTGGTATTTTCTGTTATTACATGTCAAAGTATTACTTGGCTAATACCACCAAGCTTTTCTGTGCTGATGGTGAAATGAACTGCGTAGATATCTATTTGGAATAAGTGTATAATACAAGTTACCAGAAGTGTGAAAGAACCATATTGTGGGATGCAACAGGTCCACCTGGTATAGTTTCTGTTGCACCAACTATCAAGGCACTAGGCATGATAGGAGAGCTGCTTTTGTTTCTTTAACTGTTTTAGTTTTGTGTTGACAATCAAATTGTTGCATGTGATATTTGTGGTTAATGGGTGACTGCTCACTAATTCTGTGTGATCAATAGTTTATATAATCATCTGGCTGCTCAAGCTTAGCATTTAATCGAGATCTGTCATCAGGATTAGTTGTGGCTTAAAGATACTGTTAGTGCTTGGCATTTTGACTCTGGCATTGCTTTTGCAACATAAGCTCCACTGATCAGAATCGTGAGATATTTGAGATTAAAATTTCTTGTAGGAAGGCTTTTCATTCAGAAACCAGTGTGTCTGGATTTCCCGGGGTGGGGGTGGTTGGGGGTGGACTGGTGCAGATCACAGTTACTTGTACAACCATTTGGCACAATGTATCCAATTGTGCCAAGGGAAAAGTGCTGACTGATTGACTGATTCTCCCTCTTGGCACTGCAAGGGTTGCCGAGGATCATGTGCAGGTAATGATGTCATGTTGATAGCCAATTTTCAGGTGATGTGGCAGTCTCATAAAGAAATGTTGTATATGGGCGATAAGCGGCAAATTTTAACAATAAATACCATTCCGTGTCATTTATGTAATTATCAACTAAAATTGTTAATGTTTTACTGATGTATCGGTAAATAGCTGTATGGAGTGGCAGAATTCAGTATTTTTAAATCGGTAACCTTCAAGCTGAAAGGCTTATCAACTGAGTACCACTGGAGGGAGATGTATGCGGGTACATTAACATTACAGTGAAGTAAGTGGATATTCCACACATGTAAATTTTTTATTTAGCATTGGAGGAAAAATAATTATATGTACTGGGACATGTATTTCACGCATTTTACTAGTTGGATTGTAACAAGTGGGAATTGAAAAAAATGTTTTTAGCTGTAGTTAATTGACCTTTTTCTCTTGGCTTTTGAGGCTGAAGGTTATTATTGGTACTTTTGCCATCCATTTTTTGGTCCATCTGGCTTGTCGCCACTTCAAGTCTTGAGCAGAAGCAGGTAGTCATCTTAGCTTCACAGGTGCTAAACAGGTGATATAGTGTTCGGGAAGCCTATTGATGGTCAAGTTCCTATCTGTATATTTGACCCAATTTCTAGAGGTCAGCATGCAAAATGACATTACTGCTCAAACTCTTGAACAAATACAGTGTTGTCCATCTAAATTTCACAAGATTTGAGCATTTAGGTGTGTTGTAAAAGCATCGTGAAGGTCAAGGTTATATTTCTATAATTCACCCATTTTTCTGAGGTCAAAAGCCACTGACTAACGACATAACTGCATGAACTTGTGGTAGGAGTGTAGCCAGTCATCAATGCCATAACTGACCTGATTTTAAGAGGTCAAAGGTCACATTAAATAATGTTACCACTCTAACTTTTGAACAAATGCAGCCAGCCACCTGAATTTTGCACGAGTCAAACATCTACAAGTTTATCAATAACCAATGCAAGTTCAAGGTTATATCTATATGTTTACCTCATTTTTCAGAGGTCAAAGTCACATTATATCTTTGAAATTTTGGGTTGTTTTAGGACTATGATTACTATAAACATATTTAGAAGAAGACATGCTTTCATTTTGGGCTTTTAAATTTGTTCCTGAGTGACCTTTAAAGGTGAATCAAGGTCATGGCAGAATATTGACATATTTAGAAACAGTGCATTTTAGGACCATGTTTACTATTGCACATCAATATGAAATGATGCTTGCTTTTACTTGGAGCTGTCACGTGACCTGAAAGGTCAAGTCAGATCAGGGCAATATTTAGTTGATGCTTGCATCTGGGAAATGGCGAATGTGGGGGACCATGGTTACTATTGTATATGAATAAGAAGTGGCACATGTGCTTTCATTTGGACCTATCTCATTTGACCTTGAAAGGTCAAACCAAGGTCAAGGCATTATTTGGATGATTTCTGGAAAATGGTGCATTTTGGGCTCCGTGGTTACAGTTGCACATGAGTGTGAAATGGCACGTGTGCTTTAATTTGCAGCAGTCACATTTGACCATGTTTGACCTTGAAAGGTCAAATCAAGATCAGGAGCATAAGATTAGCTTATATCTGGAAAAAGTCCATGTTTGGGCCACATTTGTTATTAAACAAGTATCAAAAATGGTACACTGTATGTGCTCTCCTTTTGGAGCTGTCACATTTGACCTTGAGTGACCTTGTGAGGTCAAATCAATATCAGTAGGCATTAATTTTTATTTTTCACATCTTTTTGAAATGTGTCTCTTATGGTCATTCCATATTTGCTGGGAGTGTACCTTGCGTGGACCTAATCTTGTCAAGGGATAACGAGTACTGTGTATGTTTTTTTTTCTGTCATAATTATTGGTGACACCAACTTAAGAAGCTTTTTGTACTGGCATGTACTTAGTACCCTTTTCAAAATAAAAGTCATCGTGTAAGCATTTTCACCCCCCCCCCCCCCCCCCCCCCAACAGGTTGGCAGTTATTTATTCTGCGTTGTGCTTGTGTTAGTGTTGAAACTGCTCAGTGGCCTTGAAGTTGACGTTCAAGCATATTTTAATTCCACCTTGTACATGTAGATTTCTGCCACATGTTATGATTTGGAGCATTATTTTATGTCAACTTTAACACTTCCTATTTAATAAATACTGGAACCTTGACCAGTAGATGGACGTGCGTGCGCGCGTGCGTGCGTGCGTGTGTGTGTGAAGAAATGCATATTTTGTGGGCTGACATGTTTAGGCAGTTTATTAACCTCTTCCCCTGGATTTAGACTGAGTTGAAGACGGAGCCAATAGTTTTCCTTGGCATGGGGTGGTCACTAAGGGCCAAACCCCTGTCAGGTTGACCTGGGGCATTATCATAAGTCTCAGAGGTCTCATCTACAGGTCTTAGTCAGATTGATTTTCATTACTGTTAAAAATAATCAGTCATTGAACCAAACAACTTTTAAACAGCCAGTTTTCGCCAGTGTGATAGGGAGAGCATTAAATGTTATTTTGACTATTGGCTTAAGGCCTCACACATGCCATCACCAGTTTCCTCGCTTGCTACGAGCTTCTTCGAGGACTTGCAGTGTTCGTCGCTTGCCATGAAATCCAACAAGACACCACTTTTGAGGTGAAATCCAGGTCCCCTCACATGAAGCGTGCACTATCTGATGATTTCACCACAATGAACTACATGTACTTCTGCTACCCCATTCATATTGTGTTGGATGGCCAGCCTTGCACCCTTGAAGCCAAATGAATAAAGTTTATAAATTTTATTTTTGTCTGTGTTGTTGTGTTCAGTATAAAATGTTATTTTGGCTATGGGCTTAAAGTTTATACTGACAAGTACACATTCATTCGTTTTGCCATCCACTTCTCTAACAGCAACTGGTTTTTCTGTGCATGCAGTGTATGTGATATAGGTCTTCTTTGGCGACACTTGATGGGCATATACTATATTCCTTTACTCATTTAGGCTGCACTTTAGTTTCATGGGTTCGCATGGGTGGCTGTACATTCCATTTTTGTGCTACCCCATACCACCACCCCTGTGTATCATGATAACAATAAGCACCTCCTGACAACATAAAGCTAGCCATTTTTTTACATTGCACAATTTATGGTGCAGCTGACCTCTAATATACTTAGTTGCTAGCCTTCATTTGGAGCTTTTCGACTGCAACTCTTGCCAGGTACATGCTGTGCATTCAATATGAGAAGTGCTGAGTTGTACAATCTCATGGCAGCTCCCTGCAAATGATGTGGGGGGGGGGGGGACTTGCAGTTTTCATTGCTTCTTGTTAAATCCAACAAAATACCACTTTGGAGGTGAAATCCAGGCCCCTCACACAAAAGAAGCACTATTAGAAGATTTATCCTCAATGGACTACTTTTGCTCCCCCATCCTATAATGTTGAATGGCCAGCCTTGCCCCCTCAAAGCCAAATGAATAAAGTTCCTAAATTTACCCAATATTGACTGTTCAGTATAAGGTGTGTGACAAATTCTTGCAACGAAGAAAGAAACCCCAGTGGATACACTCTTATTTTAGTTTGAAACATGTTCATAGGTAAAAATATTTTGTGCTTTTTGCAGAAGCACAGTCACTGAAAGAATACACAACTTGAATATAATGGTCATTTTATGTGAATTGCACAGTGGGTAGATAAAATCATTTGAGATGCATGATGCCTGTGTTTGTTGTGTACTGACCAGATAGTTGTGTTATCTTTGGCCCTTCAGAGATGTCTAGTAACAAGGAGAGAAATAAAGGCAATTTAATTATTAATGTAGGCCTGCTGTTAATTTTGTGACCATGTGTATGCAACCATGCAGAACTGTACCTTGGTGTACAGAGTGACCCTTTCGAAATTTGAATGACAACTGAGTCACTCTACATGTACTTGCATGCATCAAAGCTTTTGTCCTATTGATAATACATGTACATCTAAATTGCGCTCTGATAATCTCATTCATAGTTCTTACTTGGATGGTTTTTGGCAAGAAGTCCGCATGTGGCATGTGATGTTCCGTCAGGTAAATTTTTGTTCTGTGAACTTGTCAGTCAGCCAGCTGGTCCTGCAGTATAGGTGGTGGTCCATCACATGTTCACAATTACATTTTTAGCCTTTTCAGAAATGACCACGATATCATTAGTTCACCAAGTGTGGCTCTTTTTATATGTTTATTAGTTTTGATTCATGTATTTTAACTCTGCTTACCTAAGGTCGCAGAAGTTTACAATCTGTCATATCTGTCCGTTAGTATATAAACTTTGTGAATGCAATACAGTCCAGTTTTCAAGTTGACTTCTCCAAAACTGCATGCAGGATTCTTGTAAAACTAAGTGAGAATAAAACTTGATTTGGTCACCACCAAAGATGAAACCCGGGTCGTACTTCTGTAGTTTCATCATGCTCAGAAATTTTAGGACTCAAACACCAAAATTGTTGACTAGGTGATGCTGCTATCCTTTGATTTTAATTGAATTTCCAAAATCATGTACCACCATGTGGTACATTAACATTGTGGATATTGTATGGCGAAAATTATTGATGTAGATTTGTGTACATATATTTGTAGTTTTCTCAAACCTGTTGGGTATTTCTTTTCTCTTCTTTACAGTGGAATACATCTTGCATGAGTAATTTTCTCTTCCTGGTGTTTTTGAATTGCCACAGTGATCAGGAATCAAACATTATGGCACAGGGGTAAATATATCATGGTAATTGCCTGTATCTTGGGTTTTAGGAACAAACCATTTCCAAGATAATCTTCTAACTTGTGGGAGATGTATAATACTGGGTCAGCTGAGCACTGGCTGTTATCAAAGACCTTTTGTATTAATTTTTGTAATTTTTAACTTCCAGTACAAAAATGCAGGATACAGTCTCTCATTGATACAAATGCAGCTTGTCTCAGTCTCTATCACAGTTGTTCATTATATGTGGGTGGCACTGTTTTTATTTGCTGATTTTTTTAAGGAATATATTCAAATGATCAATGAGAGTATTACTTCTTTGCATGGTTAGTGTAGGGATAGAAATGGAAATGCAGCCAAATGCAGTTTTCTACAAAAGAAACATGCTGACTGAATACCCTTTAAACTTGGTGTACTTTTGGTGGGCCATACCCAACTTTGTTCAGTATTTTAACATTTTTTAAGCATGAGATTTTTAGTAATTTTCAGGAAGTATTGTATAAACGCATTCCCAAAATAATTTTACGATAATTTGGTGGGGTGGGGAAATATTAATTAAACAATCTTCGTAAAATGTACTTGGTTGATTAATATGAAATATTTGCATACAGAAACACTTCTGGATGCCCCAACACTGAAATATTTCAAGAGGTGATTTTGTAATTTTTAGTGAAGTTCTGGCATTTTCGACTTTTCTAAAACTGCTGACTGGATTTTTTTAAACTTGAAAGGAATGTACCTCCATTCAGTGTACAAACTTTTTCACTGGTTATTGTCACTATTATTTTTCGAAATGTGAAAAAAATTAACTAAGGTTCACAAGCAGTATTCTCTTAAGGTCAACAAAGTGATGTAGGTGCAAATTCATGTATATATAGTTTTATAAATAACCGAACACATAGTTTTGCCTGTTTGTCAGCTGAAAGTTTCTGGTTTCAGCTTAGAACAGGCTGTTTTTACAGCCTGCTAGTTCATGTTTACCAGAGGAATTTTTTTTTCAGATATGGCGGGGCAAAATACCTCAAAAAGATGTGTGGACAGCTTGAACCCATATTTTTAATTTGCTTATATGCGTGGCATTGATCTTATTACCAAAGTAACCTGAACAATTCTAGTGAATATTCCTTTTAAGTGGTAATTCCAGAATTGTTTGAGGTGGATCCTTTCAAATTAAGCATGAAGATGGTCATCTTAAAGATCTTGACTAGCCTTGTACTTATTTGATAATCCATTTTCACAAAGATACAGAGTAATACGTGCATATTACATGTTGATGTAATGGGAGCCGGCAACCTGAATGGGCTTATGTGAGTCATCAAAACTTGCAGAATATAGGTAATTAGGAGTGAAAGTGAACAATATTTAATATATCTGAACAAAAACTGGCAATTTAAAACCTAAAAATACTAATTACGCAAAAGGAAGATTTGTGATGCTGTAAATACAATAATTGCAATGTCTTGTACTGACTGATGACTCAGAAGATGTTGTTTTAGTAACTTTTTGAATTTGCAAATATTGTTGGCATAAGGTATTTCCACAGGTAATGTATTCTCAAGTTTAGTTCCCTGACAGCATACAGCAAATTGACCCAAGTTTGTTCTTTACACCTTAACGTAGTATGACTTCTGTTACCTTGTAACATATCTGTGGACTGATGATGTTTTAGTGAATCAACCATTACTAATGATGGCATTAAGCATTCCCTGACTACATTTGTACATAAAAATACCTTTCCAGTAACCTCGCATTTGTTCAAACTGCAGTTTTATAATGGTCTTGGGGCCCTGTCACCTAATACTCAGTCATCTGTCAAAAAGTGTGATGCGGAAGGAAGCCTCTGTAGTGCAGATTTCTGCAAATATGGGTTCCCATTCACTCAGTTGACAAATGCTTCTTTGCTGTCAACTAAGATCTGGGTTTCTCTGTAGAAAGGCACCTCAGTCTGGGCCAGTTCACCATGGATAGCGCAAATGTTGCAGAGGGGAGAGGGTAAATAGGGAAGAGGTCACTAAACTAGGACTGAGATGACAAATGCTTGTTTGCTCTTGACTAAGAGCTGGGTTTCTCTTTTAGAAAGGCACTGCTGTCTGGGCCAGTCCACCATTGATAGTGCAAATGTTGCAGCGAGGAGAAAGTAAGTAGGGAGAAGGTCACTAAACTGGGAGCATCCCAAATTAAAATTTCACTACACCTCCCCCCCCCCCCCCCCCCCGTGCCAACCTTGTGTCCTTACAAGCTGGCAGAAATGCCTGCCATGACAGAACTAACCTATCAAGCTCAAGGGAAAATTATTTCAAAGCCCCATCTCTGGGAAACTTAAGCAATCCTAATATATAGTGACCTACTAAACCACACACACATACTTAAATTACTTGTAGTTACGAAGCACCCCTCTGGGCAGAGAGGAACCTTTAGGAAAAATCCCTCTATGAGGGCAACCCCTCTTTGAAGGTCTCACACACATCAATATCACTGCTGCCCAACTCATGTTATTCACCAGAGCAGACAAACAACTAAAGGTCCTACAAATTTTTAACCACCCAAAAAGGACCATCTCAAAATCACTGGCTGCCAAACAGCAGCGGTGACCCCAAAAAGGTATCTCCCGCCATCAAGGCCAAATGTGAACACATCAACCTGACAGTAGAATTTATATTCCCTCAATGAAGGTAGCTGGTTTTATTGTAGATAATACAAGCACATAGTGGAGATGATCACTGGTCCCAGTGATAGCAGCAATCATACTTAGACAGGTAGCCCATCTTGCCCGCCTCTCGGTAGAGAGGGTGGACCAACTTGTATGCAGGAAGCTGAGCCAACCTGAGAAGCTCCTGGACTCCAACCATTAACCACAGTTGGGTTTTCCAATGAGGCAGGTCATGAAGTGTTCTTGTATGAGCTGAATCTAAGGCTACCAACTTGTCACCTGGCAGAAACTTCACCTCAGTAAAAGGCCAGAAGTCAGGCCCATATGTGGAAGAAAAATCACACACCCACCTTTGATGCACAGCCTCCATGGATAGATCTCCCAGCTCAAGGTGTAGCAGTTCCGACAAAGAAAACTAACATAAGATCTCACCACTCACCTAGCCTCAGCCCTGTAAACTGTTCTCCCTGTGCTTTACTACAATGTTCCCTAAGCTGTGATGGGGTGGACACCTGTATGGCAAACTCATAACAAGCACCATGCAGATATACAAATTAAGGCATGTGCTCTGCAAGTGCATGGCGCTTCACTGGAGGTACTAGTGTGTCACACTTAGGGCACCACCCAGCTGTCTATTGTTTTCTTGGTGACAGAGTGCCCCACATTGCTGGGGACATCTTGCAATGAACATGGTCCAAAAAGGGCACACATAGGATGCCAGTGCACCATCCCATCCAATGGGGTCCGGTCCTCAGCAACCAATTCCTAATTGAAAACCATACTTGGTGAGCCAAGTCCAGCTGCTCATTGCTAGACTCCTCCAACTCCTGTGTTATCTCAGCTCAGGTGTTTGGTTCAAAACTGGAAGTTTGTGGCCCCCATCTCTGATGTCTCCCCAGTGGCACTGTTCACTGTACAAGTACCATCCTCCTTCCATGCATATGGGTCGAAGGCCATCATTGGTGTTTTAGTTGTTGCCCTGGATAGTCGTCCAGCCTCCACTTCCTTGGCCACACCAGGGTCCATCCTCCATTGCCTGCTCTCAACCACAGTGGTTCTGGTGAAAGAAACCTGCAGCCTCCTTGGCATCATTGGCACAGACAGGTTTTCCTCCCATCCCATTAGCACAGAACTGTCTTCCCCATGTGGCACCAACCATAGAGAGTGGGACAACAGGGGTAACCATTACTCCCTTGCTTGGGCTTTTCTTCCCTTAGAAAAGGGACGCTGTTGCCTGAGGTCCCCCAGTGTGCCACCTCAATAATCACAGACTAAGCCTTACCTGGAGACATATCAAGGGTCACAGTTCGCTACTCTTGCTCTACCAAGCAGGGTGCCTCCCCTGAAGTACTAGTTTGACCCATCATGGCCATCAAAGAGGCCCACAAAAGCAAGGGTACTCCCTGTGGAGAGACTGCCATGGTCTGTCTCTCTGATCCCTACCCAAGTATAGGCCTTCCCCCAAAAGCTATTAGCTGTCATGGCTCCATATTGTAGGGCAAAGGGCCCAGCACCAGAGGTGCAAAGAGTTCTTTGTATCACCTCATTGGTGGACAGCGAGACGTCACTTAGCCCCCCCCCCCCCAAAAAAAATCCATTACATGAGGGAGATCTCTCTTCCCCACACTCCACAACTCTACAAGTTCTTGGCACCTTTGCTAACATGTCTACAAGACTCAAACAAGAACAGAACACTATTAACCAACATTAACAAGCACTTCTATATACAAAATTTACACAGCCTGTTTTCATTATAACAACCAGCTGGCTAATGGTAACTATCAGGGGTCACCATTGCTATACCCTTTCTGGTACCTTTTACTGGACCAGGAAGAGTTGGAACATTGGAGCTGTATCAAGGCTCTTCGAGGCACACCTCCTTCTGGGAATCGCAACACAACCAGAATAATCCTTTGAAAAGGCACCCTCCCTTGGGGCTCCTAAACCATGTTCTCCCTGTGGATCTCCTCCACCAGTATCACCCTCTGAGGCCCCGGTCTTTCCTGGAGGAAGGGGTACATCTTTTTGGGAAGGTCCTTGCCTAATTTCACCCTCTAGAGGGCCAGTGGCAGTTCCCCTTAATAACTTCTTTCGAACCCACCTATTAGCCAATTGAGAAGGACCTCAGTATCATACTTCTTCAGCCTTGAATGCTGTAACACTCATCTGTCTTGTTTGAACTATATTGAATAAAGGGCAGGCTCATGGCATTGCTATACCAAGAAGAGTTCCTCCCGCATATATTGTAGATTAGGCTCTTCCCAACAACATGCCATATGTTATGCACCAGGACCAGGTTTCCTGGCTCAAACTGTCTTTATAGGAGCTTGGCATCATAACTTCCCTTTTGGTGCTGTAAGGCCATCCAAAGGGTCCCTTGCGCCACTTCATGGGCACTTTGAAAGCTATTTTCCAGATCTTCCACAAAGCCCAAATATGACCTGTGGTCTTCAAGTATCTCCACCCTTACCAATTCAATATCCTGGGGCCACCTTGTCTTTCTCCTCACCATAAGGCCACTGAGACTGAATCCTGTACTGGCATGAGGGGTGCTTCTGTAAGCAAGCACTAACAATGGGATGTGTGTATCTCAATGGCACAGATTTTTGACACAACAACACACCATTTCCAAAAACTTTTGGTTAAATTATTCCATACGACCATTGCAACTTGGATAGTATGGGGTGGTGTGTGTTTTCCACACTTCTAGTAACCTACAGACCTCCCTGATGAGCTCCCAATCCACATTTCTGCCTTAGTCTGTGTGGATCTCTATAGGGCTGCCAAACCTGCTATGAACTCATAGACCAATCTTTTTGCTACTGAGGGAGCTTTTTGATCTTCTAAAAGATAGGCCTCAACCCATTTTATAAATTGGTCCACAATAACCAACATGTATTTGTTCCCAGAGTCACTCGCAGGCAAGGAACCAAGTATATCCAGGTGGATACGATATAGGGGAACATTAGCATGGTAAATCTCATATGGAGCCCTGAACCTCCTACTAGGGTGATTACACGCATCACAAATGCCAATGTAAGTGTGTTCTGATATCTGAACTCATCCCAGGCCAGAGGTTTAAGAGGTGCAAATGTGGCAAAGTTCTTGTCACTTCCTGATGCCCTGTAGATGGGGGGTCATGATGGGCCTTTACTAAATCAGCCCTTAGCTGCCTAGGCACCATCAGTAGACTCCAAGCTACATCACCAGATGGGTTTGCCCACCTGTACTGTAAAACCACATCAACAACCTCAATCTGCGGCCATAGCAGCCAATATCTATGGCAATCAGGAGACACACCAATCATGTGCCCCTTAGTCTGACATCCCTCTGTAGTCCATCTAAAGACCTCCTTTAAGTGAGGGTCTTTCATTTGCTTATTGCATAGCTCAACAGGATTCCTGTCCTCAAGCCAATTAGAACCCTGGCTCTCACTACATCTATGACTTGCATCCCTATTTTCCTCATCAGAGCCCTCTGAATCACCCAACTTATCTGTAGCACGAATTGGTAAGGAGGCAACATATACTATCTCATCAAAGAACCTAGCTCAGGACTCATGATCGTTGGTGCAGTGATTGCACCCTGACAGGGCAAGTTCTCTAAGTTCTTCCCTAGGTTATAACAGTCAAAGACTTTCTCAACATTGCATTGTTACTTCCTTGACATACTCCCAGGCAATATTGTATGGTGAAGTCAAATTGACTCATGGCTTCTAACCAATAAGCCAGTTGCCCCTCAGGAAACTTAAACCTGAGGACCCATGCAAGACTACCATGATCAGTCCTCAGCAAGAACTTCCCCCTGGAAGTAGTGCCTAAACTGTCTGTAAACTTCACTGCTAAAAACTCCCTCAGTTTCACACAGTAACAACACTGAGTTGAACCTAACTGTAAACTACCATAGGCTAAAGGCCTCTCAACCTTATCCTGAACCTGTGAAAGGAAAGGGCCTGTGCCCTGACTGAGACTTCAGTGTCCATCTGAAAATTGCGTCATCTTGAGGGTTTGCCAAGATAGGGCAGTGGCTAACTTCTCCTTCAAATCCTGAAAACATCCAACAGGGCATCTTTTTTCAACAGGTTAGTGAGGGGGACTGCTATGTCAGCATAACTGGACACCAATTGACAGTAATAATAGGCTAGTCCCAGAAATGCTTGTAACTGCCTAACTGTCTTGGGATGGGACCACTCGACATTTCTGACCAGAGCTGGGTTGGTATGTATACCCTCTTCAGACACCACATGTCCCAGGAACACAACTGAATATCTAAACAACTGACACTTCTTCCCCTTCAGCTTCAAGGTGTTACCACAGAATGGCTCCAACCCCTGCCTTAACTGACTCAGATGTCCTGAGAAGGCCTTCCCTGTCACTATGACATCATCTATATAGACCAAGAGCGTGTTCTACTGAAAGCCCCTCAACACAGACCCATAGCCCTCTGAAAAGTCCAGGGAGCATTGCATAGCCCCAATAGCATTCAGTTATATTGAGAGGTGCTGTGATGGTAAACAAAGACTGTTTGTCCTGGCTTTACTCATCTCTACCTGATAATAACCACTACATAGGTCAAGTACTGAGAACCATTGTGAGCCACTAAGGGTGCCTAGGGGGTCCATAATCTAAGGGAGCAGGTAGCTATCCTTCTAGCTAAGTCATTTAACTTCTTGTAGTCCACACACCAACAGACCCCACCATCCCACTTCTGAACAAACACCACTAGGGATGCCCACTGCCCGCTCAAATGCAAAATCACTCCTGAATCCAACATTTTTCTTAAGTGGGACTCCTCTTCCCCTTGAAAATCCAAAGGGGTCTGGCACAGAGCTTACCATATAGGACGGGCATCTCCCATACTGGTGAAATGTTTTACACAAATATAACACCCAAGGTCTAGTTGTCCTTCACAAAGACATCGTGGTATTCTGTTAGTAGCCCTCAGAAATCCTTTACTACTTTTGCAGTGATGTTTGTGCTGTTGGTAGTGCAGAAGTCTAATACATGTGGGGATAAACCTTGGTCTCATGATGATGGGTTGGTGTCTCCCTCACAGCCAAAGTGTTCTTGCAGCTTCTTTACCCTCCTCATGGACATGGTAGTACCTTTTGTGTCTTGAAAATCTTGTGACCGCAGTGCTGTCCACAGTTTTTAAGTTATCCAAATCATATGTATTTTTGTGCGACTGTCCTGCAATGGGCTGTGCTGTGTTTAAAATGGTGCTCTTCACAAATGGTACCAACGTGCATAATTTGTATTATCAGGATAACGTGTCGCATTCGGATTTGTAACAAACCATGATAACTGTTTCAGACACAACCGAGTAGGCAGATTAAAGTTGACATAGTCAGCCATGTTTTAAAAGTATTTATGAATGTTCTTTCCCCCTTTACATATTACCCCCTTTGACATCAGTTTAATTTGTTACTTGGGCACCATAGGCACTTGTGTACCACTAAAATACATCATTTAGTCATGAAAATTATCAATTTAGGGCATACTAGATTTTGCCAGAGAACTCCAGGGTGCTTAATGCCCAATTCCCGCCACAGGAATCTGATAATCAACAAGCGCTTTGTTCCGATCTTTTCCATGTACATTTTTTTTTTATTTGGATGAGAAAAAAATCATTGCAAGAGATAATCAACGTGTGCTGGTTGACTTTCTTTTTTTGGTTTTGTTTTGTTTTTTTGTGGGGAACGGTCTCATTGAAGGAAATGGGTCAACAATCACAAAGAACAGCCATAAAAGGGGACTCGATCTTGACATCCCATCAAATTGGACCATTAGTTAATGCCAGTTTGTTCCACACCACAAACTCTCTATTACAGATTAAACTGACGTCATTTATAAGAAACACTGTGTAACCATTATTGCAGATGCTGTTTCTATCTTAAAGTTTGTTTTAAAGACTAGCTGTTAAAGTGTATTTGAAAGGAATACAAATTTCCGGTTTCCGTCACACCAACCAGATTCAACTTTTTAGCATTTTCACGCCCATGGCCAAAAGAAAGATGCTGATAACAGCAATTCTGGGAAAACAGTTGACTACAAGCATAAAATCCGGAGAAACTTTCCGTGAAATGTTTAGTGTAAAGAAAATAATTTAAATAAAAAAAAATAAGATAAAATGAAATGAAATAAAGGAGACGACTTTCACCTTAGCAGTTAACGCTGTCGAAAGTATTCTCGATAAAATGGCCATCATAGACAGTGGACCCTGCCTTGATAGACCACATTACAATAAAAGACTATCTCCGGGGACTTTATTCTCTTTGCCAGACCTCCGTGTTGTGTTTCCCTTTCAAATGTTATGAAATGTCTGAGGATACCCGAAGTTTTGCAATGAAAAAGCCCCTTTATCTGTCTGTAGATATCGTTTCACAAGATTTGATATTTTTATGTTGATACGTCATTAAACCACCCAGAAAACCCCGTCATATGAATAAACTTTGCTTGCATTACAAGTCGTAAAAGTTTTACAAAATTTTCTGGAATGATATACAAGAATTTGTAACAGGCAGCATCAATTTCGCATTTGAAGAGGGCAAACTATCAGTAGATCAATGTAGAGGCATAATTTCTTGAATTCCAAAAAAAGATAAAACTAGAATTTTCCTGAAAAATTGGAGGCCTATTTCCTTATTAAATATTGATTATATAATAATTGCTAAAGTGTTAGCAACTCGACTAAAAAAGCTTCTTACTGCTTTGATACATAGTGATCAAACTGGTTACATCTCGGGTAGGTATATTGAGGAAAATATTAGATTAATATCAGACGTAATCCAGTACTGCAACTTAAAAAAGATACCAGGTCTTATACTAATGATTGACTTTGAGAAAGCCTTTGATACAATTGAATGGAAATATCTTGATCAAGCATTGGAATGTTTTTATTTTGGTCTTTATTTCAGGAAATGAGTGTCGATTTTGTATAATGATATTTCAAGTTGTGTCATGAATAATGGGTATGACTCACAGTTTTTTCAGTTGGGCTGTGGAGCTAGACAGGGGTGCCCCCTTGCCCCTTTTTTGTTTGTCTTAGCCGTTGAAATTTTAGCCATATCTATAAGGTCAAACAGTGACATAAATGGTATTCATATTGGTGATACCAAAGTGAAAATTAGTCAGTTAGCTGACAATACTATTTGTTTCCTGGCTGACGCGGCATCAGCTAAGTCCTTGCTTCAAAGGTTAAAACTTTTTGAGACATGTTTCGGTTTGAAATGCAATATTGAGAAAATGGTAGCCGCATTGATTGGAGGAAAAAAATATTCCCCTGATTGGGATTTGCCTGTCAGATGGAGCACAGAAAGTTTCTCCACATTTGGTATAACTTTTACTAATAGTGAACTTGAAATGAGTTCCTTGAATTTTGCATCTAGGGTGCAATCATTCAAAGATGTGTTAAAAGTGTGGAAGGTTCAACAGTTGTCATTAATTGGTAAAAATATAGTATTGAAAGGTTTAGCTGCATCAAAATTGCTCTATTGCATTTCTTCTGTTTACATAGAAGAAAAAAATATTGAACTTGTTCAGCGATGCATAAATGAATTTTTGTGGAATGGACCAATTCCTAAAGTTAAAAATTTAATCATGTATAAGAAAATGCAGGATGGCGGGCTCAAAATTTTACACTTTAAATCTCAAGTAAAGGCTTTGCTTTTAAAATGGGTCAACAATTTTTTTAACAATATGGATGCAAAATGGAAGCACATTTTTCAGGCTTTCATTCCATTCATTAACCTGAAAGACTTGTTTCTGTCAAGGTGTCATGGAGTCGCAAATTGGCAGTTGCCCCTTTTTTACAAGAACCTTATAAATTTGTGGAACCAGTTTAAAATAAATTATGAGCCCACTAATTGTAATGACGTCAGGAACGAATTTCTGTGGTTTAATGATTTTATTTTGATACAGAAAAAACCTGTTTTTCTAGAACATTGGTATCAGTTAGGTATTAAGCGAATTGGTGATCTTCTTGACGATGAAAGTAACTTTTTGTCACTGGAAACCTTACATGAAAAAAAGATGGTCTACAGACGAACTTCTTAGAATATTTATCCATTCGATCTGCTATACCAGTAAAATGGAAACAATTTCTATTGATTGAACACCATAAAATTATTTCAGATGTGCCAGTCGTAGCCATTGAAGGGAAAAAAAGAAAAATGAATTTTATCCAATGTAAAGATTTTTTTTGGACATTAATATATTCTAATAACTTGCAGACCCCAACAGCTTGGCAACATTGGATGGAATATTTTAACATAAATGAAGATAACTGGGGGAAAATTCATATTTTACCTTTCAGATGCACTTTTGAAACAAGACTACAAAGTTTTCAGTTTGCCTGTTTACATAGATTTGTAACGCATAATGCACAATAATACAAGTATAAATTAATAGAATCGGAACACTGTATTTTTTGTGAGGAAAAAGACACAATTATTCATCCATTCTGTAAGTGTGATCATGTAACAGGTTTTTGGGAACTGTTTCAACAGTGGTGGAATTCATGTAATCATCATAATGTCATAAACTTGACAGAATTTTATATAATGTTTGGATTTTTCAATGAGCCAAAAAGGTATGCTCTGAACAATTGTTTACTGCAAGCAAAATACTTTATTCACTGTTGTGTTTGCAAAAAAGAAAGAGTCTCATTTCGAGCCTTTCTTCGGTATTCAAGATAAAAGCTCAACGCTGAACAACATATTATGTATAACAGGAATCAGCAAGAAGTCTTTGCATGTCGATGGAATTTGGTAGCTCAGACTTTATCTATTGTATATTGAAAGGCCAATAAAATATTATTTAAAAAAACAAGTAGTAAATGTCATAGTGGACAGGTTTACCATACTTTCCAGATATTTAAGAATGAACAAAATATGTTGCCCATTGCACTAATTCAAAATTGGTTGGGGTTTGGGATGTGATACTTTCAAAAATAAAGATAATGGGATTCATTTTGACATAGATTAGAAAGAATGTATTTCAGAAACGGGGAAATAAAACATTTTACACTGGGTCTGCTTTACTGCCATTCCAAACTTTGATATTATTAAAGTCCAGATGAATGACTTTAGAACTCTTTTTCTGGCGCATGTAAGGATATAAATAAATGCATTGAGTTTGGAGAAACACAACTCTCTCTCTCTCTCTCTCTTAATGTGCTGTAAATGCGTCCAAGTCATGCCTTTTCGTTTTGCACATAGTCTTTTGCAATTCTCTAGAGAATGCGGTAATGGGGGGGGGGGGGGGGGGGAGGGTGTTCCAGGTTCACTTGTTCAGATAACATAATTTTGCCCCAATACAAAGAAGAAAAACTGGGAATAATATTAAATCATACCAAGTAAGGAAAATTAAGGGCTGCTACTATGCAAACACGGTAAATAAAAATGTCCAGTATGCCAGTGCTGAAAACCCATTTAGAGAGGCAGGATTTAGTCAGATAGGGCCTAATTTCTTTGGCTGTGACAGGTGACACTGAAATATAAGAAATTTCATTGCACACTTCAGGTGTTGGGCTGTTACTGTTGTTCTACTATTAGTGGGGCAGATACACCAATTAATTTGCACGGGATTGTATATTACCTTCATGATTTGACCAAGGAAGGGTACTGAGCAAATGTCGACCTCTTCATACCATGGAACCAGTGTAATGAAACCTTATAATCGATATCCTGAAAAAAGGACATGGCATGACTTTGTAAACTGAAGGCCGTAGCCACTCCTGATCTTGGTTGTTAAAGGCCCTATCCAAACCCACATTTTTAGTGGGAATAATATCAAAATACAGCATCTCAGACTGTATATAACTGTCATTTACTATAGCAGGAATTTAAACTTTTATTTTTTTTTTTTGCACAAACCTGTTTCTGGTAAATCATATACCTTCCTGTGGAAATCCTTTACACGACGTCGATCAAGAATAAGCTGGATTGAGATCCATCCATGTTGGCCGGATAGTAACTGCTATGGCTGGTGTGCACCTGATATTCATGGCGCCTCTCGCTATGTGTAGTATATTGAATTGATTTTGAGACTTGATACAGAAACTTTTGAATTGTTTATCCAAATGGAATGTCCATGGGATATAGAAGGTAGAATTACACTTTCCCAACTACTAGTCCCAAAGTTGAGCTATTGATATCATTATGTGATGAGAGTATATTACATAAATATCGTCTTATCTTCAAGGTGCACCTTTATGAAGAAGAAGAACTTTATTGGCATAAACCTAAGGAAGGTACAACCTAAGTTCAGGGTATTACAATCATAAATTATAAAGAAAGAAAGTACAGCTGAATATTAAAATTACAGAAGCAAAAGCAAGCAATTCTACTTCAGGTGCACCCAGGCTAACCCACTACACTATAAATATATATAATACATACAGTATATAAAAATGTACAGTTCTGTTAGCACCCCAAGACCTGAAACCGCAGGTCAAAAGCATCATTCACAAAGTTGAAAATATGGTATTTGACATCTTCCCTCTTTTGCACTGTCATTAGGTATATAAATTTGTCACTGTCATTCAATCTACCAAACTGGTTATCTATGTTTTGTAACTTAGAGAATAAGTCAAGCCTGAGCTCGGAATATTTTGAACAGTGTAGTAAAAAGTGTTTCTCATCTTCAACCATCCCGGATAAACACAGCTGGCATTTTCTTTCACAGGTAGGAGTTTTGGGCCTTGTATATCTCCCTGTCTCAATGGCAAGAGTATGGGCGCTTATACGTAGTTTGGTAGATTTTTGACGTTTCTTAACATTTACATTATCCAAATAGAGTTCTCTGTCGAAAGTAGTCTTAAGTTTACAATATGTGCGTAATTTGTGTGAGTTATCCGAGAAGTGACCATTTATCTTGTCTGACCATTGAGTTTCATAAATTTGACACAGTTTCTTTAGTAGTGAAGACAGGGTAAGCTTGGCATTGTTACCACCGAGATTGTGCCAAGTTTCCTGCATGTCCAAAGTGTATAATATGTCTTTAATATGTTTGATCCAACAATCTTGACCCTGGGAATAAAGTTGATAATTTTGAAGTAAACATTTGCTTGTTAATGAATTTTCTTTTGTGCTTTGCAGGTGTATCCAATATTTTACTGACTTACAAATTGTTTCTATCAGAAGTGGGTAGCTTCCGAGTTCAGCTCTAACTGCTGCATTTGTAGCTTTTCGGTGTACACCGAGAACGTATTTGCAAAATTTCACATGGGTTGTCTCAATGACTACTTTTTCACACAGGTGGTAGAAGTTGTTTGAGTTAAGTCCTTTCAGTAAGAAGGGACTCCAGGCTTCGCTTCCGTAAGAAAGTATTGGGTTGATTAAAGAGTTAAATAATTTCATCGAAAGTGTTACGTTATTATTTACTGGGTACTGTCTTAATTTGAATAAAGCTTTGTTGGCCTGGTCTTTTTGTTTATTTATAGCGGCAGTGAAAGCACCAGACGCACAGAATTCGATCCATAAGTAGCAGTATTGTTTGACAATTTCGATTATATTACCCTCATATTTGAATGTATATGCATCCTTTAGATGGCCTGGTTTGTTGAAGATAATAATCTTGGTTTTGGACAAGTTCACTGAAAGCTTCCAGGTATCACAATAGTTCTGCAAGTTGTTCAGTGTCACTTGGAGTCCTTTTGCTGACTCGGACATTAAAACCAAATCATCTGCATACATTAAACAATTGAGGGGGGTATCATACAATGTAACAGGATCACAATTATCACTGAATATTTCTGGCAAGTCAGATACATATAAGTTGAAAAGAGTTGGACTGAGCACACAACCTTGTTTCACCCCAATGTTTGAGGAAAAGGGGTGAGTGAATCCTACATCAGTCTTAACACAGTAGTTTATATCTTTGTACATTGAAGCAAGAACTGATAGGAGGTTCCCTGATACACCACTTACCAGCAACTTATATATTAAGGCTTGTCGCCACACAGAATCGAATGCACGCTTAAAATCAACAAAACATACATATAAGTACTTCTTTGCACCAGCATTAAAATATTTATCTATTAGTGTTTTCAAAGTTAAAATATGATCAGCAGTTCTACTTCTCTTCTGGAAACCGATTTGATGTACTGGGATAGTACGATTTTCGTCAAAATATTTATATAGTCTGGAGTTTAAAACTGTACAAAATAATTTTGAGAAGTGACTGGATAAAGCAATTCCTCTGTAATTCTCAGGTTTATGCAGGTCACCTTTTTTGTGAATTGGTGTCAGGATACTTTCTCTCCATGCATCAGGGAATGACCCACTTGAGAGCACTTTGTTGAATACTTTTGTTAGCAAAGGGGTTAGTAGTCGTCCGCCACTTTTAAACATTTCGTTAATAATACCGTCAGTACCAGGGGTTTTCTTCCGTTTCAGCCCTGATATTGCATTTTCTACTTCTTTCTCTGTGAGTCTGTAGCTCAATTCATTGAAAATTTTATCTTTGTTTTGTTGAATGAAATTATCCAGATCCCTGTTGCAGGGAGCGTTTTTACTGTTGAATAGCTTGGTAAAGTAGTCAACCCATGAAGATGTATCAATGGGGTTATTGTTCTGCTTACTTTTGTTTGAGAGCTGATCATAAAGGTCCCAAAAAGCAGATGGATTATTTTCTTCCAGATTTTTCAACTGATTAATAAGAGATGCCTGGTGGGCATGTTTCTTTGAGTTTAATAGCTTTTTGTATTTTTTACGTTTAGATCTAAATAAAGTCAAAAGTTGAATGTCAAAGGGCTTGGAATGAAGAAGGATAGAGATGTCCTTTATGTCCCTCATTAATTGCTTACATTCAGCGTCATACCACTTCTTTTTTCGAGGTTTTGGTCCTTTTCTTCTTTTTTTGAAACCCATGGGAAGACTTTTGATACTTGATAATTTTGCTGCTTTAATTAACAATTTATTTACATCAGGTATCATCTGAAAAGAGATATATTCTTTGCTGGCAACTTTTCTAATAATAGATCTCATATCCGTCTGTATTTCGCTTGACATGAGTGCATTTCTATAATTCAGGTCATCTCCAGTTTCCCACAAAAATCTCACACTTTGCCTGACAGGTACATCACTGTCAAAGTGTGTGTCATATAGTCCTGTGACAATATAGGTGGAAAGTAAACAATGGATGGAGTGAGCAGTAGGGTTGTGTACTCTAAAATAATTTATACTCTGTAAAACTCTCTTGTCAGCTAGAATATAATCAATGGTGCTGGGTGCACCTGTATGACTATAACATGTGTTGCATTCTACACTTTATGTGACTAGTGGTTCCTAAATTACACACTGCAAACTGTTTCCAACCTTGCCTTATGTTAAAGGTGCATCTTAATTTTATGTGACCTGCGTCTCCCAAAATACACCCTGCAAACAGTTTTTCATAGAAAAATAAAAACTTCTAACGCAACCCAAAATCAATGTGCTGTGAAGGCAGAAATATTTGTTTCAGAAAATATTGCCCCCCCCCCCCAGCTGTATAGGCGTGACATGGTTAAACAATATACTTAATGTATGTTGCAATGGCAGGTAGCACTTTTACCTGCAAACGCTGAAACTACTGTTAAGAGAGGCATGGCACCAGAAATGAGGTCATCTCGTTTTCATAATTAGAGCATGTGCAGTTTGGTAGAGACGTATAGTACCGGAAATAAGACGAGATCTCTTCATTTACATACTAGAGCCTGTGCAGTTTGGTCAGTATTATACTATAGCACCGGAAATAAGAATATATGTATAATATAGTACATGCGCAGAGCGATAGGAGTTATAGCGCCGGAGATAAGTCATTATACATGCCAAGATTATGTACACTGTTAAAAGTTTACACATACTAATTTGACCCTAAACCAAGACTTCAGCAATCACACAAAAATGAATGCACAGAAAGAGAAGCCCTATGTTAAAAAAATAAAATAACAACCCCCCCCCCAAAAAAACAAGTGTATTTACTGCACAACTTGCTGTTAGATCAAGTGGCAATCTACCTGTATCAAAGCCGTATTTTGACTCAAGACCATCACGAACTGATTCACAGCGAAGTAATCGGAAACGCTCGCATCAGAAAATTGTTGTTTATGTTACCCAAATCAGGAAACCCAGTACCTAGAGGAGAGCTATATAATGCCTTGATGGTATCGGAAAGAATGAACGGTGTGCATACATTGAATGGTAGTAGTACAACTAGCCAGAAAATGGGTTCGATCGTTACCGTTGGAAACATAATTTTGAAATGAAGACGGATGCACACACACACACACACACACAAAAAGAAATCAGACTGCTCCTACTGGTATTTGTCGATAAGAAGACTGTAAAAAAGAAAAAGAAGAAGTAGAAACCGAGCATGGCAACGTGCGTCTGCAGTGTTTATCATTACAAGTTTATAGTGGTCATTGAAGTGAAAGACGATCAACGTGCACGCAGCCTACAAATGGGTAACGTTTTAAGTGACAACGTACATATAGGTACTGCGAACTTCAGAACGATGGGTTTATTTTCAGCCAACAATAATTCGAAGAAACTCCATATGTCGCATTTTGCCAGTGAAAACGACGCCACCCCCTCCATATTTTGTTACCCGTAACAAAGGGGTGCAAGGTGACAAACATATAGACAGCTGGAATCAGTTCACAGGGACATGGACGACAAAGGGTTTACAAACGGTACCGCAGACAAAACACACACTCCATCACGTTTATTTAGTAGAGGGTAATAAGGGCTAGGGTTACTAAAGGTATAGCAGGCATTTACCTATCTGCATTAGAACAGTAGAACTAGAATGTAGAAGATGCTGGGTAATGATAGGTACAAAACACATGCAATATTACACAGGTCCTTTTGTAACGTGTAATGAAGGGCTACGAGGGATACAAAAGGTACAAGATACGATAACTTAAACGGTTAATTTTCACAGTTGCTTTTGACAAGGGTAAGAGAGGGTTACAAAGGACTCAAAAGATACCAGCAGCAGCAGCAGCATTCACAATAACACAGGCTACATACTTACTGTGGACAAGGGTAACGAGGTACACAAAAGGTGCAAGATAAGATAAAGTTACACTGCACTTACTCTTGGACAACGATAACAGAGGGTTACAACAGGTATAACACAATGTCATACACAGTTAATTTTGACAAGGGTAACAAAGGGTTACAAGGGATACAAATTTAAGGTACAACGCAATTTTAAACACAGTTCCCTTGACAAGGGTAACAAAGGGTCACGTGGGGTACAACACTATTCCACACACTGTCCCCTTGACACGGCTAACAAAGGGTTATCAAGGGTGCAAAAGGGACAAGAATAACTTAGTCATATGAAAACAGTTAATCTTTACAGGGGTTACAAAGGGATACAAAAGATACAAAAGGTGCAAGGTATAATTTACAGTTATTCCTCACACGGTAACGAAGGGGTACCAGTAGTACAAAAGAGGTGCAACATAATTTCGTACACAATTCCCTTGACAAGGATAACAAAGGGTTACAAGGCGTACAAAAGGTACATGAATAACTTAGTCATATGAGAACAGTTACTCTTCACAGGGGTAACAAAAGTTTGTCTCTTGGTCGCCATTTCGCGACTCCATCAAATTCCTGTGGCCGATTGACTGACGTTTCAAAGTGATACTGATAGACCAACGTGCATCGTGTTTGCAGTGTTGCCTTACCATATTGATACACCAATGTGCGTCGTGTTCGCAGTGCGGTTTTAAACATCTCAGTGCACATGCGCGGCGTGATTGTGGCAGCAGTTTGCCCTCGTCAATAAATTGTTTCAAATTTTCAGGGAATTTATCTTTTATTTTCAATTTTTAGATACAAAGAAAGATGAACAGTTGCACAAATAAGGATCATAAGACAGAAGAGGTTGAAGTGAGAAGTTTGATAATTTGCATCCCGTGTTACCTTAGTTTGTAAGGGGTTACAAAGTGGAGAGGAAGGTGGTCTGGATTCAATGGCAAAATGAAAGAAACAGAGGAAGAGCCAGAATAGGAGATTTGCTTCAAAGCGAATCTGTCTATGTGCCTTTAAAATTTGTAAATATTATAGGCTGCAACTTTTGTCCTTTGGTACTTCACATTCCATTAAGCTTATGGATGGATGAAAACTCCAAAGTCCAAATGACCTTGACCTTTGATCTTTAGAGGTCACATGAAAATTACAAAAATATGCAGTATTCCAATACACAATTTTTTGCAATGTTGAGATACCTACAATTTGGGTCCAACATGGCTAAAATTGGATGAAAATAAACAGCTATGCCGCGATGGTCATATGTAAATTATAAAAATCTACACTTTGAGCCCAACATGATCAAAATTAGATAAAAATTGACCAAGTTATAGCTAGAAGAAACTTTTAAATGGTAAAATAACCTTGACCTTCAGAGTTTACCTGTAAATTACAAAAAAAAGTCAAGTGCTACAAACATATGAGTTGAAGTTGGATTGGTTACCTGTACATAATAATAGTTTTAAAGATATTCAAGATTTAAATTTTCAAATGGCCCTAATTTGCAAAACCGTTGAACCTCTTATACAAAAATTGAGAAGTTCATGTAGGGAAGTATAATCATGTGGAGTTTGGAGTTTCTAAGTATAAGTTTTCAAACGAAATGTCAGACAAATTTGCCTGTAAAGAGAGAGAGAGAGAGAGAGAGAGAGAGAGAGAGAGAGAGAGAGAGAGAGAGAGAGAGAGAGAGAGAGGGGGAGGGAGGGAGGGAGGGAGGGAGCGAGCGAGAGAGAGAGAGAGAGAGAGAGAGAGAGAGAGAGAGAGAGAGAGAGAGAGAGAGAGAGAGAGAGAGAGAGAGAGAGAAAGAAATGTTTGTGTTGGTACCCAGACATAAAAATGCCGCCGGATCTTTGACCTCATCTAGTCCGGACTGTACGCCATGAACACGATTGGCAAAAAGTTGTGAACCTCACGTTTGAAGATAACATCTATCACAAACGGAGGTTAGACGTGGCGGGCGTACATACAGCAGACATTATTCAGGCTTTAAGCCGGAAAGGTAAGTCGTGAGTTGCCGAAAAAGTGTGTGGCGCCTACAATGAATGGAAATCCTGCAAGTGAATTATTTCAGACAATATTGAATGTTTTTCTTGCGAATACAGATAGAGAGCTCCCAAGTTGAAAAAATAAAATAGAGCATTAGGAAGAAAGTAAAGTGAAAGCAAACACGTCTACATGTTATGTAGTATAAACAAATTTCACCTGAAAATGTTAAAAAAAGAAAATGCACTAATGGAGAAGCAACTGGCCGTCCACCCCACGCCGCACATGCAGTATTTTTCTAAACTAAAACATTTGGGGTTTTTATCAACCAAAGGACTGTGCAGCAAAAAAACAAATACACAATGAAACAGACTGAGTCGTATATTAGCTTAAAATAACATAACAAACAGGGATTTTTTATACTGAGACTGTAGGCTTTGAAAAAAAAAAAAACTTAGAAGAAAAAAAGTATTACGCGATAACATTAACTGAATTAGCCAGCAGCCTAATGTATCACGTGGCAGGTATTCTGGTGAAGAATGACTGTGTAGGGCCTTTCTGCACATAACAGTATGGTATGGAAGGCGAAAAGAAAAGGAAAAGCACAGGTAGTTTGTTATACGGCTAACATAATATTTAAGTTCATATGTAGATCGAAATAATATGCAAACACTGCATAGAATGAGTGGTACACATAGTTTGAAATAAGTAACATATTATAAGTATACTCCTATATGATAACACTATTTTTTCAATTGGCATGAATTTGCAAAGACTTTTCTCTTATTTACACCACATGAAAAGCGGAAGAAATATATGTGATTTTTTTTACACTATCTTGAAATAAAACATGGCAAATGGTCATTTCGTTGAAATGTTGCCATGGAAGGGGCTTGGGACTCTAGAGAAAAATGAACAGAATAGAGAATAAAACAGACTTGAGTTGTATATTATCCTAAAATATAAAACAAACATATTAATAAACTATTAAGTATGATAATACATTTTAACCTTCTAATTCATTTGACATCAGTTTGAAAAGACTTGTAACAAATTAATAAATGGGTTGTATGCTCAGAACGTCATGCTTGGCCAGCACGCACCGTCACACCTGACTACCACCTGATAGGTATAAGTATAAACTGTAAGTACTTTTGTGTGCGAACCAAATTTATTTATCGACTAAGATCCGGGGGTTTTTTTTTGTCAAAAGGCACGTCTGTCTGGACCAGTCCACCCATTGATGGTACCAATGTTGCACAGGGAAAAGGGTACGTGGGGAAGTGGTTGCTAAACTAGAGGGTACCCGAAATTCAAATTCCACTGCACTATTTTCAATTGGTTGAATTGTGGAACTTTGTTTGAATTGGGTGTGGAAACAGTTATTATTCTAAAATATTCTTCTGTAGTATTTCAAGCCTTTTTGAATTACAGTTGGGAAACCTTGACCCAATTGCCAAGGTTATAGGACTACAATAGTTAGTAAATTTTAGTCTTCACATGATTTGCCGTGCACAGTTTGGGCTGGGAATTCGATATTGCCCATGGTAATGCTCACCTCTAAAAGTCTAAGGACTAGGCGGAGAGTGCAATTGGGCGACCATGACGTTTTTCATAAGATCATGGGCAAAATTTTATTGAATTTTCTTTCCATATAGAACTGGAACTATTTTAATTGCGACTTTGATAATTTATGGGGTTTTTTGAAGATGGGCTGTTGCAAAGACTTAAATGGAGATTACACACGAGTGGCCTTGGCTGTAATGCCAAGGTAAAAAGGCATTTTTTTGAGTCATCAGTCTCTGTTCCTTTCTGTCAGCAATTGCCAGTATGTGCATGAAAATCAGCCAAGCGCAGTCATTCTGTTTGAAACAAGAGGGCTTTGATGAACCAATGCTCAGCTGACCTTTGATGAACAGAGCATAGTGAAGTAGGACTACATTGATTGGAAATGAGATTGGAACAATCCCCATTGACTTAGCCTACATGGTTATCAACAGGAATGCATGCATTACCCAAAAGATACCAAAGTTAAAAAAATCATTAAAAATTAGCAATCCAGAGTATTACCACTTAGAGAACATATTTGTGTAACCCTCCCACAGACTACATTTCCACCAAGTGCAATTTAAACAATTTGAGTTGAAATTTTAAAGAAGTCGAAAACAGTGAAAACACAGTCACTTAAAATTTGTAAAGATAAAATATAAATTTCAAAAAATAAATAAAAAAATGATAGAGCCACCTCTTGAACAAATTTAAGTCTGCGGGTTCTCAAAAGTGTCCCTATGCAATTTCAAAGCAATCAGTTGAGCGGTTTTGGAGAACAAGATTTTTATTTTTTAATTTTGGCCCCAAAATGAACCCTAAAGGGTCCAAAAATCAGTGGAGCATGACCATTTGAACAAGCTTGGTAAAGAGTTACCTAAGGTACATCCCAACCAAATTTTAAAAGTATCTGTTCGACAGTTTTTGAGAAGTCAAAATGTGAATTTCCATTGCAGTCCCCATTGACTTACATAATTATCAATAGGAATGCATGCAGTAACCGACATATAAAAAAATCATCGAAAATCAGGAATCCACAGTATCACCACCCTGAGAAAAATTTGTTTACCCCTTGCACAAACTGCATCTCCACCATGTTTCAGCACAATCTGAGACAATTTTGGACAAAAAGTCCAAAATAGCTTTATAATAGCAAAACTCGTTTTAAAAAAAACAAACAAAAACAAACAAACAAACAAAAAAAACAAAAAACAAAAAAACAAAAACAAAAACAAAAAACGCAGCACCACTTGATAAAAATAAGATCTGAGAGTCCATACAAATGTTACTGTGTAATTTCGAAGCAATAAGCATGGCGCGGTTTCTGAGATGTTTTTTCAAAGATTTGGTCAGAAAATGAGCAAAAAAAAAAAATTATTTGAGTATGACTATTTGAACAAACTTGGTAGAGACCTAGCCAAGATACATTCCGACCAAGTTTGAAGTGAATCTGGCCAGTGGTTTCAGCGAAGAAGTCGGAAATATTAATTGTGGACCACAGGACGACGGATTGACACACTAGTAAAAGCTCAGGTGACTGTCACCTGATAAAATAGAAGAAACTAGGAAAGATGAATAGCTGCATAGCAAATCAGTGTGTGTGTCTGCAAAGCATATTGGTATGGCAGTGTACAAGTATTCCATAACACAGGAGTAGAAGTTGGAATGGCAGCTCTATCTGTTATAGTTTTGAAGTTATTCAAGATTTAAAATTTCTAATGGTGCCATTTAGCATAAGATAAATTGCTACAACTTTTCTTTTTAATTCATTAGGTGCGCAATAGTCAACAACCCCCTAGTAAAAATTGGAATGACATCTCTATCTATTATGGTGATGAAGATAGTCAAGATTGAAAATTTCGAATAATGCTAGTTAGCCTAATTAAATCGCTACAACTTTTGTTTTAGATTCATTACATGCGCAATGGTCACCAACCCCCTAGTAGAAGTTGAAATGACATCTCTATCTATTTTCTTTTGAAGATATTCAAGGTTTAAAATTTCAAATGCGCCTAATTTTCATAATTTTAAACATCTTCATTCCTCTGTATAAAACGGTAAAACTCCTTGCATGGAGGTACAATAATGCCAAGTTTGGAGTTTCTATGTGTAATAGTGTCCGAGAAAAGTGTCGGACAAATTTGCTGGTAAAGAGGACAGAAGAAAGAAAGAAAAAAAGAATTTCAGGAAAAACAGAAAAGCGTGTGTTGACACACACACTTTAAAAATCACAGCGACATATCTTGAACAAATTAAGGTCTGAGAGTCCCCAACATGATCTCAATCAATGTTATCAAAACACAATTTGTCGTCGCCAGATTTTAATAACAATTAGGCAAACCTGTAACTATCGTAGGCTGCTGCTTGCTACCGATAGCCCCTGGGGGTTAAGCCTGACAGAAAACATGCAAGCCTAAAATGTATGAAAGTGAATATTAAAATAGAATGATGCCAAAAGCTCAAATTAAGGAGCAAAACAAGCAAATTTAAAATCTGTAAAATTATTGCAGCCAAACTTTTTAACAATCTTTCCTTATTAATAGCAAAATTTGTTGGGCAAGTTAGAAAAGAGTGAAAGTCATTAGGTTTTAAGTAAAGAAAATGCAATCAAAATATAATTTTTCTCAACCATATATCAAGTACAATTAGTCAAGCTTGTAACTGTCGTAGGCCACTGCTTGCTGCCGATAGCCCCTAGGGCTTGAACTTAACAGAAAACAAACTAGCCAAAATGTTTGAAAGGTGAATATTAAAACAGATTGATGCAAACAGATAAAATTAAGTAGCAAAGCAGGCAAATCTGAAATCTCTACAATTATTGAAGCCAAACTTTCTAACCATCTCTGGATATTTACAACAAAATTTGCAGAAGTATTTGATCGAAAGTACATCTTTGAATACTCTCCAATCAAGTTTATTGTAAATAAATTTAGTTCTCGATGGAAAGTCGTGAAATTTAAACCAAATACGACAAAATCTCAACATTTGTGACAAAAATGTATTATATCCAATGGCGTCCGAAATATTTTTGTCCGGGAAAGGATAGTGAACAACTTCAGAGTTAAATTCATCTATCATGTGATAGGCTTATTACAAATCCTATTATTAGTGACCCGAGTATCCAAGTCCAGAAACATATCCCTGAAACCACCTGAATTGTTACCTTCCAAAGGGATATCTTCTGGATAAATTACTTTAGCAATTTCACCAAGATTTTGCACGTTTACACATTTTTAAGTAATGTCATCAATATAGCTTGCGTTGTTTGATAATTTTGTGGCCACTTAAAGTCCTTTTTCATTAATGTATCCATAAATTTAGATTCAAGCCAGGTTAAATATACATTTGAAAGTAACGGAGAGCAGTTGCAACCCATTGTGGTTCTTTGACTGCTTTTGAAACTTTAGGCTGTTTTAAATTTACCATATTGAAATTTTTAATGTGAGATTTGTAACGATAAATTCTAAGATTCTTTCATGTTTCATAACCATCCTTCAAATTTCTGAAATTCTACTTGTACTGTTTTTGCCCATTTGATACAATAGGAATCGATTTATATTACACGTGTCTTGAAAAATACTGTCAATGTTCAACTTAGGACATGTCCGAAATTTTGTACCTTTTTTCATCAATTCTTTCAAAACTGAATTTTGTATTATATCCAAATTACCTGTAAATATTTGTTTGTGGTATGTATCATCACAATTGGAATATTTATTGGCAGACATACAGTCACAATTTTGGTTCACTGCGATGTCTTCAAGAGTAATTGAAGCCAGATATTTCTTGCAATTCATGATACTTTGTCCAATATCATTGCCATATTTATAGGAAATAATGGGGGGGGGGGGGGGGGGGGCGTGTCTTTTCTTTTTCATCCCTTGGGAGTCATGTCAGGAACAAATTTCAATTTGAAAAGGGACTGAATGTTTAGTGAATCAATAGTTTTGTGTTTGAAAGGAATGCTGCAAAGAATCTGATTCAATTTTTTTTTCTTATTAAAATCTGGTTTCCGAATAGTTGTTGTGAAAGCATACACAATTGCACAAATAATGGGTGGAAATGTGTGTTCAGAATAAGTAAGACCCAAATATTCATTGATTCTGGTTATATTTAGAATTGGTAGTGCTTTAAGAGCTATATGTAATTGATCAATGTCATTAGAGAAAGCCTGTAGTAAATTTTTAACAAGGTCTTTTGTATCCACATTTCTGAATTTCCTGTTTGTCCGTGATTTTCTTTGTCCATGCCTTCTTCTTCTTCTTCTTCTTCTTCTTCTTCTTCTTCTTCTTCTTCTTCTTCTTCTTCTTCTTCTTCTTCTTCTTCTTCTTCTTCTTCTTCTTCTTCTTCTTCTTCTTCTTCTTCTTCTTCTTCTTCTTCTTCTTCTTCTTCTTCTTCTTCTTCTTCTTCTTCTTCTTCTTCTTCTTCTTCTTCTTCTTCTTCTTCTTTGAACATCGGCCTAATTATTATGAAAAGGTGTGTGAGTTCTATGAAGAGTTGCAAAGTCCAAAGTCAGAACATCACCAAAGCCTAAAATTCTGTCACGGAGTACAAAGGGAAAAGCTGAATTATGTGTTTTGATCCAAAAATCCTCCATTTGTAATAATTTTCCGTGTGTGTTTTTTTTTTCTCCTGACTTGTCAGTCAGCTGAGCATTTACGATGGTCCTTCGTCCGCCCACTATTCACATTTTTGACTTCTTCCCCAAAGCAGCCAGACAGATGTACTTCAAACTTGGTGGGAATATACCTTGGGTGGGTCCCTACCAAGTTTGTTCAAATGGTTACAGTCCAGTGACTTTAACATTTTTTATGTTTTTGTTTGTTTGTTTGTTTGTTTTTTCTTCCTTTCTTTTTTTGTTTTTTTGTTTTGTTCATTTTTGGGAAAAATCTCTTAAAATCTTCTCCGAAACCAATCAGCAAATATCGAAATTGCATATGCACACTTCTTGGTACCCCTAAACCAGAATTTGTTCAACAAGTGGTGCTACCATTTTCTTTTATTTTTCAAGAATTTTTGTGTGTTTTCGCTATTTTAGACTTCTCCAGAGCCGTGGTGGATATGTTTCCGGAGAAATGGTAAAACCAAATTGTTCACTAGGTGGCACTGCTGTGGATTCCTGAGTTTTAACGATTTCTTCAATTCGGGAACTTGTCGGTAAATGCGCCTTTCTGATTGATTACTATGCAAGGCAATAGGCATTCGGTCCACAATTCACTTTTTCGACTTCTCCAAAACCGTCAGGCAGAATCATTTCAAACTGGGTGGGGGTGTACCTTGGGTAGGTCTCTACCAAGTTTGTACAAATGGTCAGGGTCCAGAGCTTTATCTATTTCTTATGGATTTTTCGTTAACTTTTGGCAAAATCTTTAAAAATCTGCTGCGAAAACTACTCCATCAATTGCTTCGAAATTGCATAGGGGCACTTGTGGGTACCTCTAGACCTTAATTTATTCAACACGTGGCGCTACAATTTTTTACTTTTCGTATGGATTTTTGGGTGTTTTTGCTATTTTTGACTTTTCAGCAGAACCGTCATTCGGATAAAGCTGAAACTTGGTGGATATGTTTCCTGTAAAAGTGTCAAGCTAACTGGTTCATAAGGTGTCACTACTATGGATTCCTGATTTTTAACGATTTTTTCCAATTCATGAATTAACCTATAAACGCACCTTTCCTTTTGATTACTGTGTAAATAAAATGGCATTCGTCCACCATTCACATTTTCGACTTCTCCTCCAAAACCAGCACCCGCATTTACTTCAAACGTGATGGCAATGTTCCTCTAGTGGGTCTCCATCAAATTTGTTCGAATGGTGACGCTCCAAAGATTTTTTTTATGAATTTTGTGGGGATTTTTGGCCAAATCTAAAAAGTCTTCTCTGAAACCGCTCACCCAATCACATCTAAATTACACACAGAGACTTCTGGTGAACCCAACTTTTAATTTGTTCACCAGGTGGCACTGCGTATTTTTCCAACTTTTTATGAATTTGTGTTTGTTTTTGCTATTTTGACTTCTTAAAAGCTGTCATTCAGATTTTGCTAAAAGGCTGCAGGAATGTTCCTTATGAAGGGGCCAAACAAATTTGTTCACTGGATGATGCTACTATGGAATCCTAATTTGTAACAAAATTTTCCTTTTTTGGGGGGTCCTTATCCTTGGCGTAGATTTTGATGAGAGGTTCAGGAAAGGCCATAACATTGATTTTGAGTTTCAAAGAGACCATAAAATAGAAGTTTATGGTTTGATTATAAATAAATGCAATACAACTTATGAGAGAGATCAGTTGTCATGTAAAAATGCCAAAAACAGAATATAAAAGATGTGAATAATTTAGGAAATGGAAAATGAATACTTTAGGGGCCAAATAACCAAACAAAACAAAACCAAACAGAGAGAAGAGCCAGCCTGGGGTTGTATTGCGGAGAAACGTTTGTATTGTAAGGCTCATCAATACAAGATTTTATTATCTTACAGCCTCACTTTCAAATTGTATAGGGACACTTCTGGGTACCCCCAAGACCTTAATTTGTTCAACAGGTGGAGCTTCACTTTTTGTATTTTTTAATGAATTTTTGTGTGTCTTTCTAATTTTAGACTTTTTCTCCAAAACTGTCACTCAGATTATGTTGAAACTTGGTGTTAATGTACCTTATGGAAGGGTCACACAAACGTATTCACTAGGTGGCATTGCTGTGGATCCCTGATTTTTAACGAATTTTTCAATTTGGGCACTTATCGGTAAATGCATGCACTTCTAGTTCTATTGATTACTAAGTAAGTCACTGGTGAATTCAATGGTAATTCACATTTTTGACTTCTTCTCTTAAACCGTTAGCCAGATTCTCTTCAAACTTGCTAAAGATTTACCTTGGGTAGGTATCTACCAAGTATGTTCAATTTGTTACGGCTAAATAATTTTTGTTCCTTTTTTTAGCATCACTGTGGATGCAACGGTAATGCACATTTTCGGCTTCTCCAAAACCGTGAGCCAGATTCACTTCACGCTTGGTGGGGATGTATGTTGGGGGAGTCTCCACCAAGTTTGCTTAAATGGTTGCGATCTATTGATTTTTAAATTTTTTTTTATTACTTTACTTCATTATTTTGACAAAATTAAGTAAAATATTCTCCATAAGCACTTAGCAATTTGTTTCATAATTGCATAGGGACACTAGTGGTTATAAAGGCAAGACTTACATGGTGCATCAGTGACCTCATTATCAAGGTCACAGGTCTACTTACATGAATTTTACTGTTAGCGTCATGACCTAACCTATGACTTTATTATTGCACACGGTTGTGGTCCTGTATTTGAGCCAAAATTACCCAGTACATGAATAACCTTGACCTTATTTCCAAGTTACAGGGTCAATTTTCTGAATTTTATTGATTACTTGATAACTTGAGAAACTTTTGAGCCATGACCTTGACGTTGTTCATGGTGGTGGTCCTCTGTTAAGGTTAGACTTGCACAGTACATGGATGACCTTAATCTTATTCTCAAGGTCACAGTGCCACTAATGTGAGGAATTTTTCAAGTCAGCTGAGTACAGGCTGTTCATACAACCCTCTTGTTATATGACTTCTTTCTTTTGCTTCGAAGTCATTTTCGACTTTTTTCTCCAAAACTGTCACTCAGATTGGTCTAAAACTTGGTGGAAATGTAGCTTGTAAACGGGGATAAACAAAATTTTCACTAGGTGAAGATACTCTTGATACCTGATTTTTAACGGATTTTCCAATTCGGATGCTTGTCGGTTAATGCATGCATTCATGTTAATTGCTATTATGGTGAGTGGGGATTGCAGTGGAAATTCACTTTTTTGCCTTTCTCTCAAAAAAAATGAAGAGATTCACTTGAAACTTGCTAGGGTTGTACCTTGGGTAGGTCTCTACCAGGTTGTTTAAATGGCCAAGTGAATTTTGCATTTTTAGTGAATTTTGCTGTGGATTTTGTTGCAAAATGTTAAAAAAGCTTCTCAGAAACTGCCCAGCCAATTGCTTCGAAATAGCAAAGAGACACTTCTGATGACCCCTGGACCTTAATTTGTTCAACAGGTGGTGCTGCGTTATTTCTGTATTTTTTTTTCACGATCGGCAGGGGGATATGTACATGTTAGCAACAGTGATCATGGTCTGAAACAGAGGTGACCCTGATATCATAGTTCACATGGCCACTTCAGTCTGTGCTTGCAAGGTCAGCTGAGCACAGGACTGTCACAGTCCTCTTGTTTACAATTTAGTTGAAGAAATGAACAAATGAACAAATGAATTTTAAAAAATCCAAAAATCATTGGAGCGAGACCATTTGAACAAACTTGGTAGAGACCCACCGAAGGCACATTTCCACAAAGTTTGAAGTGAATCGGGACAGCGGTTTTATGTATGGGATATTTTCACAGTAAAGGAGGTTGAAAACCTCACTAGGATGCACACTTTTATTCTTAGTTATTGTTTATTTTTTTTAATAGGAGAAACGTGTTTTGGACATTTTTCACAGACAAATTTGAAAAGACAAGTAAATATTAACACAGGATAGGTGGGGCATATATGTGAATGACACCATGGTTGTACTATTATTTGAGATATATTCTGTCACTTTTGGGAATTGTAATGTACCAATCATACACTTGTGTAAATTTTGGTCGTGACAATATGTTAAGTACAAAAATGTGCAGGTATTCTGTATTGTGCCATTTAATTTCTGACAATATGCATGCACCTATATGACATTGTACCCACGTTGTGTATTTTAACCCCTTCCTCCTTTTGGTGAGAACTGAATCAATAGCTTGAACTGCCCATTTACTGGGGACCATATGTTGATGAACGTCTCCATACGATTCCTATCATAGCACGTTTTCCTGCCAGGGCATTAGTCTTATCCAGCGATCTCGCTCTTGGGCGAGAATCTTTGTCCAAGTTCCCTGCACCTGTTCATGTGAATAACCTTTTTCAGGCAACCCTTGCTTGCAGCGGTCCATTTTAATTTCTCGAGTGGTGACCGGTGCTGGCCTGCGTTGAAAGTGATGGTTCGCGTTCAATATAAATGTACCCCAGCGGTAACATGAAATTGCTAAATATTTTAACTTAAGGAAGTTCTCATTTGTTGCTAAAGTAACTTTATATTTATTGAATAATGATGTCGGTTGAATGCTGGTCAGCATGTTTCCACGTTTACTTGTCATTAGGCTTAAGACAGAAACAATGTAACTGTGATAAATTGTACACACCCAAATTCATTTCAGCAAGTATTGTACATGTCGTATCCAAAGGCAACACTCGTCTGTTAGATAATTGTGTTGGTTGTAATGGAAGCCATCAAAATTTCAGTGTTTAAAAGACACACAAAAATCCACAGAAAAACAAGTTACAGTTTAGTGCGTGTCATATCTCCCCCTTCCCCGCCCTCACTTTGGTGATTTACATTGGATCGATAGGGCCCCTTTCCCAATGTTTTCTGGTCAAAATACTGTAGTATTAAGCACTGTCATGTCAAGACATGGTCTGCACCTTTATATATATATATATATATATATATATATATATATATATATATATATATATATATATATATATATATATATATATGTCTGTGTGCCAACACAGACATATTGTCTTTCTAGGAATTCTTTCTTTCTTCTTTCTTTACAGGCAAATTTGTCCGACATTTCATTTGAAAAGTACTACACGTAGAAATTCCAAACTTGGCACAATTATACTTCTGTAGATAAAGTCTGACCTTTTCATAATGAGAGGTCATGCTTTTCAAAATTATGCAAATGAGGGCTAATTAAAGTTTTAAATCTTCACTACCTTATATACTATAGTAGATGTGGTTCCGAGTATATAGGAGTTCGATCATAGCAAGGTAAAGGTCATCTCAAATGTCAAGGTCATGTCAAGGTCAAAGGTCATGTCAAGGTCAAAGGTCAATTTTAAGCAAAAATGTTATTTTTGAGGTCAAGGTCCACTTCAGTTAGAGGTCATCTCAAGGTCAAATGTTATTTCAAGGTCAAAGGCCACTTTAGATGGTAGCTTTCTTCTAGCCATGACTTGGTTAATTTTTATCCAATTTTGATCATGTTGGGCTCCAATTGTAGCTATTGTAACCCTGCACATTTTTAAAAGTTACATGTGACCTCTAAATGTCAAAGATCATGGCCATTTGGACCTTTGAAAGTTTCATCCCGTCTTAACTTGGCAAGTTTCCATCCAATTCTAGTCATGTTGGACTCAAATTGTCGGTATTGCAACACTACACATTTTTATAACAAGATGTAGCCTCAAAAGGGCAAAGGTCAATGTCATTTGGACCTTTGAAAGTTTCATCTTGCCATAACTTGGTCAATTTTCATCCGATTTGGTTCATGTTGGGCTTAAATAGTGGGTATTGTAAAACTGCGCAATTTACATGTGACCTGTAAAGGTCAAAGGTCAAAGGTCAAAGTCATTTGGACTTTGAGATTTGCATGCAGCCATAAGCTTAATATAATGTGAAGTACCAAAGGATAAAAGTTGTCGCATTTAATATTTACAACTTTTGAAGGCACATAGATTTGCTTTGAAGCAAATCTTCTTTTCTAGTCGTGTATGTATTGCAACATACGGCCGATGTTTTCTTGTGGACATCTGTAATTCCAACGCATTTTCATAGACTTTGGTTTTGTGTAATACACAACTGAATGGAACTTTTTCGCCTATTCTTCCTCCAAGTAAGATATGGCAACTCAAGATCGCACATCGATGTTTTTTTATTTTCTGGTAACATGCTTGGTAAGTGTACCTGTTTTGTCTACGCTAGCTTAGACAGTCTGTCCATACCTATCACCATTTTACATTGGAACTACAGCTTCCGATCAGCAAAAGCTATAACATATCATTGCGATGATATACATCAAAAGTAATTGATGAACATGCGATTCATTTTTACATTAATGGTATCACACATAGGTTTTTGAAAATAAACAACGATCCATCATTCATATACTGGGTTCTCAAAACTTACTACGTCATTTAAGTCGCTGATATACATAGACTTTCTGTAAGGGTTTTTCCTGTGCCTTAGGACCAAATAAACAATCGCTAATGCGCCCACAATTAACATTGCCACGGCCCCCAGTGTTGCACCAATGATAACAGGGGCTCCCACACCTGTGTTCTGTGGCTGTAAGTCGACAGAGGGTGCCACTGTCGTCGGTGACATTGACGTCCTTGATCCTCGATTTGATGCTGTGGAAGATTTGACAGTCACATGACTGAATCTAACTGCTGTGCTGGCTCGACGGCTTGTGGTCCCAGACTTCATGCTGTTTACCGTAGTTTTTACACTTGTTGTTTTTTCACTGGACACAGGATGTAATGAGGACCTTGGAGACGACTTTCCACGGCTTGTGGAAAAAGACGTTGTTGACGGAATTATCGTTGGCGTGGAGGAAACAACGCTAGGTGTTGAATCTGAAAGAAGATACGCACGCAAGAGATGTTGAATCAGACCAGCTGGACATATTACTGTGTGCATAAGTCTACATGTACACGAGCGGGCCTACATTATCAAGCCGTCCACGTGGGGGTATTCTGTGCCTTCATGGGTTTTATTACTGGCGTTTTGAAAGTGTCTGGACAAAATCTTTTGTGGTTGTATATCATGCACCCAGATCTATTAGATCTTGAACTCACACAAACATACCTTAAGTTGAAAGGTATCCCGTCTGTGCAGCAGACAATTTGTGTCTATAATATGTTCCAAAAATGTTGGTTACCCACACTATGTTCCAAAAATGTTAGTTATGGCCAGTAATATGGCAGATGTACATTAATAATTACGCAAGCATAATGACTGCAACTGTGGAAAACACCTGAAAAACTGTTGGCTTGGAGATGAAAATACGAATGCTTTCTTTCTTTCTTTCTTTCTTTCTTTCTTTCTTTCTTTCTTTCTTTCTTTCTTTCTTTCTTTCTTTCTTTCTTTCTTTCTTTCTTTCTTTCTTTCTTTCTTTCTTTCTTTCTTTCTTTCTTTCTTTCTTTCTTGCTCTCTCGCTCTTCCCTCCCGCTTTTTTGCCTTCTTTATGAGCCATAAATGTTTCAGAGCGTCCATAAACAGTGAAACTTGGGACAAATTAAAAAAAAAAATGCTCGTATGGTAAGCACAGATAACTACTTACAAACACTACAGGTAGGACCATGGAATCCTGCTGGACAATAGCAATAAAATGTGTCTATGCTTTCCACACAGCGGCCCCCATTGGCACACGGCAACCGACCACAGAATCCTGGCGCTACCATATAACAAGTATCACTGTTACGGATCCTCACATATATTGAAGGAAGCAAGTACGAGCACAGAACTGTAGATGGACATACAATATGTAGCTATTGACACTGCAAGTATAATTCACATCTACTGAATCCATAAATAGGCTTAATGTAGCATATTCTGATGTCATCATCATCATCATCATCATCATCATCATCATCATCATCAATCTGTTGTGGCAATGGCGTGGAACGAACTAGAAGGTGATTCGAAATTATCAAACATCTCTGACCATTAATACTATTGAACTGGATTATATATCTATATCTATATATATATATATATATATATATATAGTTGAACAAACTACTGCGCCTTGTTGTGTTGCTAAAATTTAAATAGCGATTGAAATTCAACAGCAAACGGACACTTTAGTTCAACCGAAGAGGCACAGTTGGTTTGCGACAAATACATTTCTGGTACTCATGCTTGTATTGCAAGGGAAGGAAATTACCGAGACAATTTCCATCTCTGATGGTAATATCGTCCACCGCTATGTCACCTGTCTCAAAGGCTCCGCGCACTCCTTCTATGACAACCTGAGCAAAAAGAAAAAAATAGTAGTCTATTTAGCAAAGTTAACACTTCCGGCTAAAACCGTCGCAACGCGCCCATATGTACGCTTTTTGTCGGTTTCAGTGTTTTTATTTAAGTTTCTCGTCAATAGAAAGCATTTTGAGTGCGACGTATTGTAGACAAAATTTATCACGGCAGCATGCCCAAGTAAATAACTTTCTGTTGACTTTATCTTATTCTTACCAAAGAAAGGGTGAAATATGAGTCCCTGATCTTGTTGTGGTGTCATAAATATTGACATATAAATTTTGTTGTTATTACCACTAATTATAGAGTAAGTTTAGCAACCTTCTGAAATTAGCGTAAATGATATGAAAGGTCATTTTAGTTATCTTGTTTTTGATAGATCAATACGTTGCTGCTGTTAACGGATTATATGGCTATACGAGAAAACTGAAAAAGGTAAAAATAAACTCAAAAACAGCACAAGGACAATGAAACACCCCCCCCCCCAAAAAAAAACCCCGCAAGTCCACGTATGGTTAACGATATTTGTAGCCGTTGTCCTCCTATGTACACTTGGAATTTGATTTTGTTTATTTTGTTTGCTTTTGGTTTTGTATTTATTTTATTATTATTATTATTATTATTATTATTATTATTATTATTATTATTATTATTATTATTATTATTATTATTATTATTATTATTATTATTATTATTATTATTATTATTATTATTATTATTATTATTATTATTATTATTATTATTATTATTTTGTTTCTTTTTTCCCCAAATTATAATTTAGCGACAAATAGGCAGCAGGTTATGAGAATTATCGACAATGAATTAAACCTACCCTTATATCTTTTTTATGGTTCAGATTAATTTCAGCATACTTCCAACTTTGACCTTGGTCGAAAGATAAAGTCCATGCTGGAGTTTTTGGAACGGACACATCGAAGGCTTGCACATAGATGTTTAATGAATTAACGTCATCACCATACATGAAGTACCAGAAACCCAAACAGCGTCGCTTTCCAGGCGAAATATTTGGAGATATCAATCTGGCATAATCTTCGTCATCTCCAGGTTCTGATGTATCTATCAGTAAATATGAACCTAAAAATTGTAAAGGAGACTATGACATAGTCCTTAGCTTATATGACATACACATTAAAATTTTGTCAAAGATTGGAATTATTCAGGCAAATCCTCTGGATCTTCAAACATGATACCAGCAGTTTTCTTTTCACCAATAGTCATACATCAGAACATCGCGCCAAATCCTGCACTTTTCAAACTCATGCACAAGTACGTCACTTAGGCGAAAAGGTTTCAAGCGTGCTTTTCATCTCCGTTTCCCCCTAACCTTCTTAGTCCCGACGTTCTGTAATTCACAGTTCTCTTTATTTTAGAGCATTCCCTGTCTCATGTCACGAGTAACCTTACATTTTGTTTTGTAAATTGGTGCTGTTGGCATACAAATACAAAGGTATTATCTATTTATCTCGTTATCATCATCATAATATGTAACCGGTCATTTATTGACTTATTTAGCCATCATGTATATTCTTCTCCGATTCATTTTTGATATTAAATAACACATATTTAAATTAAATATTGTACTATTGTAAATCAAACAAAATATTTCATGGAGTATGTAGGTACAAAACGTACTTTTTTGTGTCATGAATTATGGGCGAGTATTTTAATTGGATTTCAAGGTAAACATGTACTTGACGGTATATTTCAGGACACTGCATGTGGTAGTTCAGTACAGCCTGAAGGTCAACACCACCGGTGTAAATGTAGTCCCATAAAGCATTGTCAAAGCCTACGTAAAAAATCCTCTAGGTTTGCAGATAGTTCTTAACGGTCACAAAAAATATTTCGAAACAGACCCTGACAGACACAAAGAAAATGTATGCAAGACCTACGGGACATGACAAAGTGAAAACATAAAAGGAAGAGAGGGATTAAAAATTTTGAAAAATATGAAGCATGTTGACCTTACTTGTTATGTAAAATTGACACTATGAAACAAAACAATCAAACGTTTTAACGTATCAAAATAAACTTATTTGTTTTTATTACTTTTTAAACATTTTGCATAAAAGATTTCATGAATTATGGAGGGAACCAGGTCTTACTAATTTCCGTAATGCCCCCCCCCCAAAAAAAGACAAAGATTTTTCATCAGTTTAGTCTGCAGACTTAATTATCAATATCGTACCAATTTCGCATTTATGACCCTGTTGGCACGCTGTTAATATCACTGTCGTAGCTTTTGCAAGTTGAATTTTGATAGTCGGAAAACCAAAAACTAACAGTTTTAAAAACTCGTATATACGAGAAAAAACTTGTAATTACGAGATAAAACTTGCAATTACGAAGAAAACTCACAAGTTTGAGTTTTAAACCTCGTTATTACGAGAAAATACTCGTAATTATGAAAAAACACTCGTAATTTTGAGTTTTAAAAATCCTTAATTTCAAGAAAAAACTAGTAATTATGAGTTCTTTAAACAATAATTTTTCACTTTTTTTTAGGTTGTCCTCCACGGTTGATTCATCTTCTACATGCAAGATCTTTTTTTTTTTTTTTTTTTTTTTTTTTTTGCGTCCGGCAGGTCTCGAATTAATTTCTATGTCTTCTCATTTTAATAGGCACCGGGTCAACAAGTACATGTATTTCAATCACAGTTATGTTGCAGTGATTAATATTTCTTTGTTTTGTTTCCTTGCTTACTAAAACAAATGTACAAGTCATGTAAATTTCCGCTAGAAAGTCGTAGTATTGCCAAAAATATTTTAATCGAACTGGCGTCTAGATCTAAGTGAGAGTGCGAGACAGTATTCCAGAACATGTTTACAATGCAGATTAACAGAATTACGGTTACTTCCGATATATCAGTGTTCGAAAGTGCGGCCCTATTTAAACGAGGACATGATCATAGTTATGTGTACCTGATACACAGTTGCTTCCTTACGTCATAACAATTGATGGTTAAGCAAGTCCATCACTTGTCATTTTATTTAAAAACGAATCTAACTTGCCATCTCGAATGTCGCAAAGTTCACGAATAATCTGTGCTTTTGCATTTTTTTTCAAAGATTCAGGTCCATGTACATTCTTCAAAAAAAAAAATGATACAAGCATAATACACAAAAATTATGTTATTTTAAAATCATCTGTATGAAATGCAAATCCGCCCATCTCGTTTTGATCTTTCCCTCCCAGGCCATTGTGAACACAGAAAAATATGTTATAAATTAATAACGATCCTAAGGTAAAGTCTGACTGAATTCACTTTCGTGTGTGTACTTCAGTCTGAAAGGTGTTTCCATATTCACAGGACCCCAGTGAGACTCACATAAAGAGAACCCCAGTGAGACTCATATAAAGAGGACCCCAGTGAGACTCACATAAAGCATAAAAACGGTAAGTACCTCTTCCAGATGTGTGATCTTTGGTGGGTCCAGTGTCTCTCACTGGCCCTTGACAAATCTCTTCCTTCTGCTAAGCTCCACTGAATAGGTGATGATGGGTCTAGGGTGTACATACAGAGTCCAGAATCGAAGTTGCAGTCATATTGGCCACCAGAGGCTGCTGTCGTGGTGCTTGCAGGCGGCGGATTTGTCAATCCTGCGATCAAAGTTTTGCATGATTTGGTGAAAGATTTGCTGTCTTGTAGTTAAACAGTCTATACAGACGTCAGCATTGATCTAATGTCCTTTACAGTGATACCAATGGGATTCATGTACATGTCTGGGATGTCGTTGAAGTTTAAGTATGTAATTTGATTGTATTCGCTGTTAAAAAGTGGCACATACGCTTATGCAGAGTAACGATACTGAAACGGGGGGGGGGGGGGGCGGACCGCAACGAAAGGAAAGGAGAGCTTTTACAAACCAAGTCCTTTCGGTCATTTCCATGACAAATGCATATATGTCTGCGGTCCGAGTGAAAATTGATGTTGCTGTGGTGCTTACGTTTAACTGACAACCAGAAACAAATGTTAAAATGACGATATAAATCATCTAAACGCGCGTACTCACACACACACACACACACACACACAATATATATATCTATTATATATATATATATATATTGCTTTGTTTCGAAACGACGAATATTATATTGTAGTCACAATTGCTGAAAGTTTCTTCAGAACGTTTATTTTAACGGTTTGAGGAAATTTGAAAAAAGGTCTATGAGGTATATTAAGGGTGCCAATCATCTTGGCCAGGCAGGGATTCAATTTTATTTGACGTAAAATCATTGCTAACCCCCGAGAGCGCACAAAGTTCTCACATACAGGAGGCAGGCACGTTACACACTTAAAATGAATAATTTCTCTGTCTAAAATGCTGCAGCAGTCACCATTATTTTAAATTGGACTTAGAGAAAAACACTGGGCCAGAGTGGACTGCCCGAACAGCAGGGTAGGGCATTGGCTACACAAAGTTTATGTCATACTCGCCATACAATGTTAGCGCAGTTGAAATGAGCGTATTGTACACTCTTCCTTATTTTGTTTCCTTTCAATGACCACTTCTTCAGATTCTGTTTCTTTTAATGCATCGCCGTTATAGGGCGACCGGACATATTGTGGCTTCGAACAATGGAGGCTGCTGGTGTAAAGCTTCGGTGCTTTGGTTTAAACATATTTTATTGACGCAATTAGGAAACAGGGTGTGCCCTATATATTAATCTTCTTGCACACACAAGAGAGACAGAAGATTGACAACACTTAGGACTGATGCAAAGAAAAACGCTACAATGACCAGGACAGCTAGAGTGACAAGTCACACGACTGGAAGAATAACACAGCACGGTACAGCAGTACTTTGCACATCAGAACTGCATGCTGCTGTTTGTAGGAACTAATATTTACTTCTGTGTTCCGATAGAATATCCTATTAAAGCTGTTAATGGGGAGAGAGAATCTCTCTCTCTCTCTTCTCTCTCTCTCTCTGTCTCTCTCTCTCTACATGTATAAACATACACACACACACACATATATATATACATATATATATATATATATATACATATATATATATATATATATATATATTATATATATATATATATATATAATATATATATATATATATATATCCATTTAGCGTAAAGTAAAAAAAAAACAGTTAAAAACTCGTAACAAACTCACTTTCTTCACAGGATCTCCCGATCCAATCAGTTGTGCATGCGCAGTAGTAAGTGCCCACACTCTCAATGCACGAGCCGCCAATTTAAACATAGGCCGTCTTGACAAAAACTTTTGCCTGGATACAATAATTTAAAAGAATATAAATATTTTCAACTCATTATCGGGTACTATCAATTCCGACGGTTAGTATTTTTAGAACGTGTTACACGTAAGCGTTATGCACATTACAGCTACCTAAAACACATTTTATAAGATGATTTGTTATTCTTTCGCTTCCCTTATCTGCCTGCCTCTTTCAGTGGCTTGCTAATCATAGAATAATCTAGTCAGCCTTCGACCATTGTGGTTCTACCTCGCTGTCAACCATCCACTTAAGAACCACGTGAGATAAGCGGAGGTGGCCTGCAGGTCATAGCGTTTGTTGACCTTGCAGGACTTCACACGTGCTTTTCCTGGGCTCCAGTTTCCTAGCTGTTGCAGCACTTGTGGGCTTCTTTTAATTTTTGTTTATCTTTCCAATTTGTGACAGTTTCTGTCCCAACTGTTTTTACCCAACAGTTTCTGTGAGTTTATCGGTGTTAAAACTGGCAGTTTTTGCTTAAAACAACATCATGTTGTCAGATGAGGAAACCCCCATTAACCATGCTGATGGTGAGAAGAGAGACAATGGGCCAAAAGAGCCAACTGAACTTTCTTCAGGTCAGAAACGTGATGCTGAGACTAATGACAGACTCAGCGGGCTGGAAGCCAATAGAGAAAAAATGGCAAAAGCCATGAATGAAATGGGACAGGCTTGGAAGAACTTAGCTACACCAACAGCCGGCACATCAAAGAAAGTGCAGCCTCTGAATAGAAAGAAGCGCAAGATAGATCAGATTTCTGATAATGACGAGAACATGAAGAAGAATATGATGAGGGTGCTGATATCAGCAGCTTCCGTGGTGAAGACCAGCATGCGGATCAGGATAGGAATACTTCCGGTGAAGATCTGCTTGATGAGATGGATGGATCTCTGTGTTAAAGACGACCTGCAGGCCATCTCCGCTTATCTCACATGATTCTACGTTCCTGATCTCCAGCTCGGTAGAACTTCAGTCAAACTTTCTTACCAGGTCAATCGTTTAACTATTTTATATCGTACAGCTGGAAATATACTCGCCGTTACAAGAACCATCTTGAAGGGAGATATCATCTACTGCAATATCGCCGGTAGGGACGATACCGGTCACGCCTTCAACAACCACCTGAACAATAAATAAATGTCTCAAGAAATCATTTTTTTATTGTTCACTTATCTTTCTCGTCAGTGTGCATGAAAGATTACATTCTCTGCACATACCCATTCGCTGAGCAAGAAATTGACACAGACTGTGAAAAATGACAGTATGAATTAAAATACAGGGCATCTTGAAAATGTTTAGCTATGAATTTTTAAATGCTTCTTTTTCGGTTGTTTAGTAGGAATGTGGCGCTGTTTAAGCATACATCCCTGTTCTCTAATGTTTATGATCATTATCCATGCACAAGTGAAAAAATTAAGGCAGCAATCAGTGTCCCCATGTATATAACATGCGGTCAAGAAACAAGTTGTCTCACTGACCATTTGTTTAGACATAAGCTTGTTGACAATGTCAGATGTTCTTGCGACCACAAAGGAGAAACAACAACGCATATTTTCAGTTGGTTGCCCACTGTACACCGTTTAGCAAAGTAAATTATTGTCACCTTCACCGGCCAACTTAAACATAACCAGCATTCTCTTGTTTTGCAATCAAAATAACAAGTATACTGTCAACAAAAGTATATTTGAAGCATGTCAAAAATTCATTATTGAGACCAGAAGATTCTAAATTACACATTATCCTACTCACAGCTCATATAATTTTAATGTAAACGGTAAATGTATATATATATATATATATATATATATATATATACATGGTTGTGCGGATATTTGTCTGTCATCTTTGTATATGTGAATTTTATGTATGTAACGTGGAGAGGAGTTAGTATAATTGTTGTCGCTTATTCTCCAATACATTTTCTTTGCAAATGAAATATGTTTAAATTAGATTAATGAATTATACCATTAGGCAGTTTTTAACAAAAGGTCGGAGCAAAATGTTGGTCAAGGTCTTTCTATGATTCGTTTGCAAGCTGTACAAATCATGCCAATCGACGGTAGTAATATACGCATGAATGGTAATTACTTCTCGTTCTATACGCATGGGTATAAGCGTAAATATGAAGAACTCTGGGGGAAGTGTTATCACACCTGCCATACAAGTCATTCGGAGCATAAATTACCTTTCGATGCGTATTCATAGTCAGTGTATGCACTGTAAAGTTATACATTTACCTGGAAATCATAAGTGTAATTAAGGTACACCTCTCCCTGCATCCAGCTGTCACCCTGATTAAAAGACAGGGACCACGCATCAAAGGCTTCCTTCATCACAGGTTTCACTTTTATGTTCAGCGTATTTATGTCATCTCCATACATATGGTACCAAAACCGGAAACAGCGCCCCCTACCACCAGTTATGACAGGTGATAAAAGCCGAGCGAAGTCTATGTCAACTGGCTGAGATGTGTTTATGAATATGTACTGCCCTGTTAAAAAGCATAATGTTTTCTATAGCGCCATTGTTCGAATACAACGTATGAACTCATTTGGGTGAAAAATATTTATACAAACTGTCATGAGCGGTATTTCTGTTTGGGACGAAGTGATTGTGAGCAGGAAACCACTCACTGCTTCACGGCTCGTGATTTCCTTGCGCAGAATCACTGAGTCCTAACCTGACAAACACGCGAATGATAGTTTGTATTTATCCCATAATGTTTCTGTGGAATATTCTCTTTAAGTACACAACAAATAAGAGTTTTTAAGGAAAAAAAAAAGACCAGAAATAGGTAGAAAGCATTACCATTCAACACGGCCATGTGCGGATGAATCGGTCTATTTTTCTAGATGAGTAATGCGGTACTATGTGATACGGAAAGCTGATGTGATAGCCGTATATAACACATACCTTTATTAACCCCCCCCCGGGCCCTATTATGGGATAAAGTATGTGGACTCACCTTTGTGACAGTCTCTAATATTTCTGAACAAATTCAATATTTTCAAGGTGTACCTGATAACTATTCATCACTGAATGCTCCAAACTGGAATGTGCTTCACATTAGTCTTCTTGAATGTCTTAAAATAGGGGCATAATTTAAAAATTGCAAACGGGTATGCGGTGTTTGTGTGAGGCTGAACGCACACAAAAGCAACCAGTTGTCATCATCCCTATGAAGATTGAATGTTCTACAGATCAACATCTCATAATATGATCCATGATGCAAATGATTTAAATCAAAACTGTCGGTATGTAGTGCACAAACCTTTGCCAGAAGTGTGATCCTTTAGTGGTCCTGTTTGTCGGGAAGGATCCCTTCCTTTTCCAAGGGACCATATGATACCAGAGGCAGGGTCAGGTTTATAGTCACAAAAGCCATTGTCAAAGTCACAATCAAAACTAACTTTGGGTCTCGTTGTAGTTGTAGATGGTAGATGACTAGATGAAAAACCTGGACCTAAAAAGGGATGGTTAATATTGATATTAATCTGTCCTACGATCTTCAACTATTGAATTGTTCCGGAAGAGTGTCCAAGGCCTATTTGACTGACGTTTGTATGAGCTGCTAGGCTATTAAAGCAAGGTAATATATTGTATGAATATACTGCTTAGAGAATTTGCTTGATTCTTGTGTCAACGCACTTTACACCTGATGTATTTTCGTTTAATCCAATCCCGCTCAAATCGCTCCCCCCCAAAAAACGCCTGGATGTAAATTGTGTCTGCCTTTAATAACATTTTTTTTTGCTAAATTTCTCGTTACAAAAAAACGTTTTTCGTTTTTTTTGTTTTATATATATATAATATATATATATATATATATATATATATATATATATATATATATATATATATATATATATATATATATATATATATATATATATATATTTTGTTGTTGAGATTTGTATGCAGGACTTTTCATGATATGATGGCACTCCACGAGGTTAATAGCTTTCCCTGGCTCGGGTTGGGCGAAAGCAGGTTGGGTGCATAGCCCCCAACCTACGCCGAGGAAAACTGTTGACTCAGCTGTACCCTGACCAGCACAGGGTTAGGGTGATCACGAAAGAGTTTATATTTATGCATGTATATTTTACACAAAATTTCTAATACGCCTGATGTTCATTTCAGTAATTTCCACCCAACAATGGCATCACTTTGCATCCCATTGAACTTTTTTTATTTTGTTCCTGGTTTGTGTCGAAGCTGAACGTTTGATTATCGTTGGTTTGGGCTTTAGATTAACAGTTGAGGAGTTCAAATCACCGTAAGATCACGGTAACATTTAAGAGTATAACATTTTCCTAATATATTGTGTGGTTAAAATAGAACACCGGGTCTTGTTCACTGCAAAACACAAGTCCTGTGCTTGAATAAAATGTTTGTTGTTTCCTTGAAAAAGCAGTATTGCAGAGGTATTTGCAGCACTGTTAAGATGCTAATTTGCTTTAGATTGTGTCATTTTGAGAGTGAGGACCTGAGACAAAGTTGATCTATTGTGTTCAGTTGCACAAAATACCAATTCCACAGATAAACCACTACACTGTGGTTTGCAAAATTATTTGACAAAGTATACTTGTAATATAAAAGAGTGGGTCAGACATGTATCCATTAGACAGTAAGTTATGACTGTACAAAACTTGAGTTGCTTTTCCTCTACACTTGTGCAGCTGCTAATGTTATACATATGTTGGTACTCAACTAGCTGTACAGCTGCTAATGTTAGACATATGTTGGTACTCAACTAGCTGTACAGCTGATAATGTTATACATGTACGTACGTTGGTCACATCTCTTCCCGGTCCATTCATCGGTGCAAGCACAGAAGTACGTGAAAGCGCTCTCAACGCAAGTGCCACCGTTGAGACACGAGTTGTTACCACAGAAGCCAGCAGCTTTGTAAAAAAAAAAAAAAAGTCATTTGACCACTTCTTTCTTCATACTATGAGGCACGGAGGGTAGAGATGTTGAAATATAATAAAAAAATCGGGAATCAGGGCCTGTGTGTCTAGGCTTGTCTATGAAGACTCCCTCACAAGGTGCATGTTAAACAAAAACCAAAACAACAAACAAACAAACAAACAAACAAACAAACAAACAAACAAACACCCCCAAAAAAGACAACAACATGAAACTGAAATTCATAACTATGTGCCACCAAAAGCTGACATGTTTGATTCACATAAATTAATCATATTGATATTGCTGGTCGACTGCTGACTCAGAAAACATATGCCTGAATTGAAATAATGTATTGGAATGTTTCCGTTATAGTCCTATAAACTGCTGCCTTCTCACATGGGGAAATCCCATGCTCTGTTCGTTTTCGACCAGAATAAAATCAGTATGACAAAGTCTATTCAATCATTGCACTTTCATTACCATGGCAGCTGCACAAACAACGGGAATAAGATTTTGCAAAACAATTAATGTCATGATATGCTTAAAATTTTACCGACTAAAACAAAACAAAAACAAAACGAACAATAATCATTTAAAAAAAAGAGGGGAAAATCAGCAAATGCCAGCACACCACGTGAACAAACCAAATAGAAATCGAGTCTAGGTACATTCCCATCAAGTTTGAAGAGGATGAAAAATGCATTTTGTTGGAATAAGAAGTTAAAATAGTTCACACACACACACACACACACACACACACACACAAATAGAAACAAGGCGACTGTGTGAACAGGTAGTTCTCAGCTAACCTTGACATTCAACCTTTAAGTCCAATCCTGGTCTGAAGATACGCAGAGATTTTAGCACAATCTCAGTGATTGTGTTGGAGAAGAAGTCGAAAGTGGTGAAATTAAAGCAGTCGTAAAGAATCAGAAAGAACCGTAGCACCACTTGTTCAACATATTAAGGTTCAGACTCAGACTCAGACTCAGAATTAGTTTATTTGACAAAAAACAAAACAAAACAAAACAAAAAAAAAACAAAAAAACAAAAAAAACCCACCCACCCCCAAAAAACCCAAAAAACACCCCCCCCAAAAACTACAGTGTACATGGAATTTTCAAGATAGTATAAAATGATGATAAAGAGCAACATGTGCAAATCTAGATAATGTCAGGAGACAATCCATTAAGGCAGAGAAGACTGCTGCTATCATGGATGCCACCTCATGATGAGACTACGTTATGCAGGTTAGAACAAGAGAATAGCATGGAACTGCTTGCCGTATTCCCACGCCAATAAAAAAAAAAACAAAAAAAAAACACGACGACTTAGTCTTGGCTATGCTACCTTTTAATGAACGTTACGTTGTACGTTGAACGTTGAACGTTATACACTGCAATTAACATATACTGCATAAGTTAATATAAAACGATCATTCTCAACAATGTGACATTTATAATTTCCGCTGTAAGCTTAAACAAACATTCTTAATAAATCATGTATCATTTAGCGTTGAAATGATCTCCTTTACACGGGTGTAAATAACACTGTTTTACAGCTATATGAGCCCTGCATGGATACACGTAACCACATACAAATCATTTTGTGATAACTTGCATCAACAACTCCATAACTTCATGATACTGAATCACTTATACCATATCACTTGTACCATTTGTACAGGATGCCAGGCGAATAAACCTTAATGAACTTTTATAATGCATATGAACGCGAATAAATAACGCGCCTTTAAAAAACCACATATCCTTTTGCAAACTTTAACTGTTCTGTTTCCATACTTACAGGTATTTTATGCAGGCTCTGACATGACCAGTCTATTGTGTGAGAAACACAACATGAAATCCTGCAGTATGGTACATTATTTACATGTGCAGCGCTGTGTTAAGCTGTTCGCCCATGGTTAGTAGAATAGGGACCATGCCCCTTCAAATCCCGCGAACGGGCAGACGCTTGCTCTCAGTCGCTCTCTGTCGATGTCTATTCTCCGCGGCAACAGGGACGGACGCTTGCCGGGCGGTATTCGCCTTTTATACCACATTACGCTCAAAGACTTAATGCCAATCGGAAACCAATGACAAAGGACAGTATAAAAAAGAAAAACAAAAACAAAAACAAAAAAAAAAAAACAAAAACAAAAAAACTTTGCAGTCCTGTGTAACAGACGAACACGCACGGTCAAATGAATATGGGAACGATAGCAGCCAACGGAAAAAATGGTAAATGACGAAGCAAATAAGGACAAACATGGAAAAGACTACAAGTTTGTAATAATTCATTTCTGTATTACTGCGCTGAAATAATTTTAACACATATTAGACTTTTACATCACACTTTTGATCACAGAAAACTTGGTATGTTATTGATTAAATTACAAATGCAAATTTTGTATTTAACACTGCTTACACAATGAGACATCATGTAGTACACCAGGAAAATGAAAAAAAAAATACAGTAGGTGAAATTATCTCCATGGTAACTCCACTCAGATATCAGGTTCACGAATACATAACAACCACTCAAGAATAGTGTTTGCAAATACAACAATTCGAGATTATACATTTTAATTTATACTGCGAAACGTATCGATTGTTTACATAGTCTGAGATGGCTTTATAACTAGGCGTGTTAATTTTGTTTAAAATACATGTTTGTTTCATTAATAGATTGGATAACATAATTTCTAATACACTTTTCTCAAATTTCGGATGAACTCAATTTGGATACAGGCGATTTCGGTTTCATGCATCATACTAGCGAATTATGGATGCTTGACTAAGTTCGATAGTTTGGAAATAAATACAAAGAGATTTGTTTTGCTGTTTGAAAAAGAATCGCAAGCCATGGCGTTTAAATATACCTTCTATTTTAAGTAAATTTAATTTCTTCAATAATATAAGGGTGAGGTATGAGAGTTGCAGTTGTTATTGGAAATTATACGTTTAGCCTTCTTTTGTAAACTGGAAAGACGAAAATGTTGGAATATCCATGCAAGAATGGAAAAATTGAAGTGACACAAGATGAAAGATTTGTACATTATTTCAAAACTCGATTTGGGCAATTAAGTTTATTCAGGATTCCCGTTACTCTAGATATCTCATTTGAAATTTTATCAGTGTGAACTTTCCAGGTCAATTTTCATCCAAGGTATCGGCGAGCAAATCAAATGAACAAAACTTTTCTATTACGGTCCCATTGACTACACTATTAGGTATTTTGTACGTCACTTTTTTTTTGGGGGGGGGGGGTGTATTAAATTTCATGTAATTAATTTTGTCTACATTCAATGAGAGTTTGTTAATACAAAACCAGTTGCGGATTTTTTTTCAATTTATTATTTAGTACTGTAGACCTTTGTGCATTATTAATACTTGGAGATGAGTTGAAATACACTGAAGTACCTTGAAAAGTTTTATAATCTGCATACATAGTTATGTGAAAAAGGTTGAAACTAGTCGCCAGATCATTAACATTTATAAGAAATAAAAGGGATCCAAGAATGGACCCCTGGGGAGCAATTGTGCTAATATGAGAAGGATCAGATTTGGTTTCATCGTATTCAACATAGTCTGTAAGATATGTTAGGTAACTCCTAAACTACTGAAGCTGCCTATCTTGAATTCCATATGTACTTAATTTGAAGAGTAAGATGTCGTGGTCCAAGGTATCAAAAGCTTTGGAGAAATCTAAAAAATGTTGTAACTGGCGTGTTGCCTATGTCCATTTGATGTAGAATCTTATCGATAATTTCCCAAACAGCATGTTCTGTGGAATGCTGCTTTCTAAATCCATATTGACTATTCTAAAAAAAATTATAAGTTTGAAAATATGTATATAATTGGTTAGAAACAATTTTTTTCCAAAAACTTTAGATTTAGAGGAAAGAAGAGAAATTGGTCTATAGTTATGTAATAAATGAGGATCGCCCTTTTTGTAAATCGGTGCTACTCTTGCTATCTTAACTGATTAGAAAAATACCGGTTTGAAAAGACTGGTTAATTATTATTACTAAACTTGGACTGTTTGAATTGGAATCTATGTCCAATTCATACAGGTAAATGCCTTGGACGTTAAAACCAGAGGTCCCCAGAAGCATTGTTATCCAATTTCGAAGCAATTGGCGCACCAGTTTTGGAGATGAAGATTTTTCAAAAACAAAATGAACAATAAATCAATCCAAACTACTAAAGCGTGATTATTTGAACGAATATGGTAGAAACCGATCAAAGGTAGATGCCCACCAAATCTGAAAAGAAACCGGCCAGTGGTTTTGGAGAAGTCGAAAATGTTAATTATTAAGGGATGGATGGTAGACGGAGAAGAACGGATGACAAGAAGATAGCAAGCTGGCAATGAAGGTTGGCCAACATTGGGCTTATCTTTATTGCTTGCCTGGTAAGATCAGTTGCCGACAAGTCAGCTTTTAAAGGTAAAATTGTGTTCTTTTTTGTACGCGCGGGAAATGAAGATTCCAGATGACTTGCTTACAGATTAATGAAGGTATACGACTTAGATGTATACTGACCGCTGCATGACCCAGCTTGAATAGACACGTCGTCAACTGCTATATCGCCACTCGGATATATTCCTGCAATTCCTTCGATGACAATCTGAAAAAAGGATCGTAAATAGATTGCCCTCTCTCTGTCCCTGTCTGTCTCTGTCTCTCTGTCTCTGTTTGCGTGCCTGTTTGTCTGTCTGTCTATCTGTCTGTCTGTCTGTCTGTCTGTCTGTCTGTCTGTCTATCTGTCTGTCTCCCCCTTTCTCTCCCCATATACATAGATTCATACGCTACAGCAACTTTAACCATGCATCAAAATTGCACATTTTGCGACCCGTACATCACGTAATAAACATTAGATCTAACCACATTACAACGAACAACCTACTACAGTAAATTATAGAGATGTGACCAATGGCCCTTTTGGAATAGTAATGACGGTGAAGAAATAAAACAAGAGGGCTGTGTGAACAGCCCATGCTCAGCTGACCTAGGGATTCATCACACTTGTGCTCTGTGAACTTTGGATAGGATCAAGGTCACTCATGCACTATTGATTAAGTCTGACCTTTATGGAAGAAAGCTAACACGTGCAACATCAAGGTCCCAGTTCAAGTAGTTCTCAAGTTATAGTGAAGAGTACAGTTCATGTATGTTGCACTGTGATCCCAGAAATGAGGCCAAGGTCACTCATCTTCTGTCAAAGCGTGACCTTCATAGAGAAAAATTAACATGTGCAACATCAAGGTCCCGACTAAAAACATATCTCAGGCTATCAAGTGAACAGTGAAATTCATGTCAGTTGTCCTGTGACCTTGCGAATGAAGTCAAGGTCCAAAAATCACTGGAGCATGACGACTTGCACAAAATAAGTATACACTCATGAAAGGTACATTTCTACCAAGGTTGACACAAATCTGGCCAAAATTTGTTAAGTTTTAACTATTGCAATAAATTTCCGTGTTAAACTTTCCTATTAAACCTTTCTTTGAAGATTCATTTTTGTTTAAATTCCAAAAATCACTGGAGCGTGAGCGTTTGAACAAACTTGCTAGAGACCCACCCAAGGTACATCTCCACCAAGTTTGAAGTCAATCTGACTGACAGTTTCTTCAGAGAAGTCCAAAATGTGAATTAGCATTCGAATGCCTATTTACTTACTTAGTAATCAATAAAAAAAGATACATTTACCGATAAATACCCAAACTGGAAAAAATTCGTTAAAAATCAGAAATCCACACAGTGCCACCTAGCGAACATCTTTGTTTGACCCTTTCACAAGAACATGTCCACTAGGTTTCAGCGTAACCTGAGCGACGGTTCAGGAGAAGAAGTAGAAAATAGCAAAACCACACAAAAAAATCACAAAAAAAGAAGAAAAAATGCAGCGCCGCTTGGTGAACAAATTAAGAACTAAGAGCCTCTAGGAGTGTCCCTGTGTAATAACAAAGCGATTGGGTGAGCGGTTTTAAGGAAAGATCTTTTACGATTTACCCCAAAAGAGAACAAAAAATTCTTAAAAATCCAAAAATCAATGGAGCGTAACCATTTAAACAAACCTGTTAGAGACACACCCAAGGTATATTGCCACCAACTTTGAAGTCAATTTAGCGGATGGTTTCGGAGCAGAAGTCGAAAATGTGAATTAGCATTAGAATGTTGTTTGACTTAATGGTAATCAATAGGAGAGGTGTATTTACCAATAAGTACCCGGATTGAAAAATATCGTTTAAAATAAGGAATCCACAGCAGTGCAACCTAGTGAACAACCTTGGTTGACCCTTTCACAAGGAACATATCCACCAAGTTTCCGCTTAATCTCAGTGACGGTTCTGGAAAAGTTCAAAATAGCAAAAAAAAAAAAAGAAAAAAAAAAAAAAATGAAAATCCATAAAAAAATTGTTAAAAAATTCGAAAAAAGTGCAGCGCCATCTGCTGAACAAATTAAAAACTAGCAGTCTCTAGGAGTGTCCTTGTGGGATATCAAAACAATTGTGTGAGCAGTTTTGGAGAAGATTTTTTTAGATTTGCCCCCCAAAATAAAGAAAAAATGTATCACTGGAGCGTGAACATTTGAGCAAACTTAGTAGAGACCCACCCAAGGTGCATCCTCACTAAGTTTGAATTAAATCTGGAACACGGTTTTGTAGAGGGTTTGGAAATGTGAATTGTGGACGGACAGACGGACGGACGAAGGGCCATTCGATAAGTTCAGCCTACAGACAAGTCAGCTAAAATGTTGATACTGCTGGTCGTTTCCACATATTTATGCGCTGAAGTAACGGGTTGCTGCTGCCACCTGCCGGAATGCATCTTTCCTCACAGGAGAAGCGCGCAGGTGCAGTGAAAGGTTTTTCATCCAATGGAATAATACAGAATGAATTCAATGACTAGAAACGTTAGAGACAAAAATCTATTGGTGTTTGTATTCTATCTTCTGCATTTTAACTTTGCATCATGTCGCACTGAGGTGTGATGAAAAATTCACGGTTGGGGACTTGAAAGCTTTATGAAGAGGGCAAGCCACACGACTTGGTCAACACCTGACACATTTGGCCTGCATTATTGATTACGTTGTCGAAAGACTGTTCTTTCAGTATAAACAGTGCATGTCGAGTCACCATTCATTAAATAGGGAAGTACAGATAATATCCTCATGAAAATTAGCACAATTTTTGGAAAAAACATTACAAATTTATAGCCTAACTCTGTCTGGAATACGAACCGCCACACAAAAAATAGAAGGGCTGAAAAGCATTTAGCAATATCAAACAAGAGAACAGATGAAGACACGGATGGATGCATGGATGCACAGACGAACAGATGGATAGACGAGCGGACATAAATAGATGGATTAATTGATCAACTTATAAATAAACAAGTGAAAAGACGATCAGATCATGATAAGAGGTTAGCGATGGCAGTGACAGAGAATTGCATTGCCGTTTACAGCGAGGGTCGCATGGAGAGACAAGATGACACGCACATACAGTTTAAAATTTCAAGCTGAAATGGATTGAAGCTGCCACATTTAAAGTGATTTATATAAAAAAACAAAGATGAATAAATTGCTATTTCTAGCTGCCCAGGAGTACAATGTACATACGACAAATTTCATCTCTAAAATGAACCTTCCTTTCAGTCAGAACAGACTTCGTTACAACGTGCTCCAGTGAGAAAAAAGTATTGACTTTTTTATGTTAAAATTTAGGCTTCTCTCTATGAAGACGATCGGTAATTTTGGTCCTCACTACCTTGACAGAGACCTCATCGCCAATGTACTATGTGACAGTATGAGCTGTTGCAAGGTTTATAAATGTGAAAAAAAAGATCTAATACAACTTGTCAGCTACATCTTTTTCTGGTTTTCCCGACATAACAAATCGATCGCCCCCACGCCTTCTGATCCACGTTCCCGGCAATTAAGTAGGAAAGTAAAATCCGACATTGAATAGAAAAAGTAAAACTGAATATTTTCTCACTTCACTATTTAGGTCCAATGGGGATCTTTTCAGCATTTTTGTCTCTGTTAAATATAAGTTTATATTCTGTACTCTTTGAAATGTGCACAAACATGGTAATACATTGCAAATCCTGTCGTGCTTGACACATCATGTTCAAACTAGCAACCGTAGAGCTAGTGTTGTTCACTTAATGTAGGTAAGTAAATATTATGTTCGGCATGATGGATGGTTGAATTTACACGAATGTGCACTTTAATTTTACTGTTTGTGACACTTTCAACACGAAACAACAGCAACGAATATCTAAATGCACGAAGTGTCAAAATCAACTCAATATCTCGAAGACTTTTGATACATTTAACATTTTGCATTAAACCTTTTTTTTTTTTTTTTACTTTCAACACAGCTGATAATGGTACTGTATCCAAATTAAGATCACTCTACTTACGAGACTTTGGACGGTTATTACGTACTACAAAATTAATATTTATCGTCTATCATACAAAGTAGCTGGGATAAAATGATACAAGAAGAGAAGTTGTCATAGGGGCAAGGAAACACGTTTTACATATTTTTTAAAGAGTATTTTGGGGCGGATTTTTTTGTCTTTTCGCACAGACTATGAATGTTAATAAAAGCTATTTTCCTTATATTTACACACATATTAGACGTTATAAAAGTAATGCCTATATACAAAAAGGGAGACGAAACAAAATTTACAAATTATCGTCTCATCGCTATCTTACCTACACTCTCAAAAGTTTTCAAAAATCGTATTTGATCAACTGCATACTTTCAAAAATGTAAAGTATTTTACAATAGTCAATATGGCTTCCGTAAGTGCCATTTAACGGAATTCGCTATTCTGGAACTTGTCAATAAGATCATTCGACAAATGGATAAAGATAAAATACCACAATGTATCTTTCTCGGTGTGTCTAAGGCTTTCGACTCCACAGAACAAATATTTAACAGAAAAAACTATCATACTATTAAATTAACGATATTCCTGCAAATTTATTTGAAAATTCCTTTACAAATCTTAAACAAGATGTTGAATTTGATTGTGCAGAATCTACTGTTCAATATATATCAACTGGAGCTCCTGAAGGGTCCATATAAGTTTGCATTTATGAATAGCTTTCAATACCAGTATAACTCCTACCCGGCATTAACCTCACGACCCTTGGATGGCAGTAATTTACGTTTCCGTATACCTTGTCATCAGTACACGTGTCACTGACATCCTGTTTTTCAGATCGTATCCATTATGTAACAATGGTAAATATATTCCTGTGACTGACTTATTTTCTGGTTCCATATTAACTAAAAACGTACAATGAGATAGAATTTTGTACACCCGATTATTGGGAGCTGGCCGTGGACTCTCACAAACAGTGGCACATGACTGAAAAAGATGAAACACCAGCCGCCTATCGGTCTTCGCAGCTGCGTAGATGAGGCGTGAATGTGGTAGCTATCCAAACCAGTGTTATCTGACGTCTCGCAATGTACGTACGCATTACAGTCACAATTATGACAAAATCACATTAATTTTGAATTTGACATATGAAATTTGAAATTAAATGTCTCCTACAGGAAAACTTGTTGCATAAACTCTCAATTAAACTGGCTCATGCCGAAAAAAAGTTTAAACTTAAAAAAAATCCGCAGCTATGGATCACCAGAAGAGCATAAACTTGAGCTCTATCGCCGACAGGGTGTTACGGAAAATGAGCAATAATCAATTTGGTCAAATATATAGCTAGGCACGGATATGAAAGACACGTTATCTGACTGTATGATGTAACTAGATACTGTAACATTAGACAATGAGTATGTGTCCCTCTGACTAAATGGGGTAATAAAATGTCTCAAATAATGAACTTTACCTCAAGTATTGCTACATTTAACAGCAACACACCGACCCATCCTGGGCGGGAACAGGGACGAAAAAGAATATTTCTACATGCATTTTTAATCCTGTTGATAAAGGGTGAATAAAATATGTTTAAACAAAGTGACACTTGACAGCCATGGCTAGCTAGCATGGTCTTCCCTGCTAGCCAGCGTTGTTGCGTTTGTCACCTGACAAGCCTTTTGCGCCTTGTGGATGTCGGAAATGAACGGAAAGCGACGATTCAAGGCACAGTGAGTTTTTAAAATAAGAATTTGAATAAAAATATTATTTTCACATCCAAATTTTTTAAAGCCCACTGTGTGGTGAGACCGACCCATGAGTCACCCATGTATCAAATTTGAATAAGGTCAATCAAGAGGACTTTTAAATGTAAACAATATGTTCTTTCCATGCCGCCTTTGAGGAATAGATTGCCCTTACCGAGGGGAAATAAATGCGTTAATAATACCTGAATGTCTGAAGTATATTTGAGGTATACTTCTCCACGTTTCCACAAATCTCCTTGATTAAAGGACAACGTCCAGATCACAGAATTCTTATGAGTGGAAGTGACATGTTTGATTCCTATGTTGAGAGTGTTGATGTCATCACCAAACATGTGATACCAAAAGCGAAAACAGCGCCCCTGACGGGCAGACATGACGGGTGACAATAGTCGGGCACTGTCGCCTAAGGTAACTGACTTGGATGTGTCAACGTATATGTATTGTCCTGCAAAGGAATCGTTTCATAAATCAGAACCAGGGATAACATTATCTCGTCCTCACGAATACATTAGTCATCTTTCACAATGAAAATTTCCGATTTTGTAAATTTTGTCTGACAGGGACAGTGATTGAGTTTCAAGAGTTTCATCATCAACATACGGGTGCCAATACATAATCATGCAAGTTAAAATGTCCTTGTCCTCACACAATTCACAGTAAATACAGGTGCTCTATACACAAAGCGAATTAGTGCTGCACTATCAACTATTCATACATAGAAAATAACATGCTCAATCTAATCATATTCAGGTCCACTTAGATGATTGACAGGTGTTTACGTAGGATACTGAAAGTTTCTAGGGCGTGATGCACGATATATTCTCCCTATCGGCCTACACCTGCTGTACATAAAAGGTGGTCTGTATCATTGTTTCCATAGGTTTTCATACTGGTTGCCAGTATTTGGAATGAAAATTGAAATTACAAATCTGCTCTGAAGGTCAGTGGCTTTCTTTTGCAAAGGAAAAGTGTGAGCACCATGATCCTGACCCCAGTAAGACAATATAGGTGAATGCTGCAATAGAACATTTGTAAGCCATTTCACGTGGGTTCTCATTTGATACAGGAATCAACCCTACACTATATGAGAACGCACTTGTTCATCATTCACCTAACCTTTCAAACTGGTGAAAGGAGAGAATGATGCCACTTTAATCGATCTTCAACAAAATGTACTTTTTGCACATATATTTACTAAGAATCTTATATTTTTCACGTACAATTGATTCAAGTATCAAAGATTGTTTTTATAAAATGCAAAAATATTGAGACACCAAATACACGGCTGTATTGTTCTGGTGGTGGACAGTCTTATCAATTGTATCTAATGGACACTTGTGTTCCTTTTGGCATTTAAAAATTGCTGCAATGAAACTAAAAATCACTCAATGCAAGAATATCTATATAGCCATGCCTATGATACTTGCAGAAAGAAATGAAGTGCCAGACACATCCAGAGGCATATCATTACCGCTTCATGTTAGACCATAGCTGGTTTTGGCAGCACCATGAGCTCCTTGCTTTATTGCCTCAAATGTTTTCCATCCAAAATTTTAATATTCTAAATTCAACACTTGAAATAGCAATGAACATATGTTCGTTAGAATTTCTACTTAAAGATGTATATGACGTTGTTTCAACTGTCTTTTTAACCCTTAAAGTGTTGACTAAGACTACTTTTTGCGTTAGACTGTACTTGTTGGTATTTGAATGAAATGTATCTTCATGAGGAATTTTAATCTTTTAACCATTATATGTTTAACGTAATGTGAAAACGGCTTTAGCAGTGATTAGCACTTTAAGGGTTAAAGGTATTCTCAGGCAATCGGTTGACTGCCCCCCCCCCCCCGATGCCATTAAAACTGCTATATTTTGTTAGTTTTTTTTGTTTTTTTGTTTTTTTTTTGTTTTTTGTTTTTTCCTCTAATTTCTATTGATCTGGCGTTGTAATCCAGTTTTGAGGAAAATTACGATTGAAAGTGCTTTACACATTACCCGGCATGCTCTTGGCTAAAGCTGCTGAGCTGCTGACTTAGTGTAACGACGTAACTGACCAAGGTTTAACAACACCAAAAGGAAATGAACTCTTCATGAAACTTGATTTTTATTACGTAACAGCCACTCACAACCACTCCCGGTCTCTTATACTGTATACCTGTGCACTTGAAATAGTATTATGCTGTTTGTTTTCACCTTTTATCAGAACTATATAAGGTGATCAAAAGAAACTGAAGTGATCTTTTACACAAGATGCATGCCATTTACAGAACTTATCAATATTGCAGTCTGGGAATTCTTGCAACGTTTTCATTGCTTGCTAATTACATTTCAAGAGCCTCTTTTAGTGCACGAGCAACCGGAACAATGGGTAATACGGCATTATAGCGAGCCTTTTCGCTTCTGTCCTTGCTCTCGATGCTGGGGGGGGGGGGGGGTGTGGATACTCAAGTCTGTTGATTGGGAACATGTATTATGATATTAGCAGTGATTATGGATATTTCACAGTGAGACCTTTAAACAGGATGATTATGATACACACTCAGCTGTCTCAGTGGCCCTGCAATATTTGAAAGAAATCGAGACACCCATGAATAATCTCAACGTAGTACTTGTAGAGGGCTATTAACATGTAAAATGTGTAGTAGGAACTAAAAAATCTCGCAGTAGTTCATCATGTTAGCCATACAATACATTAAAATGACCTGATAACCTTAGGGTTTAGGTCCCTGTTACTGATGTGAAGTTTCACCCGCCCCTTATGGCGGATTACCATAATTGTGTGCAGAATCAATGTCCAAGCTCAAATAGTTCTTGCGCTATGATACAAATGAAATAATTTTGGCTTCTCTGAGACATTAAAAATAAAATCTGCAACCCAAATGAAATACAAACTAGTCCTCATAGACGACGGCATATATCCAACTATAAAGTTAAATTTCAAAGAGCATTATGTAATATCACCCAAAATAGTTCTTGCGTTATCATACAAAGGAAATCAATTTAGTTACTCTGAAACTTTGAAAATGAAGTCAGCCACCTAAATAAAATCCAAACCTAACCCTCATAAAATACCACCATGTATTTAAAGTTCGAAATCAAGGCGTACTTGTGTAATTACCCCCTCCCCCCAAAAAAACCCACCCTCAATTCTCCAAAATTGACCACACCAAAGGCCATGCCCTGCTGCTGTTGACACCATGTGAAGGAGTAGATTTACCACAAATTACTGTTTAATTATTATTGTCTGTCATTTTTTTCTTGTACACAATGTATAGTCCTTATCCAATGCATAAAGTCGGTAAAGGTCTACCCATGTACTTTGAAGAAGGCCCTACAGAACTGGTTTCTTCGTAGGTGATTTACTATTTACTTGTTTGATTGCTGGTACCAGTAGGTATAGTGTCCCTTAATTCACAGTAGCAAAAGTGTTGTTCAGCCCATGCTGTTCTTAAACACCTGTTGACATTTAAAAATGAAACACGCGCAAGTTATTTTCAGAATGTGGATATTTCTACACATTTGAAATTTGCGACATAAACACAGACAAAAGAACCATGATATCAGGAAAAAAAATGTGCATTGTCTATAATGGAACAATAATACGAACCACTTCCAGTGGTGTGATCACGTGAAGGACCGGTCTTCCTAGCAGGATCTCGCCCTTTTCCAAGTGACCACGTAATATCAGCTGATGGGTCTTGTCGAAAATTGCACAAACCAAAATCAAAGTTGCAGTCTTCGAATCCTTTAGATTCACTCGTTGTTGCCAGTGGTGTTGGTATCGAAGTTTGTCTTTCCTGGCCTTTATCAATAAAATATTGAAAGCTTTTTTTGGTTACATGGGCAATCCTTGGTTACATTAGCAAAGACATGTGTGCGACCGTCTTCATGAACGGCACATTGGCAATACATGAATATTACTGAGCTGTACGGGTAAATCATGTGCTATTTTATGGGTTTTTGTAAGGGAATTTTTTGTGAGGCACAGAGAACTTTATGATCTTTTGATCCTGAAAGCTGACCATCTGAGCTTACCAAAGGATCATCACACCATAATGTCTGCTCACCATCTAATCCACGTACAGGAATTGTGTACATCAGTAACGTGTCGAGCGTGGACGTCACAGAAAACACTTTAAAGGCACAGGTCCCCAAATTAGACACTGATCTTTTACAGTACATGTCGTGCAATCTGTGCTTTGTAATTTCAGAAGAAGCTGACAGAGATTTAAAATTAGGGAACAGGATAAAATGAAACATGCAGTGCACCAAAACCTATCATGAAGTCAAAATATTAATGCTATAAAATTTTAGACTCAAAATGCTGTCCCACTTCAAAGTTCTCAAATTATAGAAAAGATACCACATGACTAATTAGGCAAAATCAAAAAGGTTGTTACATGAAGCGTTGAGATACATCTTATCCAAAAATTTTGGAATGCTACAACTGGAAAATTTGTAAAACAGTAACTATAATGGTTCGAAGAAACATAAACTAACACAAGTCTGTACGTTATGTGAAGGTAAGACGAAAAGCCATAAACAGTTTGATAGTTGCAGAAGCTATTCTGGTCCGCATTACCTGCGAACGAAGAATTAACTTCAGTAGCACTATAAAGCGTTCCGATCTACTGCAAAAGAAATCTAGGATAAAAATGTCTTAAAGACAAGTTAGTGCCATGTCATAAACAATGGGCTTAGACAAGGGTGTACCCTGAGCCCAACCCTTTTCAACATATATATCAATGATTTACCAGATATCTTTACTTCCGACTGCTGCCCGGTACAGTTATATCACAAAAGTATAAATTGTCTGTTATATGCAGACGATTTAATCATCTTATCTGAAAGTGAAAGTGGTCTACAAAATAGCCTGAACAAACTCAACAAATATTGTAAGACATGGAATTTGACAGTAAATATACAGGAATCAAAAGTACTGATCTTTAATAAGACTGGTAGAAAATTAAAAAGAAACTTTTATTTAGGAAACGAACTTTTGGAAATTGTACACGATTATTGTTATTTAGGAATAGTAATCAAAACGGATGGTTCTTTTTCGAAAGCTATAAAAGCACTTAGTGATAAAGCATTGAGATCCTTATCTAGACTTAAGCGATTATTCATTAATTCTAACATAAGTTTACCTATTCTGTTGAGTTTGTTTCATAAACTGATAACACCGATTCTTACATATGCCTGTGAAATTTGGGGACCATATGAGTTACCATTTGATAAATATATAGCAGTTAACGAAATTAGCAGCTATCTAAATTCATCTCTCGAGAAAGTCCATCTAAGTTTCCTGCGTTTCTGTTTGGGTGTACACAAGAAAGCTACGAATATAGCAGTACTCAGTGAATTAGGTGAATATCCCCTGGCACTTAAAATATATCCCAAAATGTGTAAGAATTGGTTACGAATTGTGCACATGAGACCCGATACATTGCTTTATGACTGCTTCCTTTGTAACGTTGATAACATTGAAACGGGAAAATTTAAATGGATATTGTCATTAAGATATGTATTCCAGATGTTTGGTTTCAACAGAATGTGGGAAAATGTCGGCTATAAGACTGAGGAATTTTCTTCAAAAATTTTGGACAAAAGATTAAAACGAAGATTCAATATTCAGTGGGCGAAATCTATGGAAAATAACTGCGGAGAAGACAAAAAATTAAGAACTTATACAAAATTTAAAAGAAACTTAGAAATGGAGAAATATCTACTATTAATTAAGGACCGTTCATTACAGAAAAACTTCACTCGATTTAGAATAAGCGCCCATAATTTAAAGATTGAAACTGGTAGGCATAAAAGACCCCACAAGATCCCGTTAGAAGAAAGACTGTGTGACAATTGCAATGAAATAGAAGATGAGATACACTTAATAACAACCTGCAAAAATTACGATCCTGAGCGTCAAAATTTATATAGCACCTTAGATGATATTTTCCCTTCCTTCTCTGATTTAAATGACACAGATAAATTTGAATTTATACTGAATTTAGACGATAGTAATAAAATTGTTTCTGTGATGACTTTTTTCTCGGCCGTTGTTGACAAAAGGGGAGCATTTTAGTGTTTTTTGTTTGTTTGTTTGTTTGTTTGTTTGTTTGTTTTTTTGTAGATTGGCAATTCTTTACGCCTCAAGTTCCTTGTCAAGATGCAAGTTTTCACTGTGGTATTGAGTATTTGTGTTTGATGTTTTGTTTATTTGTGCTTGTATTGTGTCTCTGTATCTATAGCAAAATATTGCAAATGTAATTGTGATGCAGCTAATAAAGTTCATTTCATTTCATTTCATTTCATAAACCTAATCAAGGATATCAGAAAATTAAAGGCACGAAACTAAGGAGCAGATGCTAAACAGAGTTTATTTGTGATGTATGATGCCACTTGGCGACCAAAGAAGAAAGTTGGACTGAATCAGTTGATATCGAGGTAAAGCAGATAATTGCATCACCGAACCGGGAAACAGATTGGCTCACAGAAATCAAAGTACATACTGTATACTGACTTGTGGTGCATAGTTGCCTTATCACTAAGATATACGTGGCCAAGCTACAATATTCAAACATCCCTGAAACGTTTCTCTGGTGATTTCAGATTCATTTTGACAAGGTATTTCGGGGGAATGAATGCGATGATAGAAAATCATAGGAGAAAACAGACTAAACCCAATATTTAAAGGCTTTAAAGTTAATCAAACGAACTCACACATAGATGCCTTTTGGATAGAGATGTAGGTCAGAGCAACTGTGCCCTTTTGAGATGTACCGACTACCGCTTCAAATGAGAACTGTTTTAGGGAAAAATTATAAGAAGATAATACGCTCCTCATATATTGATTTGATCTACAAACTTGAACACGTAACATCAAAATACTGTGCAGTTATCTATGCCCTTGTGGAGTCAGTGACAAAGTATTAGCGCAAAAATAATAGTAACACCTGTTTCAACGTTAGTCTGGCACATGCATGTAACAATGTGTATGGATGCGATATTGCAATTCAGTTTCCCATTGTATGTGCATTTATCACAACTCTATTTCTGACAGTATTATTCGAATGTATAATATAGAATTGGCTGTTTATACAAGATATCATCAACCCAGCACGTTTAAATATATTCAGAATCTATGATAGAAGGCAAAAATATATAGTTTGTTCAGGGTTATTTCAAAACGTTCTACTTTATAAAGCAAACTTTTTATCACTAGCTGATCTCAGTGCACATACACAGTCTTCAAGATTATTTCGCATAATTAAAAATAAAGGACTGCAGCTTATGTTTTTCATTTAGGTATAAATGCCATATAACGACAGAGCCATCATGGTGGAAATGCTTTGGAGAAAATAAGCCCAAAGAAATAAAGTAACCAGCACAGCAAGATGTATAATCAGAAAGCAACCTGATAAGATGAAGACACTGTGAGCGTTACATCGACGGGTATCCATGTGGACTCATTGACCTGAAGTACAGCTGGCGGAGCTATCCACACATTCACAGCTTCCTGCTCTGCCTCCCGCAGCTTCAGTCTAAACTGAGCCATCCCAGCTTGTGGCACACAATAGAAAAATGTGACACATATTTTCATGCCGGTTGAGCCAAACACGGGTGAGAGTAATCTTGCCTTGTCTCCGGGATGTCCCATGTTTCCATCAAAATAGACATATCCGCCTGTCAGGGAGAATGTTGCAATTCCAGCATTACGGTGTTATCACAATACATACATGGGCACACCCAGAAATCAAGACTTTGCAATTATTAATAAAGGTTACATAGCTATACTTATGTATCGTTTAGCTACTACAGTTTGTTCAGGAATCTGCATGAACTGTTTCATATGGTATAAAAATATACATTCGTTATAGGATAAAATGATTTAAAATGTACTGTTGTCAACGTGAATCAAATATAATACCCCTTTCAAACAAAATAACACACACACACACACACACACACACACACACACACACACACACACACACACGCAATTTAAGAAGACAAGGCTTACCCTCTGTAGAGCCTGACGGTAAGGGCTGTGCCGCATTGTCACCCACTGCTCGCACCCAATATAAGCTTATGTCTTTCCTTGATGGATCCTGCACAAATTTGCAGAAATCTTGTCGAAAGGTGCAGTCGAGGGTCATTGGAATAGTAGGGGTAGGTAAAGTTGAAAAATCTGTTGTGCTCTGGAGTGCTTTTGCACCTAGAAAAAAAGAAACGGCAAGTTCCGAGGTTCTCACTTTTCATGCGAATGAGATCACGGAGACCAGCTCTTCATGATATCTAATGCAATGAGGATAGAACAAATTGTATTGAGGTCCAATGTGAGTACGGTACATGTAAACAAACATACATAAAGAGGTACACAACAAAATCTAACATTTAATTGTAATAAATGTCTAATCAGACAGCTTGACATAGCATGTAAATTAGTGGATTAAAAGAAGTGTATTCTCGTCCAAAATACTTTTTTTCTGCCGACTTAAAAAAAATTATTGTACTGTTCTATACTTGAATGTGCAGTTTTGATTTCATGTACATAGAACACAAGGGAACATAATAGTGTGTAAAACCAGATATTATAAACTCACACATGTGCCCACTCTGAATAGAAACATATGTCAAAGCAACGATGCCCTCTTTGGAACCACCAATTTCGGTTTCAAACTCAATCTGCAATTTATAAAAAAAAAAAGACATTTCAAGTAGCATATTCTTAAACCAACTGAGACATACATACATAAATAAGGATACGCTTACGTTTAACAGGGATTTGAAACAACATTATACCAAGCAACAAAAGCTACTATACGACATACTCAATGCTTTCTCGGACTAAATAAATTAAAATGTATCATGCATAACAAATCTGAAATACTGAGATATGTTGTAGATCGTGTGAACATAAACGAGGCTCCCAAGTAGCATAAAATTTGAAATTTCATCTGAAACTGATTAAACGTTACAAGATAGTTTTCACTCATGTGCTACTACTACTACTACTACTACTACTACTACTACTACTACTACTACTACTACTACTACCTGATGGCAGTCATTAACGAATTTTCTAAAGTCACCATACAAATGATCAACTGCAATATAGCTCCTCGTTTCTACTTGATATGATAATGACCTGATGTTGTAAGGATACAGCAAATAGTTCAGAAAAACATAACTTATAGTCATAAATTTTAGCCAAACAATGAAAGCAAAGTTAGTTACAGCAAAGGGCAAAGATTCAAGAATTACCAAAACACCAACATTCATTTCCAATAAAGAAGTGAAAAAATAAATTTCACCCCTGACTTAAGGCAAGCAGTCATCCATAAAAGGCAACTTTAGGTTTTAAGCGAGGCCTCTCGACCTTTAAAATATTTTCCATTGACCACAAACCTAAAGTTTTTTCCATCGCCAAGTACTTTATTTTTTATGAAAAGTGAAGGAGTTGAATTATTATGGCACTTTTTTGTGTTGAAAATCTGTCTTTGCACTGACGCAATATACACTTTATTCACTGTTTTATCGTGCGGACTAGAGGAGAGCAAGAACAGAAGCTTCTACTGCTCTCCTGTAAAGGGCATTTCAGTCATTCGGGGCTAGAGTTGTGTATTCCCATTACTTTTCATTGTAATTTACAGCCTAATAACTTTAAAACCACTCTTTGCAGAAACAGCAAAATTTGTGTGGTAAAATAATGTGCATTGCTGAAATGTTCACATAAATTTTATACTTGCAGCTTTGAAAGTAGTCTTTTAATTTGAGGTTAATTCAACATGAAAATTTTGTGTATTGGATTGTATATTCAGCTGAATACACAGATAGTTGGTAATTGTGACCTCGCATATTGCCTCTCATTTGGTGGCCGCTCTCGTCAAGCATTGCTGCTCACATTACAGTTTGATCACCCGTGTCTGTGACGTCAAGGAAGAGAACTTCTACACCAACTCCGATTGCAAAAATTGACTCGCAGCACTGCATGGCAGTGTGCTCATGGCTATCTGGATTGAAATGGGGATGCACACGGGAAACTGTTCCCGCTCGTCCAGTCTCAACTCATCCACCATGGTGAAACAATGTTGTGCAGGAAACTGCACCAACAACCAGAGCAAAGGATTTAGTTTACTTACTTTCCAAGGGATGCAAGTCGAAGGGCTTGTGGCAACGGCAAGTCCGTGGTACCCGCAGACACAAATGCATAGAACAATAGTCATAGCTATTAGCTCTCCCGTTTTCACCGGCAGTCTCCCGATTTAGAGACTCGAAAAGGTCTTAGAATGACAGGGATTTTGTGTATTGAGTATTTTGCTTTGACTTTATGCACTTTTTACAAGAACCTCCTGGTCACGCGTCTTTGAGGGTTGACACCTATGACGAGTAGTGTGTTGTGGTCCGCACATTTTACGGGGGGGGGGGGGGGGGGGTAAGGAGTTTTCCGTGCTAGCGTACTAGGCATTTTTATATCTTGTTATACGTACTGGAATCCCTTTTAATTTCCTTTCTTCGAACCAACCAATATTTGTACATTTTCTTATTATCTGTACCTTTTACCAGGGCAAAATTATTATTTGTACCAGCGTGCCAGGCCACCCCCCCCCCCCCCTCACAGATGATATGTTCGACAAGACGATTGAAAACATGATATAAATGGGACTGGGGAAGATGCCAGAGCCGCTAAACAATACTGTACCTACAATATTCACAAAGCCTCAAGATGAAATGGCCACACAGGCCCTTCTAATGTTAACCCCAAAATACATCCGATACTGGCGACAGATCGAGCAGGCAGAGAAACCACAGAAAAGCCAGCGGCTGGTTTTTCGAAAGGGTCGCTGCACTTTGCGACCAGTTTTTCGGTCGCTAGCACGTCGCTCATCTATTCTACCGTTTCTCGAAAACGTCGCGGTCGCTTTGCCCGTCGCAAATTTAGTGAAATGTGCGACCAAAAATTTGTGGTCCCTAGTCCCGTTGCAAGCTCATTCCTCTTTAAATCATTATTATACAGTGCTAAACATGAAAACTTTCATGAGGCCCGTTTCCAGCGGACGCGAGCAACGCAACGAACGCGAGCGATTTTTTAGAACATGGGAAATCAAATGGCTTACTTCAAGCCGACCGCAAGCGACGCATTAGTCCGCGACCGTTTTTTGGGGCGTAGACTTGTATAATGTAAATACACTGCAAAGACTGTACAAAGCAATGAACGTATAATTAAATCTGTGTCTGAACAGACTCAAGAACCTTTGTTGGTCTTTCTCTTTGTTTGTTTGTATATATGTTTATCTGTCTGTTTGTTTGTTTGTTTGTTTGTTTGTTTGTTTGTTTTTCTTTCTTTCTTTCTTTCTTTCTTTCTTTCTTTCCTTCTGTATCTATTTATTTAATGAAAAGTCCGTGTGTGGTCACAGACTTCTTGATTTTCCTCAAATAGTTATTTATTTATATTATTTTTTATTTATTATTGTGTGAATTTTGTGGGCAGTGTTTCTCGGACACTTTCATTGTTTGGAAAAGTATCAAACTTGGCATGGTGATAGACCTAGTAGTGACGTCGTGCATATTATTTGGAACAGTCATGATGTTGAAAATTATGCAAATTGGGGACAACTAAGTTTTTCAAAGCTCTTATTCATATCTTCCAACCTATTATAGATAGACACAAAATTTAAAGCAGCACACACAAGTTTGTGACTGACAACTGCAAATCTAATGGAAAATAAACAAAAACTGAAACCTTTAAAAGTTGAATATCTCCAATACTATGATATATAGAGGTGTCAATCCAACTTCAATTCGTGGGTTTGTGACGTAGTCGCATCCTATGAATCATGAACTAAAGATGTAGCCTTTTGGTTTATGCAAATTAGGTGAATACACAAAATTTACATCTGGAATAGCTTCAAAACTATTGCACATAGAGGTGCCTTTATTGGTAGGCTAACGACATAATCACATACAATGAACCATGAACCAAAGTTATAGCATTTTAATTTATGCAAATTAGGTGAATACACAAAATTTAGATCTGAAATTACTTCAAAACTATCATGGACTGAGGTGTCATTCAAACTTCAATAAATGGATTTGTGGGACATCTTATCCAGTGAGCCATGAATCAAAGTTGTATTATTTTCTATTTGCAAATTAGGTAAATACACAAAATTTAAATCTTGAACTTAAATCTTTACACATCAAAATACATTTTATAGTATACGCCATGATCAAACATGTAATATACACACACCAAAATTATAAAAGTACGACAAAGCTTGTGAACCATGAAAAGTTTGGGTAACTCATCAGCGACGTGTCGCTGGGGAGCGACCTTCCACACCACCTGCGACCAGTTAGAGACACGCTTGTGAAATGGTCGCTAAATTTGCCATTGATCAGTCGCCAAATGCTGTCGCTGTCACTAATCTGCGGCCCTTTCGAGAAACGGGCCCAAGTTGAACGTGAAATCATTGGTCTACGTGCAGCAGGCTTTTAGTTTTATTTTATTCAGTGATTTATAACAAGACCTGGGATACGTGAAGGTAGAGAGTCGCATTGAAACGCATCTGGAAGGCCTGTGCATGCCTAAACGGACTGATATAACCACTATATCATGCCGCAAACTTTAAAAGATAGGGACTACACAAGCACTTGATCACAGCTTGAATACACGTGAGCTACACAGCGGGAGGTGCAACTGTTTTATCTTTCTTAGGGTGCAGCATACATAATAAACATATTTTTATACTAAAAAACAAAACAAAAACAAAAACAAAAAAAAACAAAAAACAAAAACAAAAAACAAAAAACAACAAACAAACAAACAAACACACACACACACACACACATACACACAAAAACTATCGGAAACAAGTGCATTGACCTAAAGGAATCCCTTTTGCATATAAAATAGGAGAAAATAAAGCAGTGTACGGTAAAAACAGGGTGGGCGTGACTGAACGAAGACACGAATTGCACACAACTTAACTTAATAAGGCATACCACTGAGAGAATAAATGGCCTGCCTTCTTAGTATAGACCATATATGGCAGTACTCAGGAACGTGAACTTCAACCGGTCACTTATATAGGAATTTTCGCACAGTGACTTTATAAAGACATCCTGCGCCAGCCTAAACTTCCCAAGTACCAGCTTTGGTCATCTTCCGTGGCAGCTACAGCATTATGAGTGCTGCTCACAGACTCAGTTCTAGTTGCAATTTGTACCGGCAAAGAACCGACTTAGTCCCAGCCCATGGCTCCTTGCAGTAAAGCCGGATTTCTCTGTCCTTCTCCCTTCCTAATTCTACATTTTCCCCCTTGTCCTCGGTAAGTTCCTCTTCGCAAAAGCAACAGCTAAAACTGAGATCCAGTTCATTCTCTGTGTCGCTACCGCTCATACTTTCTCGCTATCCGCCATTTTATCCCAGAATGGGGCACTTAGGAGGGTAATAAAGGTATGTATTGCGGCTATCACGTCTGCTGTTCCACATCACATAGTAGAGTACCATATTTTGCAAGGAGTCTCTTGTTTTTGGACTCCCCGGTGTGACCTGTTGTTGTTTTATGTACTTTGAAGTAAAATTGTTAGTTCCTAAGTTTCAGGCTGCTATTTAGTTTGCAAAAAAGTCATCGTTCCATGCACTTCCAATTGCCGCTGTTTCTTATTCCTCGCCGTGCACTATCATGCCTGTTTGGCCGGCGGTCAACTTGCTGCGCCATCCTAAATTGGCCTGCATTACATTTCTGGAAAAAAGGACCAATTCATCCGCGTATGGCAGTGTTGGGTGGTTATGGTTTTCTATGTATTTCTGGCCTCTTCTTCGCTTAAAATTTGTAATTTTTGTAGTTTATTTAAACATAATATTACATAGAAACATTTTGAATAAATACTAACCATCATTCAAGTGTGTTTCTTGTAGGGACGCAAGGATTCTGCACAAGGAAACTACTCGCGGCTTCCCGGTTTGTGGTTTCCTGCCCAGAATCATTTTGACCCATCCAGAAACACCACTCATGGCAGTTTGTATAAGTAGCACATATATTCCTTTCCATGACGTCACGGCCCAGGGCCCGCTTGATCACCAAAAAGCCACAAACTTGTCAACTTCAGGTTCGTCATGGGCAACAAACTCCTTTTGTAAATAAAGTTATTTTCCTGTGTGAATATGATTAATTTTCTTCACAAAAGTACTATAACACCCCGAGTCCTTTACTTTGAACCCCAAATAAATGTTTTGCCGTTCAGAACCTTCAAGGTTTTTTCCCCCAAAACATTTAGGCCTGTCCACTTAAAGCCCCAAATTTATCAATTGTGCCAAAGAGACATGGGAGACTTGCCACTTTTTAATTCTCCTGACCAGTCAGTAAGCTGAGAGGACAATGAAAGAAGAAAGTAGGTCTACATCATTTTCAAGATGTTTATGAATCTGGAACATTATAAAAACTTTCTACCTCTATCGTAACTATCAGAGAACACAGCACACAACCCCGACACGCAGCACAACATAGCCCATGAAGTATTAATCAAATAGTTCAGGCTACATCAGTTGTAATCCATCCTGACAAATAGATTCACAAGACAGTTGGATGGAAGTGAAAATAATTTGATAATTCACCTTTAACGTAAAACTCACTTTGTTATCTGATAAATTGAGGATTTATAAGGCTTAGCATCATCAGATTCCTAAACCCAAAACGTCCATATGCTACCAAAATGGTGGTTTAAGAAATAAGAGCTCACACAGAGCAAAGCATACAAAACAACAGGCTGGAAGACCAGAAAGTAACCTGATAAAATGAAGACACTGCATGCGATAGGTCGACATGTATCCGTGTGGACTCATAGACTAGAAGTTCTCCTGGAGGAACCATCCACGCATTGTCACACATCTGCCCTGTCTACAGCAGTTTTATATTGCTGATCCTGTTATTACTGAGCCTACTACTACTACTACTACTACTACTACTACTACTACTACTACTACTACTACTACTACTACTACTACTACTACTACTACTACTACTACTACTACTACTCAAATCTAATCAATCAAATAGCCTGATATGTTTAGGACATGACGAGGTTTACGGCAGCTGTGACTCCAGAACATTATATTCACTGTAAGAAGAGCTGAATTAAAGGGACAAGAGCTTGAGATTCACTATTACATTTCAACTCGAACTGTAATCTGATAAATTCAAAGTTGTAAGCCTGAGCGTCCCTTTCAGATTCTTGGTCCAAAGGTTGTGTAATCTTTAAAAATGGTGGTTTGTGAATAAAAACCGGCGAAAGGGAATTAAACAACGCAGGAATCAATAAAATCAGAAAGTAACCTGATAAGATGCAGACACTGTGACTGGTAAATCAACGGGTATCCACGTGGACACATTGACCTGAAGTACCCCCGTTGGAGCTGTCCAAACATTTAGAGCTTCTTGTTGTGCCTCTCGCAGTTTCAGTCTAAATTGACCCATTCCAGCTTGTGGCACACAATAGAAGAAAGTGACACATATTTTCATGCCAGTTGAGCCAAACACGGGTGAGAGTAGTCTTGCTTTATCTCCAGGCTTTCCCATATTTCCATTGAAATAGATATATGCACCTGTCAACGAGAATGTAGCAATTCCAGAATGACACCGCGATACGCACATTGACACGTCCAGAAATCGAGACTGTACAATTAATATGCTATACTCCCATATCTGTTTACTATTCTACTTTGCTTACATCAGAAAGACTGCATAAATTGCTTTAAAAGAGATAAAAGGATATTCATTCGATAATTACAGAAAAAATAATTTATTTCGAAAGTATAAATTTATATAAATTCCAAAATAGCCTGCTTTTCGATGCAATATGATTAAAGACTACAAATCTAACCTTCAGTTGACCCTGAAGGCAAGGGCTGTGCCACATTGTCACCCAGTGCTCGCAACCAATGTAAACTAATGTCCTTCCTTGATGGATTCTGCACAAATTTGCAGAAATCTTGTCGAAAGGTGCAGTCGAGAGTCGTTGGTAAAGAAGTTGTTGGCAAAGTTGCAAAATCTGTTGTGCTCTGTTGTGCTTTAGTACCTGGAAAAGCAAGTATACATACTGGCTGAAATTTTTATTTCATTTTGCACATTAACCCATGTTTACTCAGCTCTTCAGACATCAAAAGCAGCACGTCTATGAGTCTCATGTTCCAATGCTTGCAGGGCAAATTGTAATTATCTCCACGGTGAGTACAGAATATGCGAACAAACGAATGTAAAGAGATCCACTTTAAGAATCATAGATTTGATATTTTAACCTGCTCATCAACATGCTACCAGACTGTATCATACATCGAAGCAGAGTGAAATTAGTGACTGAGTAAACATCAAAAATGCACTTCAAGAATACTGGTGTTGTTTTCCTTGAGTAAAATCTGTAATTAAAATCTCTACATAACACATTGAGTGGCCTAATGGTAAGATTTCTAACACTCAACTGAAATCATTAATACAAAGTCAGTATTTCTATAAGGCCATTAGTCGACGTCAAGACAAAGTCAGAATTTTACAAAGAAAAAACGATTTGCATCACAAGTGTTTGTATTCATGATTGTAAAAAAGCACTGGTAGCTTCCGTTTCCATGCTACCACGATACAGGTGTTTCATTTGTATTTGGCTATCTAGGAAACATTTGGAGACTGGAAGAGGAAACAAGAAGTAAAAATTGTATGTAAAACATATGATAGTTTCAGAAATGCTGGCTTGCTTCGCATAAAATAAATACAATTGTATTGTGCCACACAAATACACGTGGTTTCATACCGATTTACATAAAAGAAGAAAAGATAAAAGTGTGTAAAAGCTGATGAAACGAACTCACATGAGGAACCAGTCTGAATGGAAATATATGTCAAAGCAACAATGCCCTCTTTTGAAGCACCAATTTCAGTTTCAAATGCTATCTGGAAATTGAGAAAGGATATCTGGAGTGCCATATTGTAAGAATAATTGACTCATCTGCACAAGTACATCGCAGGACATCCATGATTAAAGTATTTAGCCACCACGTTTTGCCCAGTACTATTTGAACTGAAACTATTTGTTGAATGTAAAAACACCCTCAGTTGAAATGCTTTTATTTAAATGAAATTGGATAGAGCAAGGACCATTTGAATAGTGGATCTACTAAAATATTTCAGATAATGCAACTTACATGAAATCAACTAGAAATCATAATCAAGTGTATATTTCAAAACAAAGAAGGGTCTGTAAGAAAATTATACAGAACAACACAAAATAATGTATTACAATACATAATGCTTTTTGTAATAAAGGTATAAAAGTAAATTCGACAGATCAAACTAGAAGTGCTATCCCTGGTAGTGGAACATGTTTACATTTAACAATCTTTTATTATAAAAAAAACTTTAAACAACATATGGAAAAAATATGTATATAAAGCAAACGTAACTGCAATAATATGATGTTGATGATGATGTAAATAATTAACACATTACACTCATGCTCCATCTTTGAAGAGTGGCCACGTAAATGGCCAAACCCAATAAAACCTACGATTTTATGGAATTAAGATAATGACCTGATATGGTACCGACACAGTGAAGGTTACTTCAGCTGGAATCCACGTTGACATGTTAATTCTGAGAAGAGTTGGTGGTGCAGTCCACACTGTAACCGCTTGCTGGCCTACCTCCCGTCTGAATAGTCTATATTGAGCCATCCCTGCCCGTGGTGCACAGTAGAAGAACGTCACACAGGTTTTAAGGCCAGATGATTTAAACACGGGTGATAGTAACCTGGCCTTATCTCCCGGCTGTCCCACATTGCCATTAAAATACAAGTATCCATCTGTAGATATATAAAGGAAAATAACATTCGTATTGTCATTAATGGTTTAAGTACCGTTGAATACAAAAACAGGAAAATTTCAGTGTTAAGTAATTTTATATATACAACGCTAGGCACAGGGAAAATAGTCACAGAACGCTTGAACTCTGCTTTTTCTTTGTACAATAGATTACACAAGTTATGAACTTGGTAAACTCCGCGAACTCATAACGTCAATTCAATTAAATAATACAAAATTGAGTCATTTTTGCAACCAACTCAAAGACAAGATCAAGATAGCACAGGACTGACCTGTGATAGATCCAGCCGGAAAAGGCTGCCCAGTGCCTTTATCCTGTGCACGCACCCAATACAAATTGACGTCTTTCCTGGATGGATCCTGGACAAAGTTGCAGAAATCTTGTTGAAAAGCACAGTCTAGAGTCGTTGGAAGAGAAGGGGTTGGTAACGTGGCCGCATGTGTTGTGCTTTTTGGTGTTTTATTACCTACAATGAAAATTTATAAATGCTAAGGCCATGAATAAGTGATAGACAACTCGAGATTTGCCTTTGCATTTCATAATTAATCGGAATGTAAATGATAGTCGTATGCACAAGTTAATCAATCTACACTCAATTTAGATCGTTTTATATATTTTGTCGACAAAGTCAATATGTAACAAATATTCAGTCCACTTATGAATGCAGCTATTAATGGCTGTTGACACTTTTATCAATTGCTGATTAAACGCTGGTTTAAGATATGGCTATGAACTTGTGAATGTAATGCCTTAATGATAATAACCCGTTCCCGCGTAAATTGCCCAGATGCACCCAGATGAGAATTCTCATCTGCTCTTATGTTATTAGCAATACATAACATGTTAGCTGAGAATTGTAGGTAAAACCGTTCATAAAGACATCCCCTATGCCAATAGCTTTCCTCTGGCTCGCTGAGAAAAGCTATTGACTCAGGCTTATTCTGATCAGAAAGGGGATAAAAGTAAAGAAAGAGTGACCACTTACATGCCCCAACAGTGACAGTCACGTCGTCAATTGCTACTCCACCTGTACCCACTGATCCTCTTCGTGCATCGAACACTATCTACAAAAGCATGTATTCCACGTGTTTATCTGATAAGAGAACTGTCATTACGACTGGGAAATCGAAAAGAACTACTAGTATTCGAAGTAGATACAAGCATTGTTTGCAAATATTGTTGTGTGTTAATCATTCATCATGATAACGAAAATGGCTGAAAATGTAAATTAAGACATAAACATGACGAACCATCTTTTGCCATTAAAGTAAACAAAACTGCCATCATCTGGTGGACTTGGCAATACAGCTGGTAATTATGCTGAGGTGGTAAATCTATTTTTGGTTTGACTGTCAAATGAATGAGGGGAAAACCACACGTGTTCTTTGAACTAATTGACATGTAATAGCCGTTTGTCACAAACCGTATAAAAAGCATGCTATATATAAGATAATTAAAAGCTATTAACTTTATTGTCGTGCATTATCTGACGACAAATTGGAAAAACATGTTAAACACGTTGCAGCCCATAGTCGTTACAAATAGGCGCATTTTTATTCGATTCTATAACAAATAAACATCTGAAACACATCTGACCCTGCAGTTAACTGGATTGGGGCTGAATGTGGTTACTGGGTCATATACGAGGAGCACCATAAGGGGTTGTCTGAGCATTTTGGAGACAATGGGCGGGGAACGGCGACCTTCTACGGCGGTCTTCGGCTACCAGTGGCGCTCGACGACGCTCGCCGACGCTCGCCGCCCACCACCGCTGAATGCCACCCACACTTTCACCTGTAATGCAGCCTTTGCATGAATAAGCTGCAGTGGACGGTGACGCCCACTGCCGCCCTGTGCCGCCAGTGCCCACATATCGCCTCTTACAACCGCTGAGAAACTCAAACAGCCCAGGCAGCATTAGTTTGGTTTAGTTGTAAACTATGTGAAAAAAATGTATGTACTTAAGGGCAAAAGCGGAGTGAAAATACAAGCCTGTTAAACTAAATAGCGTCTGGGAGTCCACAGAAATTCCCCAAGGAATTTGGAAGCAATTGGTCAAGTGGTTTTCGGAAATGGTTTTTAAAATTCCCACCAAAAGTGAACAAAAAAATCAATACAAAATCAAAAAAATCACTGTAGTGTAACTATTATGACAAACCTAGTTGAGACACACCCAAGGTACACCCCACCAAGTTTGAGGTGAAACTAGCTGATAGGTTTGTACAAGTCAAAAATGTGAGTTGTGGACAACGAGGGACAGACACCAGATGCCTAACCACCACGTAACCTCCGCTGAATTGACAAGGCAACTGAAGTGAAAAAAAGTTTACAATAATAATGAAAATGTGCGTGCCCACAATTTAAACAGGAAAATGAGAGTACTGTACCAGTCCTGTGTTCAGTTGACCTTACATGCGCAGGCTGTGAATTCCCATGGCAAGCCCCATTGACTTACATTGTAATCAACAGAAATGCATTACCTGGCACGTACCCGCATTGGAGAGTTTATTAAAAATCAAGGGGCTTAGAGTATCACCATCTGGTGAGCAGCTTTCCTTAACCATCCCACATGCTACATTTATGTTAAGTTTCAGACCAAACTGAGTGAACTTTTGGACAAAAGGTTAAAAATAGTGAAAACACACTAAAATTTATGAACAATAGAACTTTGAGACTCCTGTGCTCAGCTGACCTAATATGCACAGACATCAATATTTTATTTCGAATTTTGATAATTTGTTATAAAATCAGAAAATGACTGCATCACCATGAAGTAAAGAAATTTGGTGGAGATCAAATCCACGTTCTTTCACAACAAGTATGGTGAAGATCCACATTGTGGTTTGAAAGAAAAAGTCAATAAAAGTGAAAACGCACAAAATGCTTTAAAAACTCTAAAGATATGACAGCACTACTTGTTGAACAAATTAAGGTCTACAGGTCCCCAACAGTGTCCATACGCAATTTCGAAGCCTTTGGCTTAGCAGCTTTGCAGGCGATTTTTAAACGACTTTGCAAAAAAAAAAAAAAAAAAAAAACGAACAAAGAAATTCATCAAAATTGCAAAAATTACTGGAGTGTGATCAAAATTGGTAAAGGCATACACATGATATATCACCACCAAGTTAATCTGGTTGATGTTTTTAAACAAGTACAAAATGTGACCTACCATTGCAATCCCCATTGACTTGCATTGTAATCAATGGGAATGCATGCACAAACAGATAAGAACCCAAATTTTAAAAAAAAATCAGACATGCAGAATATCCTCACTTAGTGAACAATTTGACGGTTCTACAAGCTACATTTCCACTGAGTTTCAGAAGAATCTATTTGGCGATTTTGGAGAAATCGGAAATGGGGAAAAAACATTAAACATTCGTTGAAGAATAAAAAAGCAGAACCACCTGGTGAACAAATTAAAGACCAGGGGTACCAAAAGTGTCTCGATACAATTTCAAGGCAATTGTCTGTGCGGATTTGGAAATTTTTCATCATTTTGCCAGAAAATGAACATAAAATTCATTCAAAATTAAAGAATTCATTGTAGCGTGACTATTTGAACAAATGGATAAATACCCACCCAAGATACATCCCCACCAAGTTTCAAGTGAATCAAGCTGATGGTTTTTGAGAAGTCGAAGTTGTGAATTGTTGATGGAAGCCGGCGTGAATTGTTGACGGACGCCAACGCCAGCAATGGACAAGACCAAACAAAAAGCTCAGTCAACACTCAGCTGGGCTAAAAATATAAAAATCACCGGACCGTGACCATTCGAACAAACTTGACGGGCAGATGAGGACGCCAACGCCAACGCCAAAGCCAACGACTGGCGAAAGACCAGAAGATAAGCCCAGCTGACAGACAAGTCAACTGAGCTGAAAAAAAAAATCGCAGTGCCAATTTTTGAAAAACCAAAGGTATCGGCCCGGAAGTTCGGAGTCCCCATAACTTAGTGTTCTCTGGGGCCGCATCACCTTTTCCCGACCGTTTCAAACGCGTTTACCGTTTAAGACGCCTAAAGAAAGAAACTCGCACAAAAAGCGTGTCGTTCCTAGTCGTCCTCAATAGTTTGTAAGAAGTCTCCATGGTTCCGTAATTTTGGGCCAAGCATCCCGTGGTCAAGCGTCAGATGGCTTTGACCCAGCAGTCTTGTTGCCACGGTGGGCTTACTATTCAGTCGTCTGAGATTGAAAACGGCACAGGCTGCATGATTTTGTCCGGACTGAGTTTGTCTGTGGGTGTCCCATTTGTTACATTTGCTACCTAGCAACAATGATACATGTGATAGGCCTGCACATGTGACAAGGCACGTCTCCTGTAACATTGAATTCCTTTATTCCAAGTGTTTTATTTTCACATCGGCTGGCGGCAACAGAAACACACAGGCCACTGTAGAAAGGATCACAAACGTTTCAATGCTAAAAACACTAAAAAAATTCATGTTTCTTTTTATTTATTTTTCGTTTTAACTCAAAACGATAAATGCCTGCGAAATTGAGAAGGCGGACGTACGGGCGGTACTTCAATTGCTGATCCAGGTTTCTTTGCTCGGAACTATGTCAATGAAACTCCCGTCCCGCCACACGGTAACACCGGCCCTGTGCAGACAATGCAGACAAACACGATTTTGTGCAGGTCCATGTTTTGGAGTGCAAGTCTACACGTGTTTGCGCTATTGCTTCTCGGGTTGCGTCTTAAGTCCTGAAACGCATTACCTGCAAAGATATGAAGACCTATGGCGACATGCGTCACTTTGTAATTGGTACAATTCGTGTAATTATTTCTGTTTTCATCGGTTGTTGCCTTTGTTTATTTTATATGCTATGCATGTGTATGCATGCATGTACCATGTGTAAAAGGCCTACACATAAGACTATGTACCTACAGCAAGGTTTATATCAGTGAAGTTCCTTTGTGGGAAAAGGTCATGACAAACATGGTGAAATCATATGCACATAATGTATGTGGGTATATATACTTTATTCATTCTAATGGCAAGACTCTGTTCTAACGCAAAGATTCTTTCCATTCTTGCAAAGCCTGCATTATAGGTGAAAGTTTGGATGGCGTCCTACAGCATTCAGCGGTGGTGAGCGCCGCTCGTAGCCGCACAACAACGCCGCCCTCTCCTGCTAACTGCCGTCAAAATGTCCTAACGCCCCGAATGGTAATCTTTAATGATGGGTAGAGGCGAGACTTTATCCACTCATTTGCCGTTATATGCCAAATAGTTTCTACGGGTTCTACATAATGTGCACGGCTGGCGGAGCGGTAGCACGTTAGCCTTTCACCTGTGTGGCCCACCCCCGAGTCCTCCACCAAACAATTATGCAGGGAAGTATATGGCAACATCTGTGCCATAGATGACCTGCTTTGCGACACATATTAAAGATAATTATAAGTGTATGCTTTATATACTGCTGGGGAAAAAAGGATTCCACGCCCGTTGTTCAATATTATGCACTTGTTATTAGGATGTGTCTGGGAATTTTGTTTACTTTATTATACCATTTCTTTTCATATCTCTTTTGGGAAGGAATGGTGATCCTTGAAAGGACCTTTTGGGATTTTGCTGTTGTTGGGAGGGTGCATTCATCAATAGCAGATGTGACCATCTCGCTCCTGTAAGCATGCTTGGATCCACCTTGACATGATGCTTGTCAGCTTGGTGATCTAGGCCTGGGGAATTTGATTCCACTGGTCTGTAAGAGTCTGTGCCTGTTGGTCCAAGCTGGCTGCAGATTCTTCAGACTCATCCCTGACTTGACGGGCAAGCAAATCCCACAAATGCTCAATGGAGACAGGTCAGGAGAAGCAGCCTGCTAGGGCAACAACAGAATATTGTGTTGCTGTAGATGCTGCATGCTGACTCAGGCAGTGTGTGGTCATCCTTATTATGTTGAAACAGTAGGCCCGGATACTTTTGGACCCATTCATTGACTGTGGGTAGGGTCTCATCCACATAGCTCTGGCCTGATAGCGTCCCATTAACCCTGATGAGAGCTGTTCTACCTGTTGCTGTAATTGCCCCCCCCCCTCCAACCATGGCATTGCCTGCTCTGGAGCAGTCATGTTCAACCATACATCCTTCTCCAGCCTCTTTGAGGGCATTTTCACACCCTTATTCTACCATCATGGGAATCCAAGCAGAATCAGGATTCATCTGACCACATCACACTGTTCCATTGATTTCTGGTCCATGCAGCATGTTCCTTACACCTTTGTATCTGTCGTGTCTTGTGTGCAGGACTGAGAGGGTTGACAATGGCAGGGCCCACAGTTTGGCTGACACTAGTTTCTTGTCAATGATTGACTGTGATCCTCTGATATTGCAGGCCTGGCATCACTGCTGACAATACCTTTTGGTGGAAAAAAAATCTGTGCCTCTTTACATACTGGATCAGGTAACGGTAATCTCTTCATCTGACAGTCTTGGTCGCCCAAATCTTGCCTTCCTCTTGCATCCCCTGGTTTCCTGGAAACAGTCCCACCACCCTCCTACCAATGGCCTGGATCACCCCATTATCCTGACAGCCTCCTGCTGGGAAAGGCCACCCCCAAACTTCCCAATGATTATGCCTCTGTCCAATTCTGATGATTGTAAGTAGCCCACACACCATGGCATTGTGAATTGATTGCACATTGATCCCGGTAGTGCCATGGCCCTCTCATAAAGCCAATATACACCGCAATATCAGGCACACTTTTCTCACCTCTCTAGCTGTTGTGTTGTTTTCAGGCCAATTTTGTGTGTGACTGGTGAGGCATACCCTAAGCTATCCTGTTGATGTTACAAAATGTTCCAGGTGACACCCATATTTTCCGCATAAAGGCATGTTTACAGCAGCCCATGTTACCCCCCCCCCAGCAGTATATATCAATTGGTGTGTCATTTTGAAGACCCAGTACCATGCATTCCTCCACGTCAAGCCAGTGTCTGTTTTTTCAGCAGTGTAATTACTACTAGTTCGATGTATGTTCTGTATGTAATGCATGACTGACTGGCATTGCATGTCAGCTTCACAGAAAGTGGCAAGGTACGTTGTGCATCACAATTGGTATATGGTAATGTGCAATCATTTTTATCTAGTCCTCACTTGGTTCTGTGAGGTGACAGCTTCATGTGACCTGAAGTGCATATGTCATAATATTATTTAGTAGGTGGCTAAAATTTTCATTTCATCTTTCACATCAGAGCAATGCTTATACACAAAGGATACACACATCAGTAGTCCCTCCTTTGAAAGACCACTCCTTTGGCAGACCACCTCCTTTGAGAGACCACAGTTGTCAGGTCTTTCTGTAGTACTTTTCATGTTATTTATACCTCCTTTGAGAGACCACCTGCATTATGTGACCTCCTTTTGGGTGGCACTAGGGGCAGTCTCTCAAAGGAGGGACTACTGTAAAAGCAACCAACCACCCAGCCCTACATAAACAAATGGAAAGGACTGATTATAATTACCTGGTAGTCACTGGAAGATTGGAAAGCAATTTGTTGAATCTGCCAGAAACCTGCACTTCTACTTGCCGGGTCTGCTGTCCATAGACTGTCAGCATGTGTTATACCTTGCTTCTTTACATACACGGTCAAAGTGGTTATATCTCGACCGTAGAAGTAGAAGTAAAACTCCATACACGTTTTCTTGCCTGTACCCTTAAGGAAAGGTGAACGGAGTCTTGCTATGTCCCCAGTAGTGCCCTCTATCGGATTAAAGTTGATGTAGACATATTTCCCTTCAAAATTAAATCACAAACGTAGTAGATCCAGCAATGTTTTATGTGTCATTTCCATAATTTTCATTTTTGAGGGCAGCATTAGTGAGCTTGAATTTTGATTAAGCGCCCATATTGCTTGCCCACTTGACTGATAAATTCCATCAAGCATATGTTATCTGAGCCAGTACCTGTTTCAATTCACAAGCTGTTTCATCAACAGAATTTGAGCACATCGAAAAGTAAAACAAAAGAAAAACTCTCCATGCAATTGTCATTTTGGTAAATGTAGTTTTAACTTTTATCGTTGACATTTTAGCTAAGTATTAAGCTCCCGGTGAGTAAAATATATAGATATTATTACAATTTTTTATTTTGAATTATCCTGCCTTTTATCAATCTGTTTCCTGTGGGACTTTCTTTTTTACCGCAAATATGGAACTCACGAGATTCCAATTGCTATAATCTTATACTGAGATACTTATTTTACAAAAAACATAAACAATCGGCAGCTCCATGAAAAGTAAATTATTGGTTTCTGATATCACTGGAAGATCTGAGTGATATGACAAGAACACCATTACCAGTATACCTGGATCCTTCCAAAAAGGTAGAGAAAGTGAAATCAGCTACAAGAAGGACAAATAACCTGTGAGTACAGTTATGATTTCATTACCAGTTCCTCTCAGTGTCTAAGACAAAGCACCGGTGGAGACCCCAAACCCACAAAAGACATTGGTGGGCATGAAAGGACAGAGCAACTCTCTTCTGGGTTCCCCTGAAAAAGCAATTACGTGGAGACAGTGGCAAAAGATAGCTGTTTCCACAGCAGTATCCTATCAGAGGTGTCTTTATCCATTTCAATATTGAGGGGCAAAATTGCCCCCAAACTTTCAAGAGAACCATCAAAAACAGACTTAGACAGTAATAATGCCAGTGGGTTGGGCAGTAGTGAAAACATCTATGAAAACATGTAAATAAACCCCATTGCAAACGGTGAAATAAGAGAGTAACTGACTGTAACAGTGAGGCAAGGTCATGGAGAAATATTGTGATGCATCATCTGTGCACAGTGGTTTCATTTGTTGTGCTGTGACAAACAAGGCACTGTAAGAACTTGCTTGGTCTGCAAAAAATTCAAGAAACCTTATAGGCTGCGAGCAGCTTTGCAACTAATAAATGTGGGTTTAGTTAATCAGCTACGCTCAAAGCAAGCTGATTATGATCACCTGACAATGGCGATCAATAAGATGGCATTGCACCAAGCACAGGAGCGTAGCAATCAACTATGGCCAGGCATTGGACCTGTGAGTGATATTGCGGGTGATCATAATAGTCAAAATGCAGACTTGAAACCACGTTCAGCAAGTCTGATGTCTCTGGGATTCCAAACTGGAACCTGAAGCCAGTTAGGGAAAGTACACATAATGGTATACAAAAACCAATGCATCAACACAACTAACAAAACCCAAAACCATTGAGTAAAGTACCTGTGGGTCCCAGGAAAACAATGTTTAAAAAAAAATAAAGTAGAAATTATTAGGGACTATATTGTATTTGTGTCTTTTTGCCCAGAACCACTTCCTAGTAGTCAATACCCTATTCTGCAGTCCGAACTCTTTACTCTTCACAAGCTATCCTGTCCCTGTGTAACCTATATACATATGGAATTACTATTGTCCATATTGCACACATTCCTCTGTAAAAATTTTGACACAGGGTGTATCAGCCCAAATAAATTATAGGGTCTTCAGCGGGTAACTACTCAACATGTTTTGGAGCCTTTTACCCATGACAAAGAATCTGTATAAAAAAAAAACTAGGTGACAACCAAAACACTGACCTCAACCATAATGATTTTATATGCACAAAAACAATTGGAACAGCAATAAATTACATCCAAAACATGAAATCTGATGAGTACCCCGACACCCCTGTCATACACACAGGTACCAACAATTTAGCCCAAAGTACAGCGCCATCCTACAATTGAAGTGACTCAAAGACAACTTGAAACCAGAAAAGAAGATTCATTCAAAGCAAATCTGTCTGTATAAGTAGTCTGTGGCATGCCGTTTCTTCTCTTTCTTGCTACTTCTAATATTTGAAACAAGGTAAAAACACGATCAACAACTCTCTTGCATGGAGCGAATCCATTCTGGATCTCACCGAATGTATATTTTCTTTCAAATACCCTCTCCAGTCTTTTGTACATCCCATGTGCATAATTTCCCCAATGTTTGATGCCATTGCTGTTCCTCTGCACTAGTGAAGCTGCTAGAGTGACCCCTTCTATGGGATGCAAGTTATCCTCAGTTCCCTTAATTCCCTTGGTGATTCCCTTGTTTCTAACACTTTGTAAAACAGCAAACACATACTTTCCAACAACATCTCTGATCCTTTCTCGATAAATTCATTCATAAAAACCATCCAGTCCTGACGATTTCCCAACTTTGATATGATCCACTGAAAATTCCACCCCCACCTTCCTTATCCCTCTACACATCCCTGGTCCTATCCATCCTGTCTTACTTCAGACCTGACCATTGGCAGTTTTCCTGCACCCCACTGTGGATCATTTACTTCTACCCAGTGATCCTGTAGTGTTTGCCTTATCTCCTTTTCTAGAAGGCTACTACTCTCCCTCTATGAGAAAGTCTATTAAGTGGAGCTTTCTTCCTCCTGGTAACCTGTTTTTGAAAACACTGCCGACGAATCTGCATCACTTGCCATTACTCTTCTTGTAATTTCCTCAGTCTGCTTTGCCATTCTCTCTGCCTTCATGACATTCACTTCATTCCTTACTGCCATGTATTCTTCTCAAGCCACTGCTATCTCATTCTCTTTCCTTCTCTTTCTAGCTAGCCTGTTGCTGTGTTCTTTACATGCCATACCCAAATTACCCTTTTCATCTCTGAATCAATGCTATACCCTTTCTTGTCAGTTTGATCTCTCTTTCTACCTACTGTTTCTTTGCCACTATCAACAATCTTTCTCCTCAAGTCATAAGACATGCCTTGAACATCATCTGACTCTGACTCAACCATGTCTCATTCTAATCATCTGCAACTTGTGAAAGTCTCTCTGTATATACTTTCCGAATTGTATTCTTGTTTATGCACCACCCCACTTTGATCCCATTCCTCTCCAAACCTGTTTCTGACGTTGGAGGTCTAATGCCATCCAGTTATGATCACTCCCTCTTTTCATCTGACCGTCCTCATCAGACAACACATTTTCCACCATTCTGAACAATGAGTCATCCACTAGAGCAAAGTCAATGATTGATTTCCTATCCCCTATAATCCACGTCCAATTCACTTTGCATTCACTATCTGTATTCAAAATGCATAGACCCATTTTCCTAGTACGTTTATCAGCTTTCTTTCATTCCTGTTTACGTTTGTATCTCCACCTTCTATCCCATCTTCTATGTGTCCGTTGAAATCACCTACAAGTAGCACCTGATAACCTTGTTCCTGAACATCATGCACAGCTATCTGCATCTTCTAAAAAATCTTATCATTCCATTCTCCTTTAAGGCCTTTTCTCCCTACATACACCACTCTTACAGCTGTTTTGTTTTGAACTGCGTCTACTCCCATCTGTGTCTCATGCCAAACCTCAGTCACGTCATCCTCCTTTTTATTGATATTATGCCACCTCACACCATTTTTTTCAGAAAGCCAACCCCTCTTCCTTTTATCTGTCCTATCTGCCTGCAAAAGTCCCTTGTCCCTCTCTCACATGAGTGTCTGTCAATGTAACCACTTGCATTGCATGCATACTTTGCTACATCAACAACGTCAACCAATGTCCCTTTGACTTCTTTACAATTTACATACCGCACTCTAAGTTTGCCATCATCTGCTTTTCTATCCTTTACCCTTTTCTTCTGCTTATATCCCAGAGCTTCCTGACCTTGCCCTTCCTGGTCTGGTGCTGGGCTATCTAGTTTCCCTAAGATTGCGCCCACTGACTATACAACCGACCTACCCTCTCTCCTCCTGACTCTGGTGCAACCTATCACACACATATATTCCTGTCCTGTCAGCAAACCACTCCCATACATCCCTAAAGACAAACATCCTCTACCTACACATCCTCCCAGGCTATCTATTGATTGGACAGATCCTACCAGCCTCCCAACCACTCATCCTCAACTTAGGTAGGATTTCCATCCCTACCAACTCTCAATCTAGCCTTCCCAACTTATCTAGCAACCCCCAGTGCCTCCCCAACACTGTCTCCATCTCTATCCTCTCACCTAATTCCCCCTCCTCACTGTCCACCAAATCACTTGCCCTAACCTGCACAATGACTTTTGGACAATCCCTGCTGGACCTGTCTATCCTATCTATATGCTCCTCTATATCTCTTACCTTTGCCCCTGGCAAACAGACCCTTACCCTATTTCCCTATCCTCCCCACAGAACATGCTGTTTACCCTTCTCACAATAGCTGCACAGATAATGTTGGCGATTCAACCCAAGTCTCCAGAATGAATTGTTTTGCTGTGGCTGCAGCATATAATCTGGAGGGATGTGAGCGCTGGTCAGTAGAGCGACTCCAAATATGGATGTGGTATGCCCTTATTAGGACACGACCGTAGGTCGGGGGGGCTTACTGCGTCAAATCTTGACCACTGCACCAAATTCTCAACTGATGATGTTTTGCTGACGTACAAAATGCCAAAGTAAAGTTAGAATCACCTGATGTATATTCTCTTCATAGTTGTCCCTGGCCTCTTCTAATTCTGCCTTCATGGTTGCTACCTGGACCTCCAACATCTCTTCCCTCCTGCCCCTACCTCATCTGTACTCAAAGCTGCCTTGACTAGCCTCCTGGGAAGTACAGGTCATTACTGTGGCTCGAAAATCCTCACGTATATAACACTCTAAGCATTGTATTTACCTATCTGACTCTGCCCCTTCCCCACTCTCCTCTCCTCAGTCTCAACTCCAACCTGCCCCCATCATGCTCCCTGTCCTGGCCGTATCTCCCTCTACCTGCCACAACTGCCGAGCAACCCGTTCTCCTACTGTCCTTAACCTGTCTCCCAGCTCCTACCCTCCTCACATTCTGCACTTCCTTTGACAAACCACGACCAGACATCTTGAAACATTTTGTTGACTACTTATATTAATGAAATTCAATATGGCGGCCCCTATGCTACACAGCTTAAAAGTCGCCAACAAGTCCTCGATACTACCAAATGTGCCACGCTTACACTGCTAAAACTTCCCTACAGAGTCTCTAATTAACCAACATTTGGGTCTGCATGTTGTATACTTTGGAGGCCAGAGGAGATTGAATTTTTTAAATGGCCTTAATTTGCATAATTTTAAACCAGTTGTCTATTCTGAACGAAATGCAAAACTTCACCATAGGGGCTATATCTTTAGCAAATTTGAAGTTTCCGGCTCAAAGTGGAAAGATAAGCAAGAAAGAAAGATAGACAGAATGAATGAAAGAAAGAAAGAAAGAAAGAAAGAAAGAAAGAAAGAAAGAAAGAAAGAAAGAAAGAAAGAAAGAAAGAAAGATTTTGAAAAACAATATGTCTATGTTCATACACTGACATAATAATGTACAGACGGTTGTACTTTCTATTGTGTGTTACAGGCTAGACAGACATTTGAACAGAAGGACCAAACGTGGATCTGGCGATGTTTTATTGTACACCAAATCATTACAAAATGGCACGAAATTGGTAGACAAGAGTCACGAAGATTTTTTATGAATAAAATTATATATATACGAATTCTTTGGATTGACACATGATTTATACCTTGGTTGTATATCATACCAACCAACAATCACAAAACTGACAAATATATTCATTATTAGAGAAATATATTGTTAAGTATTCTCAAAAAGGTTACATAGCCTTTATGGGCGATTTGAACTGGCGAGCGACAGGACTTAACTGTGTTTGATCATACTGAGTATGTACCACCGCATTAAAGTTAGGAAAGAGATTTGTCTGTGAAATGGCATTCAAAAGATCCTGGAGCAAACAAGACGGGAAGCATTGCTACAACTTTGTGTAAGTTCGAGACTTCGTCTCTTGAATGGTCCTCCCCCTTCCGGTCCCGGTGACAAACTTACCAAAATTACTTACCACAAGACTAATAGATCAAGTGTTGTGGACTCTTTTATTGTGAATTGGTCAATGTACGAAAAGGTGACCTGTTTCAAAGTTCTAGATTTACCCGACCTATTAAATTTTTCATTTGAATTGATTTAAATATATTTCTTTATTCTGGATGTCTTAACAGTACAATAAGTACTAATGAAGATGGTCTCCAGAACATGAACGACCCGCAATATATATACAAAACGCACAGTACATTTCAACAAATAAGACTACAGGACACTAGGTTTGCAAGCAGGAAACCACTCTCAACCATGGAATAAATCACTACGGATATAAGTTATGGGTAAGAGGGTAAAATAAAGTGAAAACAAACGATTTTGTGCCCCAAGACGAGACGATATAATTTTAGGATCCAAACGTACGACTCTCCAAAATATATAAATGAACAGCATCGAATATTTTCTCATTAATTCCCAAAGGTAGATGGGAATTTCCTTTAAGAAAAGAAGACAGTGGGAATGTCGCTCGCCAAATGAGTAATAAGGTTAGGATTTACTCCGGGTGCCAGTAGATGACACACAGTGTTCATGAGTTTTGATCTATGTTCTGCATGCAGGGAGCACTGGAGAAAATAATGAAAAGTGTCTTAGTGGGGTGCTGAACTGGTACACTGGAAGATGGTACAATTTCAAATTTAAACTAGAGTAATTCAGTGATCATTCTCTGGTCACCGCGTCAGCAGCTTGTATGTACAATACAACTTGTATGTACAATACATGTATGTATGTATGAATGTATGTATGTATGTATGTATGTATGTATATTTACATGTACTTGGCTACTCATTCTTTTGTGTCGCTCAGTCTGAATTGAGGGGAGGCAGACAATAGACAATATATTTTCTTTGACCCCGTACCCAGAATACTTTGAACACAACTTCCAAACGAAAATTCCATTCTGAATTTTGCAATTTTATCTTGGGAGTTTCCAGCAAAGCCCCTGATTGGGCATCGCCTTATTTCGTTAGATACTCAATTCATGTAGATATTGAATTAAATTTAATTTTGTTAAATACTGGCTTCAACTTGTTCAGTTAGAGCCAGAATATATTCTGCGAATGCCACTGTCTGATAGTATTCATCTTGACCAAAGTGGCACAACTTCGGGGTATCGGGGGTCAGAAATATATGGGAACACTATGGGTATTCCAATATCTGGATTCAAAATGGCCAGCACACAGTGAAAAAATAGACGGGATTTGAAAAGACATTTACATGACCAGCAAATGCAACTTTATACTTTTGAGCTATCTAAATGTAATTCGAGTCAAATTACCTGTTCAAAAGTCTGTACACGTAAGTTATTTAAAGGAAATTATGAAATGGAAAAAATATCGGAGGGATATTTAAACTTTTAAGTTCAGAAAAGTTTTATCTAAGTTAGACTAGGTAATCACTGTCTGATAATAGAAACTAGCCGATATAACAAAGAAAAGGTACAGGGTAGGATTTGCCTCTTTTGTGATAATGGTGAAGTTGAAACTGAAGAGTATTTCCTTTTAAATTGTGATGTTTTTCAGAAACGAGCAAAAATGCCCAACAAATATTGTTCTTCATAAATAAAGGACTCTTTCCCCGCAGTCATTCTTTGCAACGGACCGGGATATGGCAGTGTAAAACACAAAATTGCTAATGATTTGTAAATAGCTGTATATATTCTTTATTGAATTGCATACATCGATGAACTGGCACGTTCTTTTTATATTTGTATCTGCATTTATGTATGCCATAAACCCTTTTGTATCTGTATTTATGTATGCCATCAACCCTTTTGTATCTGTATTTATGTATGCCATCAACCCTTTTGTATCTGTATTTATGTATGCCATCAACCCTTTTGTATCTGTATTTATGTATGCCATCAACCCTTTTGTATCTGTATTTATGTATGCCATCAACCCTTTTGTATCTGTATTTATGTATGCCATCAACCCTTTTGTATCTGTATTTATGTATGCCATCAACCCTTTTGTATCTGTATTTATGTATGCCATCAACCCTTTTCAGGCTATAAGAGAGCAATCAAGGTACTATATTTTTCTCCAATTTTTTGGTTGAATTCAAAAACAAATTACTACTTCTTACGTCATAATATGTATTCAATATTTAATTCATTCACTATACTGTTGAAAAATGGGGACGAAATTAACACAATTTACTGGTCACTGACTGATAACTGAAAAAAAGCTATCAATAATGATTGTAAAGATTAAAGTTCCTACCACTACCCGTCGTGTGATCCCCCAAAGGTGGTCCCGTGTTGTGAATTGACAAAGTGCCAAGCTGCCATGTTGGTTTGGTTTCAGTGCTATTGTCCGCACTGAAAAAACACCATCCGTTGTCAAAAGTACATGAAACATCTCTGGGGACGTCAGAGACTGTTTGCGGTTTCACGAAAGACGTTCTGTGGGCAACCCCTGTAAAAAGGAAAGATTCTATTTCTCTATGGATAAAATGAGCCGATCGGGGAAAAAAAAGCAAATGACGTTTGGTACATTTTGCTCACTTTGACGTGAAAGATTTTTCGAATCCGTACAATTAATGAAGTAACTACATGTACAGTTATTACGGATATTATACTCAGCGAATGTATATTGTTTTAGACGGGTTAGTAAACTCACATGCCATAAATGTTTATCTTCGATTATATAAACTATCTACATTTATTCAATGCCCATCAACGTACTCATGTAAATGCCAAGCCAGAAAGGAACTTTGATCCGAGTTGCAAATTTTAATATAAACATTTCAATAATATTTTAACATAGCTCCAGTGAAAATTCCTCAACTGTTGTAAATTAAGAGGGATAACACTCAGCTCTATGACCAAGCCTGGTTGTTTGGCAAGTGTCGCTTAAACATTCTTATTTTTATCAATTTTGTATTGACTTGTTTGACCTGTCTCAGCGTAAAAGCTCACACTTGACACACAGGGTGTAACACGCAAAAAAATAACCTGGGTTTATTCATAGTGTTATTAATTTGTATTCGTAAGTGTATATAAATTTTTGGTTTGGGCTTCAGTTTGTTTTTACAGTACAAATTGATTTGGTCACATACAAACTTTTCCATATTTCAAATTCAGTTTGTTCTTCTTTTATGTGCAAGGTAGTTTCACCAAATTAGAAAGTTTCACGTTGGTACATTTCATATCCAAAAATTGGGACATTTTATACATTTAATGCTGCGTTTTCGTGCAGATCGTGCAGCCATGATTTTGGCAGATTTCGATCAGTGGGTAGTTCAAGCGTCATCCACTATCTGTCTATCTATCTGTTAGACATTTAAAAGTTTGTTATTCCAGCTCTGTGTAATGGGTGGTAATGGCCTTGAATATAACCGAGAAGGCCAGCAAACTACCTTATCATCTTTAAGTTATTTGCATGTGTTTATATGATAATTTGGATCCTTTCACTACATTTAGTGTCTTTATATTGTAGGTGGGGAGGACCGAAGAAAACTATTCTTTGGTTCGCTTTTCGATTCGATTTTCCAGAAGGGCTTCGATCAGCTGATTTTTTTTTATATATGACCAATATTTAAAACATTTTACGTAGAAAAACAACTGAATATAAAGACTTTTGTAAAGGAATTCAGTTCAAACTGACTTAATCTTATACTTAATTGGTCGATTCAATTGAATAATGGGCAAAGCTTGGTATATGTTTCAATGTACAAGTGTCGCTTTGAACAAAAAGGTAACGTTACAGTCATAATGTAATATTCTTTAAAAATTTCTAGTTAACCTATCAACCCTCTACCTTGTTGCAATATTCCTCACATGTCAACCTTAACGCCTAGACCCAATTAAACTGAAACGATAAGAGTACATTCGTAATACTTATGACTTTTTCTTGTCTCATTGTCCGAAAAAAAAATATTTTCACCATCCATATAGAATGTCAACCATACATCTTGTACATCCAACAACCTTCAAGAGATTTATGCAAACAGGTGCATCGGTATTGAATCTCAGCTGTAAGACGAGAATGAAAAGACCTTTGATTGTTTATAAATACCCCTTGCATTGATCAAGTATACAAAGACTGACAAAGTCAATGAACCGCAAATACAATGTTTAGAAAAGGCAGATGAACGTATGTGCCTTGCACATCAAAGCAAGCGGTATAAGAGACAGAGAAGTAGCAAACATGACCTAGGTCTAGAATATTATCAGACATTACATTTATTCTGTTTGAAGCCTTCTAGAATTTCTACGGTGCGCGTAGGGCTGTGACTTTGCCAGCGTCTTATTCCAATTGTGCTAGAAATTACACTTGTAACATTTCCAAAACAAGTGAACAAACTGCAAACATTTTATCGAATTAATGTCGCATGAGTTACTAGGTGTACTGTGTAGCGCAATGGCCTAAAATTATACAAAATAATATATCCTCATGGAAAAGTTCTCTATGTATACTATGTAAAATCAGAATTTCGGTCTGACTTAATTGCCTGAATTCATAATTTTGAAAGCTATGGATATGTAAATGGACTGGCTGTATATATTCATTTATTTTCAGTGTATATTCACCATCTTTTGTGTCAATTGATATAATTGTCGAACAAAAGCTGCTTCGGCGCTAATATTCTTTGTTTTATTTGTACTCGTTTATATCATTATGAACTTTACTTACTTAGACATTAAATATCCCTAATAATGGCATCGTTTTTTATCATAAGAGTATCTTTGTCTCAATTTCACTCTGCAAAAAGTTGTCACAGGTCAAGCAAAAACTGTTTCTACATTGTATCATGGATGGTTTATCATTTTCAGAGAGTACTTACAGCATGCTAGGGGAGGGCGCACGTGGTGCTGGACACGTTTAACGATATTACATGATTGTTATGTAATCACAATTAATCCATGGATTTGCCATTGAAAACAAAAACAAAAAAAAAAACAAAAAACAAAAAGACCGCAAACATTTATGTTGACAGCTCATAAAAAAAGTTGCTGATACATTTCCATCTGAAATATGAACTCAAACTAAGAAAACCTTTTCACAAGTTTGCTTGTTTTGTTTTAAACGTACTCATCGGGGAAGGGGCAGGCGCGATATTGAAACAAAGGCGCTGTGTTCATGTACTCTCCTCAAAATTATGAAAACGTCGAACCACCCCTTCATGAAACGCTAAAATATGTGTACTTCTATCACATATCCGACCATAGGCTTTTGTGTTTGAAGAGATCCGACGGCTGGAAAACAGTCTTTATTTGATGTAGAGCTACCATGAAGAAACAGTTTTTATCTCCGACATAGAGAACATTGCATTTACATGGCATGCCCCATTAAACAGTCTTACAAATTTTTCCCGATTTTGAAAGGCGCATTTACAAGGTACATTTTGAGAGTGAACGGTTTCAAGCAAAAGCAAAAACACTACAAATATGATCAACACAATGGGCTGTGATACACATTTTTCGTTCTTGTGTCGAAATTTGAAAAATGAGTTGTTTGTATACTTTGAGGGGAAATATCGATTGCTTCTTTTTTGAATGATAGAATGTGTTATAAGATAACTTACCCTTTTCCTGATTGAAGTGAAGTAAAAATAAAACGATATAAGGTACATACAGTGCGTACATCCTAACTATGATTGCACCGAATGTTTAAGTACAAAGGGTGAAATGAATTTATAATTACGTCACACATCCATGCTGAGTCTGTGATACCCTAAATGCAGACTACAGTTCTTATCAGTCGAAAATCTGCGTGTCGGAACTGCGCAACAAATGTGGATTACGAAGATATGAGTACCTGGATCATATTGATATTTCCGATTGTATTGGGATCTATCTAACCTGCAACGATTGTCATAGTGGGACAAATTATTTGACCACTCTTCGTAATTGCCTGCACATATTACACAGGATAACACCACAATATAGTGGCAGTGATTTTTGAGCACCGTGATTTTGGTGCTTTATTGATATTTAGTGCTTCCCCTGTTTACAAAACAACACTATAATATGGCAAATTAACTTTTGTTGCCAGAAAAAAAAATATCTACGTAAATGTTCTTCAAGCTTGATTTTTGTTGCGAATGGCTTGGCTCCTTAGGATCCCCCAATATTGCCGTTGTAGCACCCACAAAAGTAAACAATAGCGAAGGGGGGGTATAAGAGGTAACGTACTGAATGGCATTCAGCAGCATGTGTCCCTACACTCCTACACACACAGACACACGCACACACATGCAAACACACACACGCACGCACGCACACAGACACAGACACACAAACACACACACACACACACGCACACACCGACACACGCACAGACACAAGCATTCACACAGACAGGTGCATATCCACACACACACACACACACACACACACACACATAATAAGCAAAAAGATGTTAGCCTATTTATGCCGCAAAGAAGTGTATTCGTAAGCATGGACAATAGACAGGTTTACGACTGCAAAACGAGCATGAGACACATTCCGTTCAAAAGAAATCTTTGAAAAAAAATAGACACGTGACCCGCTACACATACATAGGACTTGTTCGCAACATATTTGTGTCCAAATCGTAACACTCCAAGTATTGACTACTTGGGGGGGGGGGGTAGGGGTTGGGGGGGGGGGAATATATGAGAGACATTTTAGAATTACCAGGGAACCATTTATTGTCATTGGCGTTTGGAAAAGATTGTTCTTTTCTATGTACGTTCTTCAGTGTCATCCCCATCGAAAGAAAACCAGGGTTGTAGCCATTTCTTTCAAGTACTACAATTACGTTTTTCTCTAAACATAGCAACAGGTAATATTTGTTGAGCAGCATGATTTAAAAATTCAAACACGAGCAAATGAAATTCATAAAATTATTCAAATTGCTTAATAATTTAATGTTGCATCACACCTGATGAGTAAGACAGGGACCAATTGAAACTAGTCTGATTGGCATCTATACATACAAGACATTTATATAGCATCCTCAAACGGAAAGGCGTCGACTATTTTCTTCCAGGAAATACAATATCTTCGTGAAGCAGTTTAATTCATTTTATGGAAGAATCCTTGCTGTTAAGAACAACGTGACACTTTGTATCTGTATAAAACAGCTAGACTTGCATTTGTTGGTGACAAATATGTTGTCTTTTTAACAGACTGAAAAAGAATGCAAAATGTTATTACGGGTGAAATAAAGTTGGATCAGCGTCAGGCTTCCACGTTGATGCGACATTAAAACTTGGATGGATTTTGGATAATTGGATCAACGTTTATTTAAGTCATATTTCAAATCTATTAAACGCCACAAATAAATGTTAAAATGAAGGGAATTCATTTAAAATTGGAATTAGAATTGAAATTCCACATTGGTTTAAGCACCAAGTTTTAACTTAGAATTATTTTTCCCACAGGTCCTTGAAGTTTTGTAAGTTTGTCAAAGATCAAGTTTAAGAAATTCCAACTTGAAAAATCCGATAATCAAGCATTTGATTTACAATGATTTTAAAGTATTTAATCCAGAAAAGCGGTATCTGAATTGCACTCATTGATTATGTACGGACACGGACAATCAAGAGTATATGTCGGTAATTGCGTGGAATGCAAAAGAAAATAGCAGAAACCAAGAACGAGGAGACATAAGTGTCAAGAAATACCGTGTTCAAAATGGCCATAGATTATTTATTGATTTTCGTCTCAATCCGATTTTCTTCGTCTGGCACTAGATGGCACTGATGTGAATTTACATTTTCTACTTATATTATGAAATGTTTGATGTGTTGGCCTTCTTCTCAACCGCTTTATGTACAGTAGAAGTCAGCGACCTCCTTCTTCTCTGTGACAAATGGGGTTCGCCAGGGTGGGATCACCTCACCCCGGTAATTAATGTCTACATTGTACATGGATGATCTGAATATTAAACTTGCGGGAAGTCAAATCCATTGTCACATCGCTGGCAGAGCGATGGGGATAATACGATGCTTATCAGTCATTGTCTAAAAGGCCCCAGAAAGGTAATTACAATATGTGAAGTATTTGCCTCCGATCATGGCATAACTAATTACCTATTACGAAATTACCTGCCAGTACTTTCGGACCTGCCTCCACTATTGGGGCAACCTTCTCCGCTAAGTTCCAACTTTGATGCAGCGGGGGCGCTTGGCACATCCGCCCAGTGCTGCTAATTAATTCATACCCTGAGGGCGATTTCAGTATCTGATACAATATTCCTATTCTGGGGCCCACAGCCACCAACAAGTGGTAATTTCAGGGCATTGTATTCACATTTTTAGGTAATTTACACACTGGAAAATACCCATTACATATTTTACATTACGTTCCTTCGACAAATTAACATTCCGTTAACACAAATCACACATATACTTTGGACACTAGCGCTTCAAAATATCCAATCGGGATAAGCCAAGGACTTGTCAGCCATTTTGAAAATTGTGGATTCCGCACCCTGTTGTTTGTAAATGAGGATAGTATTGGGACGATCTTGTGTGTGTGTGTGGGGGGGGTGGGTGGGTGGGTGGGTGGGGGGTTTATAATATATGAAACCAAAAGTACATATTTTACAAATATTTCAGAGTGTCAATAATGATAGGATATATGCTGTGGCCGCAATTTACTTTGATATCAAAATCAAATGTATTTTTGTGTGACTGTCACGAAATGCATTGCGCCATGTTACAAAAGGCGCTCACCAACGTGCATGATTTCCCGGCTCAAGGTATCATGTCTCATTAGGATTTGTAACTAAAGATAAATGCTTCAGACACAGCCGAGAGGGAACGTTAACGTTAAGATGGTAAGTCATGTTTTAAAAGTACTTAAACAATTGTTTGCCCTAGTAACTTGGAGAAAGGACACATTGAACGTTGCGAAATATTACGATAACGATCACCGAACAACCAGGGCTATGCTGTTTCATCAAACCACCATGGCTATGCAGCTATGCTGTTTCTCCTGCCCAAGTTAACCCTTCAAACAAGTTGAAATAAAATGCTGTGTTTGAGTTGACTTTACTGCAAAATAACGGCACATGAAGGTCACTATGTCGATAAAATCTTTCATCCAGGGTCAATCAATTTTCATTAGATAAGGGCAGCTTAAGACTATTTTATAAAATTTATTAAGGGTCGAGCCTTTTCAGTAGGGTGACGTCAGGTTACCGGAACCACATATATAATATTTGTCAGGCCTTGGACATGGACTTATTAACGTTAATAGGTCCATGCCTTGGGTAACTTGGACATTTGTTGAAGCATATTTAAAATGGATGTTCTTTCCCCTTTAACACATTATCTCCTTTGACGTCAGTTTAATTTGTTACATGGGCACAACCGGTGGTAATGGTAGTGCAAAAAACTTCGTATGTATGTATATGTATAAAACCATCCTCTTTATCAGTACACATTGATGCCACTGTGTGTCTTGCAGGAAAGAAGCTGGCTTTCATCGAAAATTCCGGGTATTTTGGTCAAATGATAACTCGTACTTTTTGTGACTACTTAGACATCAAACGGCATTTAAGATCTCTATGTGCCAGAGCAAATATGACAAATTTACAACTGCATTCTTTGTACTAAAAAATGGCCAATCTTGTTTTTAACTGTTTTGTACATTTTTAGTATGTGGTATGTACAACAAATTCCGGCCTATTTTACAGCGTCTGAAATTAACTAACCTCACCAGTCACCTTTATATTTTCTATAATTCTTGCTTCATTTTCACTGAAAATCTTTAAGCTCCTTCCTTTGAAAATGCTGCAGCTTTGGTTCTTGGCTGTGGCTATGTCATAAACTAATAAACTGTGAATAATACCACCCTACTTCCAATGTCCCAGAGCAACTTTACTAAATTTGAATGAACTATGTGCCTTTCCACTTCATATTTTGTACAAGAAATGTACCGAAAACCCTGATTTTTTCTATTTTTGCCCCCAATGATCAAGATAGATTCTTATTTGACTATACATCAGCCCAACCACGCACGTCGGCACACACCAATGCATGCGCCCATGTACACACACAGACACACACACACACACACACACACACACACAGGCCCATCATTTATACCATCACATATCAGTCGGCGTATGTAAAATCAGCTGGGCACAGTAATCTTGTTTAAGTTTCGAAGGTAAATGTAACTTCCGTGAATTTGTTTCAAATAATGATTGAGCTGCAGACGACATCATTTATAGCTTTGGTATCTTACAAGTTTGAGAATTGAGACCATCATCATAGCACTTAAAAAGTGACTTTATAGATTAATTTCCTTATGAATATTATCTGCAGTATTTGTGTTTAAATTGTCAACTTATCATTACCATCGTTTGCCTTGTATTATTTTATAAGGAGCGCCATATTCCAACGATGAAGCAACCACAACCATTAAAAGTGGTTTAATGTTTTTAGATAACGTTGAATTTTGGTCTTCCCATGCTGCAACGGCAATTCAACCAAAATTAAATTTTAGAAAAAAGTCACTCACAGGAAGATGATCTCGATGTTGTTTATATCAACGTGAAATCAATATATATATATATATATATATATATATATATATATATATATATATATATATACATATATATTTCTATATGTATTTATTTATGTATATATATATTTATATATATGTATTCATTTTTATATATATTTATATATGTATATATATTTATATATATATATTTATTTATGTATATATATATATGTATATATATATATATATATCGCAATCTATTTAATTTAAGCGTATTATCGATGTCAATATCTCAATACGGTGGTGCGAAAATTAAACACTTAACTGCGGTAATACATGTATTTTCTTTACGGAATAAAGGGATTTCAAGCATGCGTCTTTTATTCACATTAATTTCGTTAATGTTATTGATATAAATTTGATCACGGATATTTTTGCTGAAACGTATCTTTTATTTTTTCTTCTGGTGTGGAAAAAGTTACATCTTGATGGGTGCGGGGGCGGGAAGGAAAAAAAAGTAAAGGTCATGCCAATTAGAATCTATTTGAATATCTTGTGCGACCACCACTGCATATGCCTTAAAGATGTTAGGCATATTTCAGAGTACGCCGAAACAGCTTATTGATTTATTTCTTTCACTATATATCACACACAATTTCAAGTGGAACGAAAACACATTGCGTTTGAGCTTTCCTGGTACGAGACAGCCTTATCAAATATTTACATAATACTGGATCGGAAAGAACATTATATGCAAAATGCAGCTGCCTGAAATAAGTATGCACGGGGCTCTCTGATAGATATGGTTGCGAAATCATATGCACGCCAATATGAAACCTAATAGTAATGACGTTAACTGTTCCCACAGGGCAATTATGCAATTCTGAGCAGCTTAAAGTTTCCTTTCAATATTTGGGGGGCAACACTTCGTGTTTACAGGGTGTCTTGTCAAGATACATAAAACACAAGCAGACTTGATGTAGGGGCTGGTACATTAATAAGATAAATAGTCTACAGAACGAGGCATAGACAGGTGCCTGAATGTGTGCCAGATCGTTGCACACAAGGGAAGCAGAGAAGCCCTGGATACCGCAATATCAAATTAACCTAGAAGCACCAGTGAAAGATTCCGACAGCGTATGGCCAGTTTAACTCTTTCACTGCAAAGCTTTCATCGAATCAGCTTTCCTCGATGCGCTTCGAGCGCAAAGCGCGGCGAGGGAAGCTGTTCGCGTGGACCATTGTTATGAACTCTGCTCTGTTATGGTAACTGTAGGTAGGCTGGGCATTGAATGAAATGTCGTCTTACAAACAATATGAATGTGGTTTCGTTATGTCAGTTCTCAACCCATCGACGTTTGTCGAAAGTCGCAACGAAAGAGACTGGCAGCATGCAACTGAAGGTGGCGGCCAGGGACATGAGCCAGGGACAGTTCCTTCGTTACTTTTTATTTTATTTTCCCTTTTTTAATGTCTGTGTGGCAACACAGACATCTTGTTTTTCTAGGACAAATCTTTTCTTTCTTTCTTTCTTTCTTTCTTTCTTTCTTTCTTTCTTTCTTTCTTTTTTTCTTTCTTTCTTCTTTACAGGCAAATTTGTCCGACATTTCTTTTGAAAAGTATCACACGTAAAAACTCCAAACTTAACATGATAATACTTCAATACATGAAGTCTTAAGTTTTTTGTGTAAAAAGGTTCAACGGTTTTGAAAATTATGCAAATTATAGTCATTTGAAAATTTAAATCTTGAATCTCTTCAAAACTATAATAAGTATAGGTAGCCAATCCAACTTCAATTTATATGTTTGTAACACGGCCCATTTTCGTAATTTACATGTGACCTCTGTAGGTCAAAGGTCAAGGTCATTTGGACCTTTGAAATTTTCATCCAGTCATAACTCAGTTAATTTTTATCCAATTTAGATTATGTTGAACTCAAATTGTAGCTATTGTAACACTGCGCATTTTTGTAATGTACATGTGACCTCTAAAGGTTGAAGATCTGGGTCATTTGGACCTTTGAAATTTTCATCTAGCCATCACCCAGTCAATTTTTATCCAATTCTGATCATGTTGAACTCAAATCGTAGCTATTGTACCACTGCACATTTTTGTAACTTACATGTGACCTCTAAAGGTCAAAGATCTAGGTCATTTGGACTTTTGAAATTTTCATCTAGCCATCACCCAGTCAATTTTTATCCAATTCTGATCATGTTGAACTCAAATCGTAGCTATTGTGCCACTGCACATTTTTGTAACTTACATGTGACCTCTAAAGGTCAAAGATCTAGGTCATTTGGACCTTTGAAATTTTCATCTAGCCATAACTCGGTCAATTTTTATCCAAATTTGATCATGTTGGGCTCAAATTGTACCTGTTATAACACTTCACATTTGTGTAATTTACATATGACCTCTAAAGTTCAAAGGTCAATGTCATTTGGACCTTTGAAAGTTTTATCCAGTTATAACTCAGCCATTTTCTATCCAATTCTAATCATGTTAGACTCAAATTGTACGTGTTGCAACATTGTACATTTTTGTAAGAACCTGTTACCTCTAAAGGGCAAAGGTCGAGGTCAACTGGCCCTTTGAAAGTTTCATCTTGCCATAACTTGGTCAATTTGAATCTGATTTGGTTCATGTTGGGCTCAAAATGTGGGTATTGTAACACTGTACATTTTTGCAATTTACATGTGACTTGTAAAGGTCGAAGGTCAAGGTCATTTGGACTTTGAAATTTTCATCCAGCCATCAGCCTTTGGAATATGAAGTACCAAAGGACAAAGGTTATAGCCCGTAACATTTACAACTTTTGAAGGCACAGACATATTTGTTTTGAAGCAAATCTTCTTCTTCTTCTTCTTCTTCTTCTTCTTCTTCTTCTTCTTCTTCTTCTTCTTCTTCTTCTTCTTCTTCTTCTTCTTCTTCTTCTTCTTCTTCTTCTTCTTCTTCTTCTTCTTCTTCTTCTTCTTCTTCTTCTTCTTCTTCTTCTTCTTCTTCTTCTTCTTCTTCTTCTTCTTCTTCTTCTTCTTCTTCTTCTTCTTCTTCTTCTTCTTCTGTCTTTTTTTTTTTGTTTTTTTTTGTTTTTGTTTGTTTGTTTTTGCCTTCGGCTGCCGGTCGCAGCTTTGCGCTGCATTGTGTTGCAAGTAAGATATGGTTTCAGTTGAACAGGAAGAAAGGAAATTCGGTACACCTGTTCGGTTGTTAGACTTTATGACTCGATATAGCTTCACTAAATGCAGCACTCGATAGCGGTATACTCATTCTCTCAATATATCTATAACTTTACTGCTGAGATATTTAACCCATTATCAACTGGGACTGAATTTATAACTTCCAGTATATAATCAATGTACGCAAGATCAGGCACTCAAACATACAGATTGCACTCATTTCTTACAGAACAACATTGATCTGTGAAGTTTGAAGGTATTAATCTTGACTTATTCAACCTTTCCCATAGAAAATGTATCTCATATTGACTTTTTATAAACGTTCAAACAAGCACACTAAGAGTCTATTCTGATCTTGTTTTCATTCTTGGTATCAATTACAGTCACTTTATAATCAGGAAAGGTTAAAATCGGATGTGTAAAGTTATTAATTATGAAATAAATGTGGGCCTACCTGTATTTATTGAAGGAGTGTACATCTATTGAGTCACAAGGGCCAATAACGGAATAGGTATAAATAGATGCGTTCCTTCCTGTTCAGTTGAACCGATATATAAAGCTAGGTTTCCATGTGCGCGTATTGCGCATTGCGTACAACGTATTGCGTAGTTGGGGGTGCGTATGTGTACTGCGGATACCATTTTCCATGTATCCGCAAACCAGGCGTATACTGTACGTAGGCCCTATGTATGTTTACTTCGGTAGGTTTTGGCGTACAAAATCGCTACACAGAGCGATTGAAACGCATAGGCAACACGCAGTATGCACTACGTACTACGCACTACGCATATATACATGGAAATGGGGTAGTTAATTTTAAGTCAATCAATTATTACGCACTACGCAGTACGCAATACGCATTACGCGAACATGGAAACCCAGCTTTACGCGCGTCTACCCTGCGTGATGCGTACAAAGTCGCTACACAGAGCGATTGAAACGCATAGGCAACACGCACTACAAACTACGCACTAAGCGGAAATGGGGTAGTTAATTTTAAGTCAATCAATTATTACGCACTACGCAGTACGCAATACGCAGTACGCAAACCGCGCATATGCACCCTGTATAGGCATACCTCTGTCTATGCACACTTATGGCTCGTAACGGCCAAAATGCATGATATTACACCTTCTATGCAGCAAATAATGGAGTCTGACAGAAAAGATGACAGCACCTCTCAGAGAAAAACCCTCATCAAAAGGTAATATGTTTCAGTATTTTATCAGATCCATGTGCATTGAGTGACCAACAAATAAATTTATAAGTATTGATGCAAATTGTTGAAGTACATCGCACAATTATCTGTAAAAACAATCCCCTGTTTAAGGTACATGCAAGCACTGTTAATATAAGGGACTCAAACTGATGTGTTTGTTAAAATGTATGGCCTAATGTAGCAAAATTTTCCTCTGTGGATGAAATATTTTGTATCCAGGTTGCTATGGACTGATTAAAGAAATAGAAAATGTGTTACATTGTAAGAAAAGTAGAATATTGCTGGAACAGAAATACCACGCCTAAAATGCAGAACCACAATTTGTGGCCACGCCTAAACTTGCAATACACGAGGCATGCAGATACCATATATGCATTAGAAGTTGTTTCAAACACTAAACTTTATTTATTTATATATTCTACACACAGTATTAATAAAACAGTTGTGTATAAACCCTAAGGATGCATATGTTTTAATAATAAAAAGTGTTTCTAATATTTTACAATGCAAATCATTAGATTGACTTATTTCATTTACTTTAGACCAAGATACAGTCTCTCACTAAACAGAAGAGAGGGCATTAAAAGCGCAGACTGCACACTCAGGGAAAAACTACAGATGCTCTTCCTGCTGATAGGCCTACTTCAATCCCTGATGATCAGATACATTTTCACTGTAAAGCTCCAGGCCTACACCCAAGAGATCTTCAAGGTCCATAGTGCTTCAGACCTAAATAAAAGTAAATTATACATATATAATTAATAGGTCTTCAAAACATTAATTCAATATCAGTTAAAATTTCAAGTGTCAGTTTTTGTCATCATCAGTAAAAACTCACTCTTTTTTTAATTGATAGGAAAATAAAAATATTTTATCTGCCACTAATTGGTAGGGGAGTGGGATGCATTAGGATATTTTTTATTTATAAATTGCCAAAGATCTTATAAATAAACTGTTACCAAATATACATGTATCCACTACCATTTTTATATTACAGGGTTTTGAAAGAGTTAATTAGATAAGACAGTGGAATCTCCCAATTAAAACCATCCAAGAAACTATCAAAAATGGTCTTACTTGGAAAGTGGTCTTTATATGGAGTACATTTACACAAAAAATAAAATGGGACGAAAAGCATAAGGTGGTTGCAATAGGGAGATTGAGTGGTTTTGGGGAGTACAGTAGAATTGAGTGCATGGGCAAAATATTAAATGTTTAATTTAATCATAAATTTATGCCCCATAACTGTTCGCTGACTTTGTCCTGTTTTCACGTATCATCATGGTTGCATTGATAGGGTCAAAGGGTCAGAAAAGTGGAAAGGTTACTATTAATAGACATCAGTCTGGAGACACTGTTATACATGTATCATTGGAGCATTTTGCATAGACTGAGCTGCCAATTTGCAGCGTTGGCCTTGGCATGGATTTCACATGGAATCTGAATATTAGGCTGTGTTTTTGCCACTTTCATTCACACGGATTATATTTTGCTGTGTGTTTATAAGTGTATGGATAACAGGGGTGCATTTGCTTCTGTTTGGGTAGCAAGTTAGCCAACATTAGATAAGATACTGAGGTATTTGTGACCTGAGGACAGCGACTGAGGGTGGGCATTAGACACAACTTGGCTATGGGCATAGTATGGGGGGGGGGGATTAATTACAGCAATATGGATGCATGTTTCTTGTTAAAACTTAGTCAGTTTTGTTAAGGAGACTTCCCTCCACTCAACTGGGTAGTTCATATTACTTTTACTAATGACCGAGATACTTAAAAGCTGTTTACTTACCACTTGCTGCTTTCCAAATGTTGTCTGTGCGGTGGTTTTGTTGACTAGAAGGTGATGCCGGGATGCATAGAGATCAAGTAGCATAATATTTGCTTAGACTGAGGTATGCCTGTACACCGTGACATGGAAACCCAGCTTTACATGTAAAGCATGAAAAAAAAATTGCTTCAAAGCAAATCGGTCTGCGTAACTATAAAGGAAAATTGTTGCCTTGTACATTCCAAATGAAATTGGAAAAGCATGACAGGAAACATGACATTTCAGGGAAATAAATGTTACAAAATGAGGCTCTGCATTAAAAAATCTGCAGGTAAAACGGAAATGCCAGGACAAACGAATGAAAGAAAAAGAGAGAGAAAGAAAGAAAGACAGAAAGAAAGAAAAAAGAATTCTAGATAAAACAGAATGTCAAGTACCAGCAAACAAACAAGATCTAGTCATGTAGATACGCTAGCTAACTCTAGCACTGCACTTTTAATTGCAACTTTGATTCATTTATGGATCATTGTTGACACTACAGCATGGCCCGATGACAAACTGGTCACCATATGGTAGCATAAAAGTGGCATGATTGTAAATAACAAATCCTAGTGATGTGCACACACATGTAAGTGACTTCTGATGACAGCTCATAGCCAGGTGTATGTCGGGTCTATCACAAAATATGTACGTCTCCTAATTTGCAATATTTCAACTTTAATGATAGGGCCACACACTGTTCAGAGATTGTAGTTTAAGTGGCGTCTGAGTGTAATAATGGACAAAATTGATGAAGGACAAACCTAGGATGTGAAGCCGGAATGGCACATCTGTGCGTACTAGTTTTGAAGATTACTATTCAACAGTTAAATCTTTTAAGTGTCCTTAATAATATAAATTAAAAGTTTACAACTTCAGTTCGTGGTCTATTATATGCGCCTGCAGCCCAAACCTATGAATTGAAGTTGAAATGACACCTCGACCTACTATGATTTATGAAGAGATTCAAAATTCAAACTTTCAAGTGCCCCTTATTGGCATAAATTAAAATTGTACAACTTCTGTTTGTGCTTCATGGGATGCACTTACAGCACAAAACTATGAACTGAAGTTGGAATGATGACTTTACCTATAACAGTTTTGAAGATATTCAAGGTTAAATTTTCAAATGGCCCTTATTTGCATTTTTTTCTTCAGAAATTGTCTTCATAAAAAAACCGCGCTAAATGTGTGGAAGTATAATCGAGACAAGTTTGAACTTTGTACGAATAATAGTCCTCAAATAAAATGTCGGGCGAATTTCCTGAGAAAGACAGAAATAAATATCTGTATATATATATATATATATATATATATATATATATATGTACCTTTATGTGTGCACCTTTTTACTTTTTTGCTGCAAGGGTTGATATAAGACTTTGTCTTCTCGGCAAGAGCATTGTCAATAAAATGTATTTAAACCAAAGAAAGATTGATACAAAGAAACAATGTCTCTGTTGGCGCACAGACATAACAATGCAATAACAAAGAAAGGCGGAGTGCAACAGAGAGGGGCGACTGGAGGCAGGGAGCTAAAGGTTGTGTCAAACCACAGGGATTTGCATCAGAAAAATAAAAGTGCGTCAATATCAATTATCGTTGTTTGTCTTGCTCTCTGATCGAGGGCGCCGGACTGAGGGCGCGAGTCACTTTAGTCACTAAAGTGACTCGCGCCCTCAGTCCGGCGCCCTCCATCAGAGAGCAAGACAAACAACGATAATTGATATTGACACACTTTTATTTTTCTGATGCAAATCCCTGTGTGTCAAACCCCCGCAAACCCAGGAACTGGTTTTCAGAGGCGGTCACTGGAGTTGGCTGCCAGGCTCTACCACTGACGAAACTATTCATGTCTTGCTGCGAGATCATTTACCACTGGACATCAATGAATAAATAAATAAATAAATAAGTAAGTAAGTAAATAAGTAAATAAATAAATAAGTAAGTAAGTAAATAAGTAAATAAATAAATAAATAAATGAATAAAAATAAATAAATAAATAAATAAATTTATTTATTCATTTATTTATTTTGTACTCCGTTTTTTGTCAGACACCATTGTTCCGAAAAGTAACAAACATGGTGAGTGAGCTTGAACTGAAATGAATCCTCTGGTTTGGAATAGTTAACGTATTGGAAATTATGCAATTTAGGGACATTTGAAAATTTAAATGTTTAACATATTCAAAACTATTAGTAGAGGTACCATTCTAACTTTGTTTCATAGGTTTGTTTGCGCCAATAAACCAAAACCAAAGGTTGTAGAATTTTAATTTATGCAAATAAAACTATTAAAGATAGAGGTACTATTCCATCTGTGATCCATAGGTTTCTGGTGTAAATGCATCCAATAAACTGCAACCGAAAGTTGCAAAATTTTACTGTTTATAAATTCAAGGCACTTGAAAAGTTCAAATGTTGAATAACTTCGTAACAATTAAAGAACCATAATTACAACTATAATTCATGCGCTTGTGCTTTTGGCGCATCCAATGAACCACAACCAAAAGTTGTAGAATTGTAATTTATGCAAATTAGGGGCGCAAAAAAAGGTTAAAAGTTGAATATCGATTCTTAAAACTATCAAGAGTAGAGGTGCAATCCAAGCCTTAATGCAATGGACCACAAGCAAAAGTTGCAGAATTTTAATTAAATCTAATCGTGCCAGCTAAAAAGTTTCAAGGTTTTCTACGCATACAAATGGACTTTTTGCCAACCGAATCAATTTGTTTAGTTTTAATCACATTAATTGGTGATCATCTTTGTTATGGTGTTTTCTAAGACTATTTGGACATCACAGATACGGCTATGTCTATTTCCTGTGTGAACAATTAAGTTAAGAACTAAAACAATTGGATTTTGATATAAATAGGTTTTATTTCAATGAAACAGTGGAACATCGTAAGATACATACAGTGGTAAGATTAAAAATTGCAACATAATGCTCCCAGTATATATCCAAATAATGACCACGTGAGACGCATAGCGGTATGAAATAGGTATCACATGATATGAACAAGAAATAGTTTATGTACATGATTGAACCATTATCATAAAGGCAACACAGGAAGCATACGTTAGGGCATGGACCTAATAGTTCCATGGTTAAGGTTAACCATTATCACATCACACTGACTTTCGGAATAAAACTATGTTGCATACTCGGGGATCAAATTAATATTTTATCATATTAACTCCGCGTTTTGTTTTTTTAAACACTGAAAACCTTATACCCAATGTCCTGACATCGTTTGCTTTGTTGACATATACCTGGTACCCATCACATGAAGGTCGTATGATGGGGGCCACAGAGGAGTCAGATTATCATTGCAGGGAGAGTGATTAACCATACTGCTGCATGTTTGTAGACGTAAAAGTGAATAGGTATGTGGTATTATGCACTTTAATGCAAATTAAGCTGCAACATGTCAGCAGTGCTTGATACCAATTATCCTCCAATTTTGCTCGTAAGGCATACCAGTACGGCAATCTCTTCACCATGATCTATGTGGTTGTAAACCTTTATTTCTTTATCCGTAAGAGAAGTGAGTGACATACCATAAGAGAGACTTCTATCGCAAGAAGATTTGGCCACTGCTTGCGCGGTTGATCTAATCAAAGAAAATCCCCGGTTTGACCGCAGATTCTATGACATGACAAATGTCAATTTTCGTAACCCTCCTCTGCCATGAAACATTTCACAATCGTTCAGATTCAGATCAAACTGTGTTCCATGTGTTTTAATTTAAATTAATGCATAAAACCCATGAAGGGTGACCGCATGATCATTTCAAAGGTAGCGCTGTGAAGATTATGCTGTTATGGAGTAACGTAGCTGTTCGCATGCAGATCAGTACTAAGTCACACTTTAATCTTGTTCACAACCAAAGTCATACATTGCTACTATATCACAGAATATGCTTGAATTCATACATTACATGAGAAGTTTCAAGGATGTACATATTTGCTCGTCAAAGCAACGTGCCTCACGCGCACCGTAACACCTCTGATGCCAAAGGCACGAATGATTAAAGTTACAACTACATTTATAAGTGTCGGATTCTAATTAAACATAATGAATTTTATTGAGAGCTTGGTAGAAACTCCCTTTAAGGACACATGAGAACAAAAGCATCTTGAGACATTTAAACATTACAGTATTGTATTGATACCATGGCAGGCCGCATTTAATAGGCCTATAGGTAAAATATCACCTTGTTTTTTATACGGTCGTTAACAAAAATAAGAAGCTATCTAAAGAAGCGCCAAATATGAAAAATAGAGCAGAATTAAAATGAGCAATCATTGTAACTACACCATCCACTACACATTTATAAGTAAAATACTACCCTGCTAACACACCTACGCTCGTTAACAGAAATCAGAATGCATTTAAAGAAGCGCCAGGTATGAAAAGTAAAGTAGAATATGAACGACAAATCCTTGCAACTAGATCGCTCAGTTCTAAAACATTGAAAAGTGAACAAATTGCCACAGACTTGAATTCCATACAGAATTAGAAATATGAGGTATGATAATTAAATTCTTAGCAGCTTACCAATACGTGAGGCCCTATAACATGAGGTAGGACGAATTTTTAGCAGATCATTTAGAAGTGAGGCTTACTGCTAGACTTATTCTCAGGAGACCAATTTTGAAATTTTCTCGACTCAGGAAAGCTAGCTAAACGCCGAAGTATCGTTGTGCAAATTAGGCCATATAACGACAAGCATTGATAATTTAATCTGTAGGTCTACTTGCGATTGAATTACCTTGCAAATAACCATGATACAGACACCGGCATCAGGTTGATCAAAGTGTAGTGCCTGTTTCAATTTCTTAGTCTATGTTGGATGTTGCCAAATCCCGAATGGCTCGCATGCCGTTTCAACAAGAGCTAGGCCCATACATTCCCTCAGATCTGAAAATTTTCCTTTGTAAATTTCAATAGGCTAGCGATGTCACCATTAAGTTTCGTCCCAGGTGCGTTATGCATTCAATAGGGTTCAGTTATCAACTAACAATTCCATGTGATTGCCATCGCATGGATGGCCATAGATTTTACAGTAGATTGCACGCTGTTTTATGCATAATGCAACAGTACTGCCCTGTTGTTGTTCCCACTTGTTTTGTCTGTATGACCTAATTACTTTGGTTGTTGTGGATAAATTTCTAAGTCAAACTGAGATGTGCATTAAGCTCCTCGGCAACAGTTGCTTTCAAGAAGTTTATTTTAATATGAATACTGTTGAAAAAAATACCTCATTTTTTTCAATGACAGAATCAAATAAAGCCACCTGCGTCGACGGTCCTGTCACCAGACGGACCATCCATTATGCTGATGGACCATCATATGGACGGACCTTCTTCTGACGTGCATAGCCCTATTTATCCGCGCCTCCAGCCAGGGTGAGACGGTGGGACCACAGGTCAAGACTGACGACTGGGGCCGTTGGAGTATTTTTTTTTTTGATTAACACCATGCCATCGCTCATTACTTTGTTGAATAAACCTTTAGTTCATAGCTTATGCTGAACAACAGACTTTCATACTTCCCACAATGACTCGATGGGGAGTATTCAATTTTTTCTTTTATGTCCCAGTGAATTTCACTCTTAAATTGACCCATTTTCAATGAGTTTCACAGCCTCCACACTGTCCTTGGCAAAATCAAGCTTTGTCATTATCAACTGTGTACGGAAATTGTGCAATGCTTTCACAATTTCTTTAAAAAAAGTGCCAGACTCTAAGTGGTTTTAGCTTTTTTTTTAGCAGGGGACAAAATATCATAAAATGCAAAAGAAACTAGCATAAAATGCTAAAACAGCAAAGAAAACTATAGACTTTACAAAAAAAAAAAAAAAAAATTTACTAAACTGATTTCACCAGGTCGAAGTGCATTTTCCCAGGTCGTGGTTGTCTCAGGTAATGACCTGCAAAGTAGCATTCTGATTGGATAATAGGCCTTGACAACCATTCAAACATAAAAGAAAAATGTTATAATCTCTATATGAGCTATTTGTGAAGTCGTGTTTTTTCGAGACTAAACATTAGACTATCTGAGAAGTGATTAAGCAATTGACCATTTAGCTGGGTTGATATACGCTGGTGATGCACATAACGTAATTGCGTACGCATATAGGCCCTATACGTCGCCGCTGTCCAAAATGTCCGATGACTAGATGTTCAGTACCACTGTCTAAGTCGTTGCTGTAGCTCAACAAATCCGTGATTAACATCCCTTTTGCGCACGCATCTGATAACCATTTAACTTTCAAGCCCCAATGCCCATCAAGGCGACGTATATGCCTACGTAATAAAGTTATGTGCATTACCAGTGAATCAACCCAGTTAATGGTCAATTGCTTCAATCCGAGCAGTATTTGAAGGCAGAATTCACAACAACTTTTTTTTTTGTCACAAGTACGATCATAACATTTGCACTTGCTTTGCTTGATACATAATTTGTTTCAAAAAACAAAAAGCAAAAAAAAAAAGAAAAAATGATAATTAAATAAAATAAAAAAAATAACAAAACAAAACAAAACAAAAAACCAAAACAACATACAAAAACAAAGAGAACACCCCCCCCCCCAAAAAAAACAACAAAACAAAAACGATCCCAAGGGAAATAGGCGTTGCCTACATAAAGCCATCTTGCGAAAAAAAAAAGAAAGAAAAAGAAAAGAAATAACAGAACAATGCAAATACTGTACAAAAATCAAAGACGGCCGCAGGACACCACATTGACAAGGACACACATATCGGAAGGTAAAATATCAAAATTACCAGAAGTATGTATATATTATCAGAATACAATAAATCTAATGTGGCCTGACAACGATGTAAACAACAAGTAGGCCTACTGCTCGCTGAAAAGCTGTAAATTACTGGCCCGCATGTGACGCGCTACCCGTCATGAGCGTAGCTTGAACTTGTGCACAAACATGGGTCTTAGGCCTACTTGAACATGCCAACTGGTATTTGTCCATATTTAAAATAAATATGTGGGTACTGTCAAAAATAATTTGGTTTACTGCCTTGGTGCACTTGGGATTTCCGAACATAAGAATTTGTAGCGTGAAAGGAGCCAATACTATGATTTTTGGTGCAATAAATTCCGCTCAGTCGTGTAAGCCTATTTGATACATCACAGAAGTAACAAAACGAATTTTCTACATGGACACCACAAGCGCAAGCAAGAGAATTTTCTATACACATTTTCAGCATATTATGGTTCAACTGGCTGCAGCCCATCCTAATTTATGCATGTAAAATGTTGTCTTACCTAGGCTATCACTAATGTAAAACAACTCAACTCTCTGTTTGGTGTTTCCATCCCTAAAGGTCTTTTGCATTACTAGTAATTGGTGCACTTTAATCCAAGCCCATCATCAAACAAAAAAGAAAAGCCTTGGTGAATGGAACCTTGTCCCTGGTGTCTGGCAATATTGGCATCCTATACTGTGGAACTATATACAAGGTGATGCTTTAAGGCTGAAACCAAAAAACACATTACACAGATGCCACAGGCTACATAAATCAATCGTTCAATAATGAAGATAAATAATTTGTTGTTCGCGGCATTTATTTTTCATGGCAGCACGGAGTGCGTCACAAACGTCCCCAATTCCCCCAGGACACAGTTAAAGTGCCCTGCCAAATAGTACATTTTCATATTCACAGTGCAACATACCGTGAAAGTATAATTATTACGAGACACAAGCGGTAACAAAGAAGCTAATGTACATGTATGAAAACAAATACATCGATAAAATAATAAAATATTGATATGTAACACGTATCTTTACTCATAATACTTTCTTGTAGAGGCCTAGTATATCATCCTTATTTGTGTATCCAAATTCTGCTATTACGTGCAATGAAACTTTTGTTGGTTCAACAATTGTGCATGGGGACCAATTCGCATGAAACGTATGAAGCAGACCTGAATATTAACTGCATATATATATTTATGTGTGACAGAGCAGTGGGCAGTATAGCAAAATAGTAGACACTTCTCTTTGGTCTCAAGTGAACTCCGCTACACAGGCCACACGTAATAATTAACTCAATTAATATGAAAACCGTTAAAAGTGATTGCGTATTATTCAATTCACCTTTATAATTTGTGAAAAGATTTCCACAGATCTGCGTGAGACCTACGCATACCTGAACACCACTGGAAAAAAAGTGGTGCTTAGCTTTTGAAAGATCCGGGAATTCGGGACAAGATTTTTTTCTTCAGTTGAAGATAAAATAAAATACGCCAATTGAAAATGATTGAAAATAGGTTTGTGATTTTGACATCATGCAAAATTATGACTCCTTTAGGGAAGTAAAGGATCCATTCTACGCTATACAAGAACATCGCGATGCATATTATCAGGCAAAAATTAAAAATTGGGACTAATATTTTGCAAAGTCGAACAGATACGTAGTGCTGTGTTAATTTGTGTAGATATACACGTGAGCTGACTGCATCATTTGTAATAATTTTATATTGTCGAATTAAGATACAATATTCATATTGACATTTTCATATGCAAAACGTAAAAATATCAGAATTACACACAAAATACTAAAATTAAAAGTATGTTACAAATACTTTTGCCAAATCGAGACAGCAGTATCATCAAGGGTTACGTGCAGATACATTCATTCAGTAGCAGTATCAACATTTTAAGGCATAGGAGGTGTTTACCAATAAAAGCGTATCCATGATTGGTAAACTGACGGGGATAACTTATGTGCGGAAGAACAATTAATTATGTTTAATTCTCTCTATTAATTAACTCTTTCAATGCCAACTGCGACTGAAGTCGAACTGCTTAAGACGACCTTCTCTCAATTATAATAAGGGTGCTAGATTCATATTTCTTGTGAAAAGATATTTCATTCAAGTACCAGCATGCCAAGAGTTCCTGAGAATATAATGATGAGGGTCAACAGTTTTTCTGGGGAAAAAGCTGTTGACTCAGACCAAACTTGGCACAGAAAGGTTCAAATCAAGAGGATTTCAATGTCGAGTTTTAAATACAGTGAGATATGCTTTTTTCCTTCACTTTATTTCAAATGCAGATATATATATGGCTCTTACTGATTCGGATCAGGGACCTCCCATAGCAAGTCCCTGTTCAAATCAATTCTTCCCGCGAAAGGACAAGCGGAGAACCGTCATTCTGTACCACAGGCGCTCGTAGCGTTCAGTCAGCCAAGCTTCCGTGCTAATATACGCGGTGGGGGGGGGGGGAATAGTGGATAAAGAGGGTGGACCTGGAACATCTGTGCGTTCAATAACCCACATAGGGCCATATCTGCAATAAAATATTGTGTATTCATCTGTGCAGTCAATTATTTGTGCTAATAAGATGGTAGCGGATGGGCCTAAAACCACAACGTCGTCACATGGAGCTCCTATATAGAAAGGTATGAAACGAAGCTCACATCTGGACCACCACCCCGCTTCACGTTTGGCGTGATTTCTGAGTTTCTGAACACACCGACAAGCTGTAACTCACCAGCTTATTCCAAAACTATTTTCTACAGGTATATCACACAGATAATGCATTGAAATCCGCATATATCTACAGCAACACGCCTATAATTGTCGAAAATGTCACACAAAATCCATTTCGGGCAAAAAGTCCGACATTTCAGCGCCAAATTCAAACGGGTATCTCATCCTGAATTTTGGCCCATCCGCCACCATCTTATTAGCACAAATAATTGACCGCACAGATGAATTTATTCCAAAACTATTTTCTACAGGTATATCACACAGATAATGCATTGAAATCCGCATATATCTACAGCAACACGCCTATAATTGTCGAAAATGTCACACAAAATCCATTTCGGGCAAAAAGTCCGACATTTCAGCGCCAAATTCAAACGGGTATCTCATCCTGAATCGAGTTCGTTCCGTGACATTAGCCGCATGACAACTGTTCCAAATGGTCAATCAGACCATATTCTTTGATCCACTGGCGTTTTCATCCTGTGTTCATTTCCACAAATCATGAAACCCGACCAAACTTGATTCCGTCAGTGCCTCGCCCATTCATCCAAGTTGTTTTGCTGCCATAGTTTTGACCGGACACAGACTGGCAGCCCAGCTGCTCTCTGATTGGCTGAAAGTCAGTGTAACCAATCAGAGAGCAGCTGGGCTACCAGTCTGTGTCCTGGCAAAAGTATAGCCGCTAAAACACTTCGATGCATTCGAGAAGCACTTGCGGAATCAAGTTTGGTCAGGTTTCATGATTTGTGGAAATGAAAACAGGATTAAAACGCCAGTGGATCAAAGAATACGGTAGGATCGACGGTTGAGAAGTGCTGTCATACGGCTAATGCCACGGAACGAACTCGATTCAGGATGAGATACCCGTTTGAATTTGGCCCTGGAATGTCGGACTTTTTGCCCGAAATGGATTTTGTGTGACATTTTCGACAATTATAGGCGTGTTGCTGTAGATATATGCGGATTTCAATGCATTATCTGTGTGATATACCTGTAGAAAATAGTTTTGGAATAAACTGGTGAGTTACAGCTTGTCGGTGTGTTCAGAAACTGAGAAATCACGCCAAACGTGAAGCGGGGTGGTGGTCCAGATGTTAGCTTCGTTTCATACCTTTCTATATTGGAGCTCCATGTGACGACGTTGTGGTTTTTGGCCCATCCGCCACCATCTTATTAGCACAAATAATTGACCGCACAGATGAATACACAATATTTTATTGCAGATATGGCCCTATGTAGGTTATTGAACGCATAGATGTTCCAGGTCCACCCTCTTAATCCACTACTCCCCCCCCACCGCGTATATAAGCACGGAAGCTTGACTGACTGAACGCTACAAGCGCCTGTGTTCTGTACACTAGCCTATTACTGCGCGACTCAGAATTCATTGGTAAATCGAAAGTTGCAGTAAGGCATATCCTGTACACTGTATACCATGTATTGTGTTCTGAAACTGAATAATATTTGCACAGAATGGTTTCACCAGGCTTTCACGTGAGGAAACTTGAGGAGTGTTCAAAGATCTGTCCCACGGTAGTAAGAGTAGTATAATATGGGGTCAACTTTCGTTCAACATATTGACCAGTGAGGAGCAAATTGTTGTTATTGTCAAATGTGTCTGATACAGCTTAAAAATGCAAACTTGTATTTAGCTGTTGCCCAATAGTATTATGTACATCAAGAAAGCATATTTCTGCTTCAAAACTGATGAAACAACGGCGCGAACGTTTTTCAACGAAAATTGTCGTGGTCACTACATAACGTAAATTTAAGAACAACTACATGTTTTCATAATATGAATTACTATACTCATATTACATAAGCTTGAAATGCCCACTTCTCTAATACTGATATAAATGAAAATGAATATTTACAACTAATGATATTAGAAGCAACAACATCATGATGGCATTTTAATGCTTTCATATTTTGATATATTGTGCGCAGTATGACTGACCGGACATCATAACGAAAGCTTTAATACCAATGGATTATCATGACACTTAAAGTATACTATGATGGGGAAACCAATCTGTGGACTCCGCTAAAGCAAAAATCTTTTTTGACAATGACCCGCTGCGCACTAACAGTGATCACTGTTTCAATATTAATGATTTATTTTTATCATCATCATCGTCATCAGTGATGATGATGATGATGATGATGATGATGATGATGATGATGATGATGATGATGATAATAATGCAATGTAAACTTGACCAATCACAGGCAAATTGTGGCGCGCTGTAAGTTAAACAGTGCTTGGTAAGCCGGTTAACTTGAATAATGTTCTGTTTCTATCCCCGCGCCTTCATAATCTAATACTGCTACCAATCTTCTTATGAGCAGGAATTTAACTGTGCGATATATCGTTCCTTACACTGGCCATCATACAACTGATTCCGGTGTAACTAGGATGGCTTTGCCATGTTTCATATGGTCGACTTAAGACATAGATACAGTCGTCTTACTCATCACATCCTCACTGTGATGACACCATAGGTGTATAATGTTCTACATACAGTCCGTTGATGGTGCAAATGCCAAAGTGTTAATGCCAATATCAAGTAGATGTTTATCATAAGCTACCCGTAGGTACAGAATTCTTCCCATGGCAGCAAAATATTACTTTGAGCTTTCATGATTAATACATTGCAAATAAAACGTGCTATCAGCAATCTAGTTATAAAAGCAGATGCTGCTCTCTTATTTTTCTTTTGACCCGACCGAGATTGGACGCAAAATGTAGCAATATCATATTATTGTCCGCGAGCAAAATCAGCAGTACCCATTTATATGAAGTAAGGAAAAGACAAACCAGTCGGTTTGGTATTGACATTTATCTCCTTTTACGCTAGGTTTTTATATACAGCGCCAAATGCAAACCAGACTGTTGCTTCTGACAGCGTTCTATTTTGAAACACGAACATTCAAGCACTTTTTTCACCTTGGCTATCATCGACTTATTTTCGGATATAACTTGTAATAAATCTGCTAATATATTCATGTAGTATAAAGGGGCCTTCGCAAATAAGATCACTATATACAGATGTGTATGGGGGTAAAGTAAAGACAAACGGTATGAAAGTTTTTAGCCTGCCAATTCATGCTGTTAAACCAAACTCAAGCACTTTATGGTGGTTCATTGTATAACACCAACAATGAACCACAGTTTGCTTGTAAGCTATAATTTTCCACAGTTTACATGCACGCTGTGTATAATATTAGACTTACAAATACATCCTTGCAATGTAATTTTTACCATACATCAATTTGGGTGCTAATGGCCCTCTGTCTCTTTAAAGCTTTTATTTGACAGCACACTCTTTTTAGACAGTATGTGCATGTGCAGATGATATAAATCATTTTCCACATAAAATACAAAGGATAAACCTGCGTTTTAACTATATTTGTGTTAAACGTTTGAAATAATATAATTCTCAATTTTAGCATTTTAATACCGGAGATAAAAGCCGAATTGCAGAGTGCAGAATGAGTCATAGCAAGATATGCCGCTGCTGAAACGGCGCCACTGATGATGTCAACATTTTTTTTGTATGACTATCATGACCTTTCGGTTAAGTATAAACAATTATCACGATAATGACATACATTGTACTGTCTAGGTGATGAATGGCTATCGAAGCTCTGGTAACTGGAGGGATTTTTCAGCACACAGCAGTTAGCACTTTAATATTGCATAAATTCATTGTTAAATACATAAAGATTTGACCTGTTACATGCAATAATATTATATATAAAAATACCAATATTTCACACTTCTATTTTTCCTTTGACCCTCCTTCTTGTCCACTTTGTTGCAGTCAGTGGCACTTTTAATGCCCATGTACATCACTGCACAAACTTCTCGTGCATTAACAATATTTTTGATCGGCTCCTGTTGGTCCTACTGGGTGTCACTTCATGATCCACGTGACCGTTTGACAGTTGTAGTGAGAGACTCCCATCAAATGTCTTCATTTCTTTTCACCTTTAGCTCCCCTGAAAAAAATGTACACCAGTTATTGTTGTGCCTGCATGAGTAGAGTTAATATATTTTTGTTTCAAAATATGGACTGGATGTTTATCTAGGTATGTAACAAATCAACATTTTATATCTCTTTATGGGCTTTCTTTATTTGTACACAAACCAGTGAGCTCAAAGTCAGTTTGCAACCACAGCTAACGCCGCAAAGCACCAATTTAAATATATACACACCAATAATCTTACATAATGATTACATGTAACGTAATTATTGCACGCATGTGTTTTAATATGAATAAGATCACTTTCAACCTTTGTAGTTTTCCTTGTATCATACAATCGAACAATTTGTCGAAAGCATCAAATCTTCGAAATGGTCTGCCATATATTAACATCAAAAGCATAGTTACATCCTATTGCAGCAATGTATACCCAAAGACACAAAAGAAGAAAAAACTATCGTAGAGGATATAGCAGGATGTTCAGTCATCACTACAAAAGTAAATGGCATGTCTTAAACACCTTATGGCAAGAGGCCTGTGTGTTAAGCGTGTGCTGAGTTGATATAGGTATATTGATGCAAAAACCTAAGCTGCGCTGAGCTTTGAACTTATAACATATGGATATGAGTGACCCAGCTACTTGACCTAGACTAGTGACCTATCTTTACTGAGACATGCATTCTGCATCAGAAAGTGCGTACATAAAGTAAAAAATGCTACAAGCCAACGCAAATGGTTATTAAGCCTTTCCCCTTGAATTAAGACTGAGTCAACAGCTTTCCTTGGCATGGGGTATGTGATCTTGATAAGTCTCATGTACATTTCTCAGTCACATTGTTTTTCATAACTGATGAAATTGGTTGAAAACACTGAAGCATACGACATTTGACCACCAGCCGGTTTTGGCCGGTTTGAGGGTGAAAGGCTTAAATATCACTGTGACCAGAATACGAGGCCTACTGGCGCAGTTTCACTGCATGATATCGATGCTTATCTTGATTCATGTGCATGTCAGATTTCTCGAAATACAATCAAAGCACAGGGTCGTTTGTGCTCAGGGGTAACTCCTTCGTATGTACTGTACCCCGGATAAATTAGCCAGTAATGTAGTCTTATGAAAAGACATATACTTTAAATCTGACATATGTATTTGTGAGGCTGAATGATATAATACGAAAATAGAAAATGTTTAACATTTCCGTGAAATTAAAAAAATGATAATGCAAAATGTAAAAACATTGGCGCAAAACCTACCAAAAGCACTCCATATATACCCTTCGACTTACATCCCCATCAATCTTAAAATGGATCTGGTCTACAATTTGAACAGAATGACAAAAAAAAAAAAAAAAAGAAAGAAAAAGAAACCGAAAGTAATTTAGTATTCCTATATTAACTATTCTAACATCCTATTATTGATCATTACTTAATTTTCGAAAATTGAGAAGAATGGCAAATGATGCAGTGAAATTTAGTGAATAGGCTTGGTGGGGTTTGAGTCAAGCTGCATTCGGACAAAGTTTGAAGGGAAGACAGCATGCAGTTTGGGAAAAAATCGAAAGTATGATGTATACAAAATATCCTGCAGAAAACAAAGCTACACGTACACTTAGCAGCCATTACATAACATTAAACATTTCGAAAAAAAAATCAGATCATGAAAGTTTCGCCATGTCCAGAGAGAATTTTGAGAAGACTGAGTCGTGGTACACTCCCACCAAGAGAATCCAGATTTCAGTCTGTAATGAGGTGGTTATGCTACAATGGCACATGGATTTGTAAAAAGATACTCAAAGAAACTGTCACCATCCTGTTGACAAAACTAAAGCGCTGGTGCAGCGAAAAGTGTTCCTATGTAGTCAACCACTTTCACGAACGAAATGCAGATTTTCCACAAGAAATGAACCAAATACTTCAGAAAAATCCAAAATTATAAGCAAGCGACCAATTGCCAAAACATGGTAGAGACCCACATAAGGCCCAGCCGTGTTTGAGGTCCCAGAAAATAAATTCTGATAAGATGTCAAAAAGTGTAACTGAGGATGGACAGATAGTTGGACAGACAACAGATCATCACCTGAGCCAAAATGTTGTTTTGCTCAGCATCACTGTTGGTACATCACAACACCGGCTGTGTACCAAAGGGCAAAGAACATTAATTCTCTCCTGTGATCCTCATCTTAGATGTACATCCGCCATTTTGTATGCTTAGATTCGATCAATGGAAGTTTGAATACCAGTGTGACTTTTTATTAACACTTTGTTTGAATTGTGATGAGATTCCATATCTGATTACGCACTTGCCTTAAGGAACGTCATGCAGTGAGCAGACCACACAGCTATGCAAATCGAAGTGAACAGCTTGTCTTTGTTTTGTCAATATCATATCTGCCTTTCCAATCAATCCGTATGTGCATGTGACCTTCAATGATGAGGTTAAATTTGTATTTGACCTTCGACATTTCATGAACAAGGATAATGCTTGTCTTGACAAGAAGCAAATTGTAGGCTAACAATTTCTACATGCAAGACCCCAAGTCCCCCCTCCCCCGCCAAATAACCCTTATGGCTAAGTCACCCTATTACCAGAGAACAAAGTTCATGATCAATGGTATCAAAGTGTCCAGTTTCAGAAAGTTATACCCCAGAAAGATTTTGCCAGTATTTTTCTGAGTTGAATTCCCAAGAACAATATGAAATCATTTCTTAACCATCACAAAGGAGATATGCACTATTAAACAAAATTTGTGGACATACGTAACACAGACTGAATCCTGTGTCACACTTTGGTTCCATATTTTATTTCGTTGTATTGATGCATCGTCCATGAATATCGTCATCACTCAGTAAACAGTCATTCCAATTTATCAATGTGGCTTGTTATTCCCTTGGGCAAATTTGATTCAAGATATGATGGCTAGTACCTGATAGGAGAGGAATTCGATGAAAAATCAAACCAGCTCAGTGATAGATATGTCCAATGTACTGGTTCTAACCTGTGCCAGCAAGTACCTCAGACAGTTGAATTAATACAGTCACCCGCTTCTGTTCTGGTTTTCCATTAGTCTCACCAGGGATGTGTTTCCACATCCCTGGTCTCATGGACATTTTTCAACAGGTCCTCCCAACCTTTCCTGTGCTTAACCAAACTGTATAAACACTCATTTATAATGGATTACTTGTAATTGTTCTGTCCTCCAATTACAGATCTAGGTATTATTCTGGCCTTAAAGGACACATTCATTTTGGTTGTCAAGGCACATTATCAAGCCATCTGCCAGGAGAAGACGATTGAGGACTAATCCCATAATAACGTCCAGCATTTCCTGGCAAGTATGCAGGTTTTTCAGTATATATTATTTGTACAACACAGAGTTGTTTGAAATATGTAATAAAACAATTACATCATGATTTTTGTGGATATTGTGCACAAAAACAACCAAATATAGGCCTCTCCATAAGAGGTCCACTGGTGATCAGGCTAGCCTCATTCTCAAAATGAAAAAGATCATCTGGGAACTGTTCATTGTAACTGCCAAAAATTTATTACAATTTGTGTTGATTTGATACCTTTTCTGTGACAAAATTTATTATTATCTACATCAAAATTGGTCATTATAAATCTGTCATGTGCACTTCTTTTTTTTTTGTCTTCAATTAGCACTTTAAATCAGAGTTCCCAAAAGTTGTTGGTGGATTTTAAAGGAATTAGTAGAGTAATGTGACTTAAGACAGGAACCAAATAAATGAAACACTATAAAACTGTTGGTTGAATTGGTCATATTTTGACCCATGGAAAGTAGAATAAATAAAGACAATGTGATATGTAATATATTCACAGTTGTCTAAAAGAGAATGTGTCCAAATTGGCAACATTATCTTGAATTTACAATTTTTTAAAGTTGACACCTTCATGCTGGTTCACTGTTTCATAAACTGTTCTGTATGATTCAGAAATTTGGTTCCTTGCTTTGTCGCAGGCATATTTGTAATAACCCTCTGCTGGAAAGTAACACTACCCTTGAAATACATGGTCTCTTGTCTGCATGTATATTACAGTCCATGTAATCTGCTGCATGTGTAATTAGGTTTCCCTATTACTGATTTAAATTGTGCAAGTGCAGCTTATCGATTAAGTGCTGTCACATTTATGGAACAATAGAGTACCTGTATATACCTGTGTCCCATTATCTAATGAGATGTGAAACGAAAAATAGTCACTGCCAAAGGATATTATACTGCAAAGATAGTTGCCATCCTTGAAAACACTGAGCAAAACTCATTTGTAGGAATATGTGAGCATTGTATCCATACACACTTCATCAGTATGAAAACTGAGCCTGCTGATTAAATATTTTCCAAAGAAGACAACATTACCATGGTGACAGCATTACAAACATGGCAATCCTCTACATGCTGGCTTAGGGATCCATACCTACAGTGTCTTGTCCCATGATTTGTGTTCTTATTGCCAGCAAAATCACTGGTATAAAAACATATAGTTATAGTGAGATGTTATAATCATGAGAGAAAGTGCCAAACATTAAGCTTAATATTCATTGCATTTATCTTACCAAGACAATGAATAATATCAGTGGGTTGAAGACAACTTTGAACATGTCATCGTGATGCATATGACGGTATCTGTGTCCAGCAGCGGAGGAAATCATGTATGACTGATTGCTCAAACCAATTACAAATGATATGGAAACTAATAGCTGGCATGTACTTCCCAGTTAACACCTTTTACCATAGTGCCTGACAGATAACTTCATGCAAATAAATTTTATTTATTTATTTATTTGTTTGTTTATTTATTCATTTATTTATTGATCTTATTGATTCACTAGCTCACTGACCCACTCATTCAATCGTTCATTCATACATTTTTCCTCTTTCAAGGCTTGGACGAGAAATGCTATTTGACAGACATTTACCTCCTTGAAATTGAGGATGAAAATGGTCAGTAGCTAGAAATAATTGGCTTTGCCACAAGTTATGATTTCAGTGGCTGAAAAGGCCAGGTTTCATCAACGGAGACCGTATGGTGGGAGGAATAAAATAAATAATAGCTATTTACAGTGAGATATGTTGATTCATTCAAACAACGGATGCTGGTAAAACACTCCAATCCTATTATTATACTGTTGCTGTTTTTCAATTTATATATTTTGCACATTTAGGCAAAAGTGGATATTGACTTCAGAGAAGTATTTTAGCACACGCACCAAATAAATTTAAGGGCAATTTGGATCCACTTAAGTGTGGCTTTTTCCTTAGGTAGGGAATGCAATGAACCTTTACTTCCCATTCACCACCACCGCCGCCACCACCACCACCATCCATCCACCCCTATTCAAAAAAAAAAAAAAAAAAAAAAGAGAGAGAGAGAAAGGAAAAAAAGGAAAGGCCAATGGTCAAATATTCTCTGCTTCAATACTTTTTAGGATGTAACTCAATTTTTTACTAGTTTTTGCACCAGACGCCTTCACTGGCTCATTCTTCCATGTTATAAAAAGCTACTTACTTCAAGGCCATTTTTTCTGTAGACTTTGTATCAGGAGCCTCCACAAGTTCTTTCTTTAATTATAAAATACTACTTAAAGACTACTTTTTCCTGAGACCTTGTATCGGCATCCTGCTCATTTTGAGGGTTATATAATACTACTCAACTAAAGGCCACTTTTTCTCCGGACTTTGTATCAGGCGTCTGCTCTCGTTCTTTCTTCAGGTTATATAATTCTACTTACTTAAAGGGCATCCACCATGAATCATTCAAAACGCCTCTGAATTATATGGATCATATTTTATCAGTTTGTAGAAAAAAATGAACAACAGAACCATCAGAAATATACTTTGTAACACATTTTTAGCCTGAGTCTTGGTACAGTTTACCATCCTCCCATTCGTAAGCAGTTGTAACTTTCCACAACCATTTCTTTCGTGACGTCATCTGGCTAATCTACAGCTTGCCTGGACATGGAGTCATGCCTGTAAATGTGGTGAGCAGATTAGGGATGGCCGCAATTTGGGGACTTTATTTTCCAGGCCAGTCAGTCCCCAACCATACATAATGTAAAAAGGTTTGTTGCCTATGATTGTGTCAATACAAAGAAAGGTTCCATTTTCCCCCTTCTCTGAGAATCCAAAGCAGAGGCCACTATGGCACTGGCAAATACAATATAACTATGATGATATGGACTGCTTTCAATGCAACAGAGAGCACAATGGTGTGCTCTGCACATTTTGTGGAAAAAAATATACGATCCATCCTTTTGTACTGGTGCCAAAAGCAAAGTTTTCACACACTGCCAAAGCAAGTCAAAATGGGACAATACGCCAACTGCATTTGCAAGACCTCCAACTACGCCTTTACCAAGACCAGTAAAAGTGCCAACTCAGAAAGTGTACACTTGACAATAAGTAAATTTACAGAAATAGATTTTACATCATTGGATTGGATTGGATTGGATTGTAACTATTAAAGTCTGTGGGCATGCTACCAGCCTAGCAAATGCTTTTCTATTTATGCATACAACTGCCTCCCATCCTCCACCTCCTAACCCAGTCGCAGGTCCATACATTTTTGGGTGTCATGATAAACCAAAACGGTTGTTCTCTGAATTTTGACATAGGTAAAAATTCAGAAATGCCAGACCTGAAAATGTTTTGTATCAGATTTGATCTACTGTGACCAGAAAAGGGATGACGCTTATCCTTGAGATGGTAAGTTTACCTTCTGCAATTTGCCTACGAATCACAACTTGTTCATTGTGTCAACCATAGGGGGAATCCCAGATTGTTGGTATTGCTAGCCTAGAGAATCTCGCCACAAACAGGAACATGTTATCCTAATATCAGTTTCCTGCTACAAACTTGTAACATATAATCAAAATATTGTTGGAAGCTATTGAAATTTACATGAACGTTGGAAGCACAGGAAATGGGACAAGATTTTTATACAAACATGTTGGTGTGGGATAATTTTCAAAACTGTTAATTGTGGTCTCCCGTGACCACAATAATGGGGGTTCATAGTTCAAAGACTTCAAAGATTTGATCAATCAGCTGTAATACTTGCCTGCTAAACATCCGTTCTTGGCGGTCTACTACCCCCCAGCGAACGTCTGCCTTTCTTTGGCAGCGTCACTGTCTGGAAGCAGACAGCGCCGTCCTGGCATCGCAGCCAGCGAGTGGCTAGGTGTGGGGATGCGCGCAGTGGATTGTGGGATAGTTCTCTGTGAGCGCCATTTTGTTTCTAGGCTATTACACGGCCCAGTGGGTATTGACCACACGCCGCTCAATTAACTGTTTGGGTTCACCTGCTGGGAAGGTGCGAACAACATAATGGGGGTAACGGGATTTACACCTCTGCTGTGCGATATCCAGCAGGGGTCACATTAAGGATTTTTCAGTGTGGGTCCGTTGGACCCATCTTTCTCCATTTTCAGGAAAAAATAGTGGGTCCATGAACTGAATCTATGGGTCCAGTCTGAAATTGTGTAAACTGGACTTCATTTGATGTATTTTGATTAATTGATTTTATTTGGTATAATTAACATATATCACAATGATAAATATATAAAACATGCATGTAACTTAAGCCTAGAAACGAACATAACATAGGGTCTGTATGCTCACGTAGGCAACTCATTATTATAAAATTTAAAGTTGAATAAAAAGTTACCAATAAAAGGCAATATGCCAACTTGATGTAAAAGGGTCTAAAAGTTGTTGACGGTACCAAGGATGGATTCAATCTACCCAGGAACCTGCTATTACGACTAAGTCTGTATAGCACATCCCTGGTCTACCAAAAAATTGGTTGTGAATGGGGCTTAACCCCTAGCACGCTGCCACTGTGCCAGTATCTGGTGTTGTACACCGTGTGCCACTGGACAGTTTTTTAACTCGCTTGCACAACAAGCGGCATGCGTGATTGAACATGCCTGGGCTCTGTTATTTTTGCGATTGATTCCACGTGACGAAATTGTCAGAAATTATATGATTTATATTTCTGTGCACTTTCTATTTTAATATACCTGAAAAATTTGATACCGTAGACGGTGTTAAGAGTGACGTCCATCCATTCCCATTCTGGCAAATTTTTGGAGGGATACCCCACGAATATTTTTTTCTTAGCAAGTAAGAGAGCTTGTTACATAGAAAGACGAACATCAGAGGATTCCATCAGAATAATAAATAATCACGAGATTGATAATGCCTTAATGGTCGATACAAAACACCGTGACCGCTTGGGGTAATTTTTGCAGTTGTATCTTTCAAAAATGCATCGCGTTTTTGTGCGTGCGTCCACAGAGACGCAAAATGACAATGTTTTATTAATTTCCAGGCGTCATTTCTTTATTTTTTGCGTCTATCACGCAGGACGCAAGCTTAATGTGACCCCTGATCCAGCTACTGTTCTGCCATGTACGGCAACTGTGTTATGCACTCAGCCCAGTTGTAATTTCTAAATTAGCTGCCTACGAACAGCGTCAGTGTCACGGGAAAAAAGAAAAAAATTGGATGAGAAAAAAATCCGGGAAGTTCTTGAGGATTGTTGGCAAGAGATGGGAGTAATCAGGCGACCCAACACCAGGAGCAAGCATTATTTAATGTCATTGTTGAGAAGAAAGACCCTTTTGTAATTTTATCAACAGGCAGTGGAAAAAGCCGAATATTCCAACTAATACCTGACCTGGTGAAACGGAAAACGCCTATTCCAGCCAAACCTGTAGTAATCTTAGTTTGCCCGCTCGTAAGTCTAATGAAATCTCATCAGCAAGAACTGAGCAAGTTAGGGTTGTCGTCTTGTATTCTGGGTGAAGGTGACGCCGGGAACATTTCCCGATCGCAATACACAGCACCCTGTTCCATTCTGACATCTTTTACTCCAGTAAGTCACAGATACACAAGCAGGTACCGTAACCCACGTTTGAGAAGGTGTCATTTGGATTACTCCCTTGGGTCCTCGACCTCGTGGAGTTATTTTGACTGCTGTGTGGAAAGTGACGTGTTGCTCGCATCTGATTGGACGATGCACAGCCCATTAATAATGCAGTAGGCAACTTTCACGATAAGCGAAGTACAATTCATTGGCCCAGCGGCGCCTGACAACGTTATCGCCAGATCTGCTAATTGCCTCTTGAAATGGTATTGCGACACGGCCGGGCAGACTTTCGCTTGGGGGCCAACATAGTGTATCGCCCCAAGAAAGTCTGCTTAGGAGGCAACTGTAATACACTCCATTATCACAACCAGCGGAGCAGGGCCACGCTCCTGGGAGCAGCTGTGCATTGTGGTCTTGTCATGTGACCAAGCTGCTGTAGCAGGCAGCCTCTGCCCCTTGTGGCAGCTTTTCGTTTCACACTAAAAGCAAAAAATTCTTGCTGAAATTTTAGTTTCATGGTGTTTTGCATGAAGCAAAATCAATGTATCATTGACATTTTAAAGTGTTTAATCTCCGTGACTTGTCTTCTTGAACTGGCCGATTTGAGGGAACAGGTGGCTGTAGCTCTTGCCAGTATGGAAGTGCAACTGATATCTAACAAGCCCGGCTCACCAAAAATATTTCATCACCGTCATCACCATCAGGACTCCTCTGGTCAGTCTCTTCCCCAGAGAACTTGCATGGACGCGAACGATCCATCTCATCATCACTGCCCTCGGGTCACTAGCATCTTCCCTTGTTGACATGCTGCTTGTTTTTGTGGAGAAAGGTTCCTAGAGTATGCCGTGGTTCCTTTTACAAAAAGACGCAAACTTTCATCGCTTCGGGCTGAGAGAGCTCAAACTTTACAAAGCAAAGAAAACTCTGTTAACACCAAAAAGTTGTTTAAATAAATCACATAAAGTAATGACAATCCATATGGGTCTGTTTCATGCAATGTTGCATGTTTCAATGTGTAGGCCCTTTAAAGACCACTTTTCCCCCGGACTTTGCAACAAGGGCCTCCACTGGTTCTTTCTTCAGATTATGAAATGCTACTTACTTAAAGACCACTTTTTCTCCAGATTTTGTAGCAGGAGCCTGCTCTGGTTATTTCTTCGGGTTATGAAATGCTACTTACATAAAGACCACTCATTTTCCAGACTTTGCACCAGGAGCTTCCACTGGTTCTTTCCTCAGGGTAATAATGATACTCACTGAAAAGCCACTGGTTCTTCTTCAGGTTTCAAAATGCTACCCAGTTAAAGACCACTTTTTCCCCCAGATTTTTGCATCATGAGCCTGCTCTGGTTTTTTCTTCAGTTATAAATGATACTCACTGAAAAGCCACTTTTTCTCCAGACTTTGCATCAGGAGCCTGCTCTGGCTCTTTCTTGAGGTTATTCAGCCTTATGCGCTGCTCCCTCTTTTTCTGCAACAGCCACTCTTGACGTTTCCGCTCGTCATCAAATTTCTGATTAGCATCGGCGAGGCTATTCAATAATTGTCTGGTCTCTTCCTCATGCTAAAATATAAAATTTGCATCTGGTTTATGTCAGAATATGTACAGCTCCTGATAACTTAGACACATATACGAATTGATTCTAATAGTGTTTATTCCCAGTCTTCAGACTTAGATAAGTAGTCAGACCTTTTGGACATGTTACACATAAATGCATTTTTATCTAAATTGTTAAAACTGAAATGGGTTACAATGTGTCAAACAGTGGTACTTAAATGGGATTATTCTATGACCCGTTACACCTTCATATGCCTATTTTCTTTGCAAAACAATAACACATTATAAATTGTATGTTTTTGATTTTAACATGTAACAGTCATCCAGGGGTTTAATTTGAAGCTTTTAGTAAAAGTATAGCAGTATAGTATTTTGGTTACTGCCGACAAATATTGTATTGGGACAGTTTCAACTCAAAACTAATTGCATCAGTTCCTGTGCTTTTCAGAATGGTTTTAGATCTGCGAGGATGATCCATGTCGCAGTAAAAGCGCAGAGACTCTAAGGTTAGACCAAAAAGCAATATCAAATGTTCCCAACACATATTTATCTCTTTGTGCAATAAAGTATGTGTGATGGTTACCTATGATATTCTAGGTAAAGTAACGTAGGATTCCCAGCAAATATTAGTTGTTAATACGCATTGCCTTAGAATAGTAGATACAAAATGTTCACACTCGCAATTAATTACGCAGAATCACCACGAAAATGAAACATAAGGCACTCTAGCTGCCACTAAACTGGATATAAACACTTTTTATTCTACAGTTTATTTGCTGCTGCTATATGTCTTAAACTGGACATGTTTCTTGCTGATAGAAATAAAAGCTTTAGATCAAATTGACCTGTATAGTTTAAAGTTTTTTTCTGCAGTTAAGACCTATGCAACAGTCAACTGTTTTTTAGTCTCCCGCCCACTTGGTGGGGGACTATAGGTTTGCACCTCGTCCATCCGTCCGTCCGTCCGTCAGTCCGTCCGTCCGAAGCTTTTCCGGGCCATATTTCCAACACCATAACACCCACAGCTACTAAATTTAATGTGTTTGTACTCCCTAGGATAGAGGTGTATCGTGTGCAAAAAATAGGTCACTAGGTTAAATATCTGGGTCACAGAATACATATGTATGAAAAATCTTGTCTGGGCCATAACTTTTTTGTCCTTTTACTTAGAGTCATGCAATGTTACACAAATGTATAGCTTAGTCTAAGAAAGTGTCATAAAGCAAAAATAGGTCACTAGGTTAAATATCTGGGTCACAGAATACATATGTATGAAAAATCTTGTCCGGGCCATAACTTTTTTGTCCTTTTACTTAGAGTCATGCAATGTTACACAAATGTGAAGCTTAGTCTAAGAAAGTGTCATAAAGCAAAACTAGGTCACTAGGTTAAATATTTGGGTCACCACGATATGGAAATATACAGATTTGTCAGGTCCTGAATGTAATTTTTTTAATTTTTGGACCTCTTTTTATGAAATTTTACATGATAGTGTACCTTGACCCAAAAAAGTGTCATGAGGGGAAATTAGGTCACTAGGTTAAATAAATAGATCACAGTATAAAATTCTGTTTAAAACCTTGTCAGCACCAAATTTCTTATACCATAATACCTACAGCTACTAACTTTGTTACGTGCATACTTCTTGGGGTGCTGGAGTGTAGCATGGCAAAAGTAGGTCACTAGGTTCAAAATGTAGGTCACAATGTGAAATCCATGTAAAAACTTGTCAGGGCCATAACATTTTTGTCCTTTTACTTAGATTGATGAAATTTTACACAAATGTGAAACTTAACATGATAATGTGTCGTAAAGTAAAATAAGGTAACTAGGTCAAATATTTGGGTCACAGTAATACATAATTGTACAGTATTTTCATGTCCTTACTGTAATTCTTAAAAAATTTTGACTCCTTGTCATAAAATTTTACTGATAATGTATTGTGACCTAAAAGTGTGTCACGACACGAAACTAGGTCACTCGGTCAAATATCTAGGTCACAGTGTAAACATCATGTAAAACCTTGTCCATGCCATATTTCCCTTACTAAAAAACCTACAGCTACCAAATTTATTATTTTAATACTACCTGGGGAGTTGTTGTGTCACATGGCAAAAGTAGGTCACTAGGTCAAATATCTAGGTCACTGTGAAATCCATTCAAAATCTTGTTTTTATGGTGGGTAGACCTTAGATAGTAGGTGTGCATAGGCATTGTTTCGTGTGGCTTATAACTTCCATTAATTAATTAATTAACAAAGTTCGTTAAGGAAGACAAATTTTGTCCGGGCCATATCTTCTAAACTATTAATTCTATCCCTTTGAATTTTTTATCGTTGTGTATTTACCACCATGATTACTGTGGGCAGGGGATATGGCTAGCGTCAGCGGCTACTTGTTTTTTTCTGTAACAGACAGAAAGATGTAAAAGTGAGCATAGATGCTGGGTTTTATTGCATGTTGTTGTCAATTATGGGCTTGCTGCAAAATAGCTCCAGCCTTCCTATAAACTTGGTTATGTATTTCATGCAATTCTATAAATGTATAGTTGCCAAAATTTGGTTTCCTGTTCACACAAATGTTCGTGTATGCTAGAGTAAAGGAAAACGTGATGATATTCGTCGAAGTAAAATGCGTGTGACACTGCTTCCTGTTTAATTAAATTCCGTGTGACATCACTTCCGGTGGATAACCAGAAGCTAATCAATGAAGCGGGATTTGTTTACCCACCAGGTGGTTCCACTTGGAATGAGCTAGGTACGACCCTATGTTAACAGGGACACCGTCTGCAACACACAATGTGTGCACGGTGGTTGTTAAAGGTGAAAGATATACCTATTCTTCACCCGATCATATCTGTCTGGCAGACGGAGTTGGGAGGGATGTTTAGACAATTTCACTCAGTTGGTACTGTGTAAAAAGCAATTTGCATACGTTCGTACCGCAACGTGTCATCAATAACATTGAAATATATGACCAGCACAGATTTTCTGGTGCATGCATGCATTTTTGTTCTGAAGTATTATACCCAAAACAAAATTTATGCTAATATATTGTTTCAAAGACATTTTTCTCACATGTTGATTAGTAAATCATAAACTAAGTTTATATTGGACTTTTACTTTCGTGTCTACGTAAATGACGTCAAAAGATTACATATAATTACGTGCTAGGCCAAACTGACCAGTCTGACGTTCAAATAACACCTTCACTTCCATTGAGAAAACTGGGGACATCACCGGCAAAATATCAGGATATCAGAAACATTACCACATGGATTGAAAGTCCAATATAAACTTCGATTTATGATTTAAAATTTATGCTGTTTACACATGAACCCGATTTCGGCGTGGCAGTAACGCAGGCGCTAGCCCAAATGAAGTAGTGCACAACACATCGCTGGATGATTGCTTAAATACTTCGGTACAATATTTGGTTTGACAGGCTCGCTATATGATTTCTTTTTAATGGCGACCTAAATATTTGACGGCAGGTACAGTCATGAGGTGGACGAGTAGTACCGCTACCCTCTTCCCCATATTTTGCAACGTGCAAGTTTTTTTTTCTTTTTTACCTTGCATAATCAAAACTTACCCTCTTCGCTTCACTGTTTGATGTTTCCATATCAGGGCTGGTGCACTCAGCGATGTCTGTCATTTTTACGGGTTTTGTATTTCCAAATGTTGGTTTCTGTGGGTCTTTTTCTCCTGCCAACCCATGCATTTGAACTTGTTTGGATCCTTTCTTTGTCTCATTTAAGATATTCAGATAATTTTGTATTTCTGAACCCTTGTTGATGATTTTATCTTGCTCTTTTGGTTTTGATTGAATATTTGGATCGTAGTGGTCATTAGGGGTCATACTTCTCGCTGTGGCTGTCCCTTCACTTCTCAGGCTTTCCGTGCTCCTCTTTAGTCGAGCTTTTCGTCGACTTTTATTTTTATCTTTCAGCTTTATACGGGACTGAGCATGCGAGTAATAAAGGGAGAAATTGTTGACCACAATGGGTACAGTGAATGCAATCACCAGCACTCCACATACTACACATATTGTCCCTACCAAAAATCCTGGCACAGTTACAGGGTATTTATCCCCATAACCCACGGTAGTCATAGTAACCAGAGCCCACCATAATCCTATAGGTATATTCGGGAAATTCTCACCTTCAACAAAGTGTATTACACTGGCAAACATAAGAACGCCCGACATTAAAAATACGACCATCAGTAATAGCTCTTTCGTGCTAACTTTGATAGTATATACCAAAATTTTGAAGGCACTGTAATGTTTCATCAGCTTGAAGATACGCAATATACGAACAACCCTAAGCATCATGACGGTTTTAAAAAGAGTTGCTGTTTTGTTGTTCGGGTCCACAAGTTTGATGACAATGGATATATAATGGGGCACAAGGCACACAAAATCTATTATATTCAGCGGAGTTTTTATGAACACCAATTTATACGGAGCGAATATAAATCTTACGATAATTTCCATTGTAAAGTAGGCTGCACAAAAATAATCTAACGCTTCCAGCACTGGATGAGCTTTTTTCTCAAACTTGACTGTAAAGTTGTATTTCTTGCAGCATACTCCAGAGGTAGAGTACCCGGTAGGGGTAGGTGGTTCTTCGGGCTGTAAAATGGTTATGGGTATCTCTGTTTTTCGATCCACTTGGAATACCCTGTGGGACTCCGCCACGAATATACCAATAGACATGACTACGAAGAACATCGCCACTATAGCGTACACCTAAGAAGAATAAAAACAACTGTAATGCCCAAGATATAAACACAAACAAATTTAAATACAATTTAAGCTGTGCAATATAAAGATGGTACCGGTACTTTTGGCTGTCATGCCAGTGCGTACCATTCAAGTAGCGCAACATTGATCTATGTACTTCAAGCTGAATTTGTGGTGCTCGTGGCAATTTATGTAGAGAGGTAGAGAGAAAGGGAGAGTGAGAGAATAACTATAGTCTCTTATCTTCAACATTTTAGAGATAATGGTTCTCCTCTTCATTGTTGTGTGAATCAAATTTTTGCCATGTGTGTTGTATCCATTTAAATTACTACCAACTATATGTTTTGGATTACATAAACTGGCTTGATTTACGCCTGTCTGGAAAGAAACAAAATGGTGAATCTGATTCAGTGCAATTCAAAATTCTTCATAACAATTAAACAGTTAAGAAATAGTAAATACAAAATTACACAGACAGTACAGACAAAGGCAAACCATTGCCCTGCCTTTCCACACTCAAAATGTGGTTTTGACAGGTTTGATACACGCGGTAGAATTACGTTAGATAACAAGTATGTCACATTCAGGGCAAAATATAACGGTTTAATATAACATTTACGTATAGAGCATAGGGTGATTTCGAAGGTATAAATGACGTCAGTGTATTGCTATGAATTAAAGTGATCTGGAAATGACTTCTCTTTTGTATTCTGTGCAGTGGCGTTCTCTTTTTTTCTTTTTTTGTAAAAGTTCTGCTCTTAATTACCCCTGGGTCCAAGGTTATAGCGGCAAAACAGGGATAGTCAAGCAAGCTGTTTCGCTTGGCCAGTGTATATTTGGCTGTGAAGGTATTTTATGACTACCATTTTAAAAGATTTTGACACAATTTTGCTACTTGAAGTGCACATTACGTAAGCATGTGGAAAAACACATGCAGATACTAACTAATCATTTGATTGGTAAAGTTGTGTGTTTTTCAAGTATATCCTAATAAGCATGTCTTATGGAAGTATATTGCAAAAATATTTCACTTTAATTTTTCATGAGCCAAAAGGGTATTAAGCTTATTATTACGCGCTGGGGAACATGGTCTCATTCAGTCGTAAAAATGCCCATGGTTATGCTATGAAATATACTGGCATGTCGACCACTCTTTGAGATAAGCGAGGCTTATCATCTGAACAAATAATTGTCTGGTGAGAAGCCTAACGTATTGTATTCTCTGTGTCCATCAGATTGACCAAGTATCACCACTGTGCTGCAATTTTTGGGGTACTCTGTCTAAATCGGATGTACACTGTGAACATGGGTTTTACAAATCTGTTATCGGAATGTTAGTATTTTCATTTAAAAGGCGGATTAGTAAGGTAGCATAAATCCAGTGTAAAGTACGGAATCGAAATGTACCCATCTGAACATCTTGAAAATGAGATAAAGAGGCCATGGCCGAATTTGACATTCCACGAATACCTTCTCACGGCAAGAGAGGTTTGAAAGGTTTAGTGCAGTCAGATATTTCAATTTTGTCTGTGCAAATATTCCACAATTTTGTGTCTCAGCAGCAAAGTCTGTTTGTTCCGTTGCCAGTTGAGTTAGAACTCTTCTTCCAACACCCCCCCCCCCCAAAAAAAGAACGTAAGTTGATGTCATATTGATGTCATATGTATAGCTGTGTGGGGAAACGCTAGCCGAAGAATAAAAAGGTATGGCATGGTGATACGGACACAATATATATCACAAATACATCTGGCGGCCACAAAAAACAAACAAACAAACAAAGGACCAAAAAAAAAAACAAAACCCAGAAAAAATTAACCCCAAAAACAAAAGAAAAAAAAAAACAACAACAAAAAACAAAAAAAAAAAAAACAAAAAAAAAAAACCAAACCTCCCCCAAAAATCAACAAACAAACAAATAAACAAACAAACAAACAAAAACAAAAAGGCATCCCCCATTGGTTTAACATGACATAACTCCATAATGCCACGGCGTACAGGTTACTCACAGCTGTCTGAATTCGACAGAGGCAGGATCAATGGCATGTTGCACGCTAGTCTTTTCCAGTATGAGTGGTTGCCGGGAGAATGGGGTGCTCCTGGGCAGCGGTACAGAGATACTGGGACCGTTTTCAAGAAACAAGAGGATGCAAGAGAAACTAGAAAAAAATATTTGCTTGTCAGCAAATTAGTCTGTGTGCCTAGCAAAATTTTAAAGATTGCCTATTCAGTATTTATTTAACTCCTGCAACAATATTTTTTCATGCAGATATGTCAAAAACCTATAAATTGAAGTCGGAATGGCACCACGTTTAAATCTATTATAGTTTTGAAGCTATTCAAAGATTTAGATTTTGTCTGTTTGCCTAATTTGCATAAATCAAACTGCTCCAGCTTTGATTCATGGTTCCCTGGGTGCAACTATCCTACAAAGCTATCAAATGAAGTTTGAATAACACGTCAGTCTACAATAGTTTAAGTTATTCAAGTTTTAAACTTTGATTCTTAACCTTTTTTGCATAAATTAGAATGCCACAACTCTGGGTCATGTTTCGTTGCATTCGACTCTGTCACAAATCTGCAAATTGAAGTTAGAATGACACCTCTATCTGTAATGGTTTGAACGTTATTCAAGAACCCAATCCTGTGTATTCACCTAGTATGCATAAATCAAAATGCTACGACTTTGATTCATAATTCATTGGATGCAGCTGTCACAAAGCTGCAAATTGAAGATGGATTGACACCTCTAATTATAATAGTTTTGGATATAATTCAACTTTTAAATGTTTCAAGTGATGCTAATTAGCATAATTTCAAATGGTACAGTTTTTGTTCACTGTTCATTAGATTGACAGGTGTCACAAACCTGTATTTGCTACTTTTAATTTTGTGTCTATCTGTAATAAGTTGGAAGCTAGGGAGCTTTTAAAATTTTAATTGTCTCTAATTTCATATTTTTGAACCTGACATTGAAATACGATGCTAAATCGATTTATACTGTGAACTAAGAATTACAACATCGAGACCAGATTCTCATGCTTTGTAAATCTGGGGCATAAATTGACTGCAACATGTGAAACATTAATACATTGATATACATATATTTATGAATACATGCATTTAAGTTTCACTGTTTACAGGAACTTAAAAACATTTACATGACAATATCTATTAATATCAACCTATTGGGCTCACCTAATCCATTGTCATAGATAACATTAATTTCAACTTCACAAAGCTCTTACAGAGATCAATGTGTTTAACTATTGAGTGTTACCAGCCAGAATGTCTCGGCAAATTTAAGTTGTAAGTTTGCACAGGCAACATACAACTTCACTCAGCTACTGTCAAAAATCTATACCATTGTACACATACATGTTTGACTATCCAGGTTCAACAACATAATAAAGGTGTGGACAAACTGAAGTTGCATGTTTGGCTGAACCTGGGTGATTTAATATGAATCTTTGTTGGGAGCGGGCAGTGTTTACAAAGGTTGTGAAACAATGTTTTAGATATTTTCCTGATGAGCAAATATCACTGCTGTTGGGTCCAGAAATATAACAGCTATGCCCATGGGAGCCCTAACCAAAATCCTTCTATATTACAGTTGGTCATTACAGGCAGTTTGGATCTGTGTTTGAGTGATTTCTGGTAGTTGATCTGAATCTCCATTTAGAAAGACATGCTAAACTTTGGCACGTATTTCATTGGATGCTGCTGTGCCACTAACCTATTGTTGAAATGGTACCACCAGCTGACTGGGAAATGCTTCACGAGGCTTCAGACTTCATACGCAGCCTCTTGTTTACACAGGGTGAGCCAGAGCACTGGGTCCTGGTGCCCCTGAACAGATATGTATCAGGCCTGACTCTCACAGTGCAATTATCTCTGGTTGCATAACAGTCTAGCTCTGGAAACAGTGACCAGCTTCTGGGCACAGTATGGGAGCCAGAATTATGTCTGATGCGTGTTTATTCCCAGGAAATTCAGTGAATTTAACATAAATTAACTTGTCAACTTTGTTTGCATGCTATAGGATTTTGCTTTAGCAATGGACCCAAATATTAAGCTTTGGATGGCAACTCTATCTAGAAAACTGTTGAAGATATAAAAGATTTAAAATTTCCACAAAAATGCCCCTAATTTACACAATATTCAACATGATCACTGTTCAGAATAATATGCGCAACTTCATTACTAGGTCCATAACCATGCCAAGTTTGGTACTTTTTAGAATGATAGTGTCCGAGAAAAGCTGAACACAAAACTGGCACAAGGAAATAAATAAAAAAAAAGGAATAAATAAATAAATAAATAAATAAATAAATAAATAAATAAATAAATAAATAAATAAATAAATAAATAGATAAATAAATAAATAAATAGATAAATAAATAAAAGATAAATGAATTAAATAAATGAATGAATAAACGAATAAATGAATGAATAAATAAATAAATAAATAAATCAAAGATAAATGAATTAAATAAATGAATGAATAAACGAATAAATAAATAAATAAATAAATAAATAAATAAATAAATAAATAAATAAATAAATAAATAAATAAATAAATAAATAAATAAATAAATAAACTAAAAAAGAAAGATTTGCTTGAAAGCAAATCGGTCTGTGTGTGTGAAAAATTTGCACAATTACAAAAATATGCAGTGTTGCAACACTTACAATTTGAGTCCAACATGAATGAAAATGGATGAAAGTGACCAAATTATGGCTAGATGAAACATTCAAAAGGCAAAATGACCTTGACCTTTAGAGGTCAAATGTAAATGAAAACTATCTGGATACTAGACGAAATTAGAATTTGCCTGTAAAAAGTATTCTTTATTTCCAAAATATCAGCAACATCCTGCCTGCCTACATAGACAAGTGCCCGTATGTAGCTACAATTTGTGTCCAACATGATCAAAATTGGATGATAATTGGCCAAGTTATGGCTAGATGAAAATTTCAAACGACAAAATGACCTTGACCTTTGACCTCTGGAGGTCACATATACATTACAAAAATGTGCAGTGTTACAATATATACAATTTGAGCTCAACATGATTAAAGTTGGATGAAAATTGATCAAGTTATGGCTGGATGAATATTTCAAAGGTCCAAATGACCTTCACCTTTGACCTTTAGAGGTGACATGTGAATTACAAAAATATGCAATGTTACAATATCTATAATTTGAACCCAACATGATCAAAATTGGATTTAAAGTGACCGAGTTATGGCTAGATGAATATTTCAAAGGTCCAAATGACCCTGATCTTTGACCTCTAGGGGTCACATGTAAATTACAAAAATGTGCAGTGTTACAGTAGCTACAATTTGTGTCCAACATGATAACAATTGGAATGAAATTAACTGAGTTATGGCTGGATGAATATTTCAAACGTACAAATGACCTTTGACCTTTAGAGGTCACATGTAAATTACAAAAATGTGCAGTGTTACAATATCTACAATTTGAGTCCAACATCATCAAAATTTGATGATTGCTTTGGAAGCAAGAAGCAATTGAATTTTTTTAATTGCCCTAATTTGCATAATTTTCAAAATCTTGACTATTCAGAACGATATGCAAAAATTCATTGCAGGTGCTATAGCCATGCAAAGTTTGAAGTTTCTAGCTTGCACGGTGTCTGAGCTATTGGTGGCCGAACTGAGGTCATGCCGCCCTGCCATCCTCATCCCTCTTGGTCTTGCACACAAGGCCTGCACCGGTACAGAGCTGTCAGGAAAGGCTGACTGGACTAAAAATCAGCGGAGGAGTGTGATGCAGTCGGACCAGTGGAACGTGACCGCTATGGACAAGGCAGCGTAATTGGGGGGGGGGGGGGGGGGGGGGAAAGGGACAATTACGGCGACAGGAAGAACAAAACGGGGGGGGGGGGGACAATTACGGCGACAGGAAGAACAAAACTCTTTAGAACAAGTGGGGTTCCAATAGGCCAGCGCCATGTGGGTGTCATTCGGCAAGCAGTTATCGAACGCTTCCAGCAACATCCTGGACTACTGTTCCAGCAAGACAACGCACAGCCACATCTGCACAAGTCAGCACACAGTATTTCCAACAGCACAACATTCAAATGTTGCCGTGGCAAGGCCAATCTCCTGAGCTGTCCCGCATTGAACATCAATGGGATGTGTTGGCCTTTGAGTCATGGACGAGCTCGGCGAACCTGGGGCCACCCGGACCAACTGGCACAGCGGCTCACAGACCAGTGGAACCAAGTCCCCGAGGCCAAGTTAACAAAGCTCACCAGCAGCATGCCAAAGAGGGTCCAGTCTTGCTTGAAAAAGCATGGGGGTCACACCTGTTACTGATGCGTGTAGCCTTCAAATCAACAAAAAGTCATTTTCAGGAAACCCATATTCTCTTGAAAGAGGTAATGATTAAAAGCACAAAACAAGTGCAACAAAATAAACAAACTCCCGACACACGTACTTGCACACATACCCCATGTTGACGAACGGTATGCCTGTTTTTGTTTGTTTGTTTTTTGGGGTGGGTGGATGGGTGGTGTTTGTTTTGTTTTTGTTTTTGTTTTTGTTTTTGTTTTTGTTTTAATGCGAGGAGTATATCATCGAACGCCGATATGCCATTGGTTATGAAACTCACCTTAGCTGCTCTGGATGAGGACGGGTCTTCAAGAAACCTCCATATTCTTTCAGCCCAGATGTGATATTTTGAGTTTTCGTCGCCCCAGGCTTCGATAGCAGCAAATGCAAAGTTGTCATCTAATTCCTGCAACGTTTGCTTATGTTCGTTGAATCTGCTATAGTTCGCCCAACAACATGGCTCTATATCTTGTTCCAGAAGACCCCAGAACCTAAACTCCTGAAAGTTGAAAGTAAAAGTGAGATTTGGTTATGAATGTATACTGTGGCAGTGTATACATAATACAAGTATGCGTGGAAGTACGAGCATGACAGAATGGAGAAAAACTTACAAGCACAGCCAAGCCTCAAAGGCATAACGCTGATGTATACGTATGCATCTTTTCTCCATTAGAAATTACCATTAATGGAAGAAAGCTACAAATTTAGCTCCGAGAAAGGAGAAATAAATACCTGTTTAGTAAAAGCTAATGACAACTGCCCCCTATGTTACGTTTCAATGTATAATTGCGCAATTTTCACGGGTTATATCTCTCTTAGATTTATGTAATTTAACCTTGTCACAACGAGTTTAAGCGACCCGTTCATTTAAGTCTCAACGTTTTATAATTCAACATACACGCTTTATGTTCATATCTTATAAACTGCTACAGACGAAATGCATAATATCTAGTTTTGTGGGTCTATAGACAGAAATGAATCCCAGTCTCCTGAGAGTGTATCATTGGCCCTGATTCCTTAAATATTTTAGCTTAGATGATTTGTTAGTCAGCTCTGATTATCTCATGGCCCTCTGTCCATCCGTCATCCGCCCGTCAACCATTTTACATTTTCAACTTCTCAAAAACAGTTGTTCAGATTCCCTTCAAATTTGGTGGGAATGTACCTTGTGTAAGTCTTTATCAAGCTTGTTCAAATAGCCATGCTCCAGTGATTTTTGAAGTTTTGAATGATTTATTTGTTAATTTCGTGGTGAAATCTTCTGGGGGCCTCTAGACATTCAGTTCTTCAACAAAATTCAAATATTCTCCAGAGATATTCGAACGTTTAATATTGAAAAATAGTTTCCTGGTAATGTAATGTATACAATGCGCCACCGTACATATATTAAAGGTCATCTGTTCCATTGATTATACAACATAAGTAGGTCAAGTACATAACAAGTGAAAGTGTAAATTGTAAAAATGAAAATCACAATCCCCTTTTAAAATTAAAGTTGAACAATTGTTGTTCAAATCAGACCTGGATATCAAAGAGAAGAAGCATATTTACTGCATTTACGAATATATATTATTATTGGTAAAGTTCCGTTAATCAAGAAATTCCCCAAGAAGAGAATCCATCGAGTTCATGATTAAAACGTAACATAAAGAGTTAAAAGGTAGAAGTTTGTTAAAAGTTGTATGTCCTCCGAAAAATATTTTTGTATTTAAAATCTGTCTCGTAGTTGAAAAAGTGATCCGATCATGTGAAAAGAAAAAAATAATAAACAAACAATCACATAAATTTAAATCATAAACACTATCGATTTTAAATGATTTCTTTTAAAAATTTACTCAATTATTTGCTTTCATTAATGATGTTTTTGTTCCTTTGGCCAGATATATACATGTTAAAAAAATTTGAATGAATAAGCTAAAGAACAGGCAGACTCGTTGACAGACGGACGGACGCACGGATTGAAAAACAGACAGACAGATATATGAACCATTTCCAAACATTTCACGAAAGACAGATTATCAATGAGCCAATGTTCTTTGTTGGTCTTTGCTCAAAGAATACAAAATACAGTGGAGTGGTCCTTCCTTTGACAGACCATCTCACATAAAGCAGGTGGTCTCTCAATGGCGGTTAAATAACACGAAAAATACACCACTTGGTGCCTGATAATGTGGCCTTAACAGGCTGATGGTCTTTAATTGGAGTGGTCTCTCAAAAGAGAGACTACTGTAATACATATCCCTGACGAAAGACCAAGAGGTTAACACAAACAAAACTAGAAAAGTACATTTGCTTCACAGCAAATCTGCCTGGATGCGTTCAAAATGAGAACAGTTTGAAATGCTACACTTTGCCTTTGTTTAACAAATCTAAATTTTGTGAATTAGTCTAATTTGAATTGATTAAAATGCTACAACTTTGGTTCTTGGTCCATTGGATACACCTATGTCACAAACCAATAAAGTTAAGTTGAAATGGCACCTCTATCTATAATAGTTTTGAAGCTATTCAAGATCTCAATTTTGCATATTTACCTTATTTGCATAAATTAAAATTCTACAACTTTGGATCATGGTACATTGGATGAGACAATTCCACGAACCCATAAATTGAAGTGGAAAAGACACCTCTGTCCAAAATAGTTTGAAAGCTATTGGGGGATTTAAATTTTGAATATTCACTTCATTTGCATAAATTAAAATTCTACAACTTTAGGTCAAGGATTATTGGATGCGGCTGCCACAAGCCTACAAATTGAAGTCAGGATGGCACCCCTATCTATATTTATTTTGGAGATATTCAACTTTTAAATTTGCCCCTAATTTGCATAATTTTAAACTTCATTACTTTTCACATTTCACTTGCAGGTCCGACACCATGGTAGTTTTGGTGGTTTTTGGAACAATAGTGTCAGAGAAAAACTACGGACAAATTCGTACAGAAGAAAGAAAGACAGAAAGAAAGAAAGAAATATTACGTGTATCTTAGTCTTATCATTAGAGAAGGTTTGACCTGGTTACGCTGTTATAGTTATAGGTACCAGATTGGTTATGACCAGTTATTCACAGGCTTAGGAAAAATGTCATTAAGCCTGCTTTATAAAGCACTTCCAAAGTACATGAAAATCTTTTTTAGTCAAGCATAGTAAAAATACAAATTTATGTTGATTTATGCAGCATTTGTCTTTCTCGAATGCCACGCACAGCACTTAAAGATGACTTTAATGAATAGCGGCAACAGACTATTTTTACGGTTAACGAACAGCGTATTTAACGTTTGGCGACGGATGCCAGTTTTAAGGGATTGCGGCGATTTTAACGCATAACCACTTCTACATCTTAAAAAGTTTAAAAAAAATAACGTTTAGCAGTGATTGAACTTTTAGCGGCTGTACGAGACTTCTTGTTTGGAAAAAATACAGATGAAGGTAAGTGGAAGTTGAAAGTTTCCTCTTCTACTGATTGATTAAAAAACAAGTTTTCTTTTGACGTGAGAAATTCATATTTGAGTCACAAAAAAAGCGAATTCGACCGCTTTTCTGAGTGTCCTTTGCTGGATGACGGGAACATGAATTATGGATGCCCTTGTGACTTTCTATAGAAAATAATATGTGAAACAGTTTTGTTACTTTTGCCCAAATATATCATCACCGCTGAGCAGCCCATATTCACAACATTAAACATATATGGTTACCACTTTGTTTTGGCTTCCTTTGGGCTATAATCATGCAGCATATTGTGATGTTGAATTTGACATCAGTTTTAACGGCTCCCTTGGCCATTGGTAAACACCAATCCCCACGCCACCCCTTTCCCCCAAAGAGTTCTGAGAAATCCCCGATCTATACTTTCACATTTAAAAACATTATGAAAATGAAGCCATTAAAACGTTTTCCCACTTTGTGAGGATAAGCCGAACTCAAACACATTTTTAGAGGTGAAATCCATGTATATGGTGAGAGAATCATTATTTTTTTTCTTCATGCACAAATGACGGTAAGTATTGTTTAGATATTTTTGTCACTGTGTTTTGAATTTTCATGTAATAAATTTTACAATTAGATATTTAAACAGGGATACAGATATTGGAAATTTACTTCCAATCCATTAACCTCTGGCAACAAAGAAGCTAAGCCATTTTATGCGTTGATTAAATCACACCTTTCTTTTAGAAAGTCTCAGCTCGGAGAGATAGATTGAATGACATTTCTTCACCTTGTCGATCACTTGCCGTGCCAAGGAACTTCCTGTTTGGTCGCGGAAATTCTCTGATGCGCTTGAAGCTATAACTGCCACTCTTTTCTGTTTGATGGATGCATTATTCAAAGGTAATACTTTTATTGTCATTGTGCGACGAGGACAGCTACTTTTGTTGCTAGGATACGCACTACCCAAAGATCGACATGCTAAGTATCTTGTTCACGCACAGAGAAACATGGTTAAAACAAGTAAATTGAGCAAAGCTGCGTTGATTGAGGTTGGTGACAAAAAACCTATGCATGTACATAAATAAAATTCTACATTATAGGAATGTGATGGGCTTAAATTTGTGTAGACAACAATTGGAACTTCTTACACCACCACGAGCTTTGATAGGTCCAGATAAAGCAGATGGTTCTGTTGATTTGTGTGGTGCTTGCTCGCTAGTCTTGTAAATCATTCCACGTGGTAGTCTAGAACTAGGCCTGCCTAGTTCTAGACCTAGACTCCACGTCCTAGCTTTGAACAGAAACATTCCACAAGCACCAGTAATTCTTCGATTTCGTATAAAATGCGAGATTTTTTTTTAGACGACCTCCATCCATATCGATTGTCTCTAATTGTGATATGTGATAACTCAATCCAGTGCCTACGTACCAAACGTCGTTCCAGTTCAGAGGAGTCTCGCAGTAGGTCGGCGCGACATACACTATGCTGAAGTTGCTACAGATGCTGTAGTTGCGGATGCACTAATTTCGTAGATACGATAAATTGGATCCAAGGTTTGCCACCTGGATTCCTACATTTACTCTCAAGGAGCCAGATTTACGTGGTGCCATTTTTTTCTTTGATTGTCAGGAATAAGTAAGGTTGACCGTTTACCGCATGGACACTAAACCAAACGTTTTAAATGTTTAAAGTACATATTGTCTCGCATTTAAAACAAGAGGGCTGTGTGAACAGCCAATGCTCAGCTGACCTAGACATTCATCACACTTGCAGCTCTGTAAACTTAGGATAGGATCAAGGTCACTCACGTTCTGAGTAGGTCTGACCTTTATAGAAGAACGCTAAAATGTGCAACATCAATGTACCAGTTCAAGTAGTTCTCAAGTCATAGTGAAGAGTAAAATTTATGTATGTTGCACTGTGTCCCCAGAAACGAAGTCAATGTCACTCATGTACTGTCTGAGCAAGACCTTCATAGAGAAACATTGACATGTGCAACATCAAGGTCCTAACTCGAAACAGATCTCAAGTTATCAAGTGAACAGTAAATTTCGGGTCAGTTGTCCTGTGACCTTGGGAATGAGGTCAAGCTCCAAACATCACTGGAGCATGACCGTTTGCACAAAAATTGGTAGACTTTTATAAAAGGTACATCCCCACTAAGTTTGGCACAAATTTGGTCAAAGTTATTTAGGTTATAACCATTACAGGAAATTCCAATGTTAAACTTTCTATTATTTTTTTTTAAAGATTTTGGGAAAAAATCATAAAAAATCCAAAAATTACATGAGCGTGACCATTTGAACAAACATGGTAGACACTTACCCAAGGTATATTGCCACAAAGTTTGAAGTGAATCTGACGAACAGTTTCTTCAGAGAAGTTCCAAATGTGAATTACCATTACAATGCACATTGACTTGCATAGTAAGCAATAGAAAAGGTGCATTTACCGAAAAGTACCCGAATTGAAAAAAAAATCGTTAAAAATCAGGAATCCACAGCAGTGGTACCTAGTGAACACCTTTGCTTGACCCTTTCACAAGAAACATATCGACAAAGTTTCAACTTAATCTGAGTAACGGATCTAGAGAAGAAGTCAGAAGTAACGAAAACACACAAAAAATTCATAAAAAAAAAATTTAAAAATGGCAGCACCACCTGGTGAACAAATTCGGGACCTAGGAGTCCCTAAAGGTGTTCTTATGTAATATCAAAGCAATTTGGGTGAGCGGTTGTGGAGAAGAAGATTTTTTTAAAAGATTTGTTCACCCCTCCAAAAAAGAAAAAAATCATTAAAAATCCAAAAGTACTGGAGCGTGACCATTTGAACAAACCTGATAAAAGCCTACCAAAGGTACATTGCCACGACGTTTGAAGTAAATTTGGCACACGGTTTTGGAGAAGACGTCGAAAATGTGAATCAGCTTTAGAATGCCCATTTACTGAGATAGTAATCAATTAGGAAAGCTGCATTGACCGATAAGTACCCGAATTCAGAAAAAAAGCGTTAAAAATCAGGAATCCACAGCAGTGCCACAGAGTGAACAACTTTGTTTGACCCTTCCACAATGAACATATCCACCAAGTTTCAGCTTACTCTGAGTGACGATTCTGGAGAAGCCAAAAATAGCAAAAACACCCCCCCCCCCAAAAATCATTCCAAATTAGGAAAAAAATTGTAGCGACACCTTGTGAACAAATTCAGAACTAGAGTGGGAGAGTTCCTGTGCGATATCAAAGCAATTGGGTGAGCGGTTTCGAAGAAGAAGAATTTTTAAAATTTGCCCCCCCCCCCAAAGAAAAAAAAAACCATTAAAAAAATCCAAAAATCACTGGAGCGTGACCATTTGAACAACTTGGTAGAGACCCACCCAAGGCACATCTCACCAAGTTTGAAGTGAATCTGGCTGACGGTTTTGAAGAAGTCGAAAATGTGAATTGTGGACGGATGACAGACGGACGGACGGACGACAGACCATCACAAAAAGCTCAGCTGACTGACAAGTCAGCTGAGCTTAAAGGGGTACTGCGGTGATAACTTACAATTCTTGAGTTGTTTCATATAATAAATGTGAACCAATATCAGAAAATGCAAACTTTATTCCCAACTGGATGAGCAGATATCAAGTTTTCTTAGATATGTAAATGAGGGGTTGTGATGTCATCTGGACTAACTGCTACAGCTAATGCAATGACAGCCGAGTAAAACTTTGACAAAGACATGGAAACCTGACCAAGTACACATATTCCACTTTTACTATGGATGGAGCAGTGTGTATAGATATAGTCAAATTTACTAAACTGAGATATTTACTCATTTAATGAGGATTAATAAGGAAAGAAAACTGCAGAAATCAATATACACAAGCTAACAGCTCCTGAGGTTGTGTAATCAACTATTGAAGCAGGTTTCAACTTATATACCACACTGATAAGATCAAAAGGGGTGATTAACATAGTACACAAGTCATTATGATATGCCTGCTAATGTTGTGTATCTCAGCTTGGTGTCCCTCAAGGTTTGTGTTTTATATATGGAGGGTAGCCCAGGTGACATCACACATCAGAACACCTACTGGAAATATACAATAGCTCTAACTAAATACCTGTTTGAGAAAAAATGTTGAAAAATTGTCACATTAACACCTAAAACGACCATTAATGACTAAAAAAGGTAAAAACTTTCACTGCTGTTCCCCTTTAAAATGAGGAACACACATTTCGCTTCTGTCAAATATTCTTTATGCAGAACTCAGATATTGTGTTGATAAATGAGCACCAAAAATACGGACCCACCGAAAATAAAATATACTTTCATTCCAACGAAGCAAGCTCGCTTTTAACCCTGTTCCACGTAGAATATAATCGGTTCAGTTGCTTTTGGGCTTGTTGCAAAGCTGCTGACATGGTACATGCTGTCATGGTAAGCTTGATCTACACTTCTCGACAATTCCTTTTTCATATTAACGAGAAATTTAAGCATGAACAAAAGCAAATAATTATAAAACTACACAAGTGTGAGTGCCTGGCTGTAATCCTGCATGGCGCGAGAGTACCGATAGAGCGGAAGGATACATGGGATGCAGCCCGCCGCAGGCCGGCTACCGGTACGCGAGTGCCATGGAGACTTTACGGCCAAGTGATTGCAAGAGTGTTGTTTTATTTTTGTCCTTTGTATGTGTAGTCCAGAGCAGCCGGTCTTTGCAAAAATAAAAAATTGATAGTATTGTGTCGGTCAGCGTTCGATCACAAATAATAAAGCAGACGGTAAATCAACACCCTAGACGCGCGCGCTTAAAAAAGTTGGCGGGTTTGGGCTAGTGCAAACGTGGGGCGTGCATGCGACCGTGTGAATCGGCAACAAATTCTACATGGTGTAGAACGGCCCGCCCATGGTTACTCTGGACTACACATACATGGGGTAAACCATTTACATCTGGGCGTTTTTGGTAAATTTTAGCTGGAAAGTATTACTGATCGGAAGCAGAGGTATTATAATAACAGTAAACGTAAATCCAGTTGAGGCAAATTTGCGGACGAAATGATCACCTAAAGTGCATATTCAAGGCCAAGGGTGTTCATGATCACATATGTCAAGCAGGTGTTATGTCTGGATGTTGGATGTTAATACAACTCATCATACAGGATGGATCACGATGTCAAATATATGCAAATCATTTCAGGGAACATTGAACCTTAACATTCCTTAACTGGGGCCCTTTTTTGTTTTATGTTTGTTTTAAACGTATTTAATTTCATAAAGAAAAGGGATTTCTTTTTTTTTATGAGTCTTTTAATTTTATCTGTTAACCAGGCAGGCTCACCGGGTCTTACAGTAATCATTTTTGTGGGTCTGAATTGCTTTGCGTTCTCAACAAGTATATGGGACCATTTTTCCACCATGTCATTGACGTTTAGGTTTTGAAGTTCATTTTCCCATTCTGTTTGATTAAGGCACTCATTTAATCCATCATAATTTGCTTCCTTTTGTGTCCACACTCCTCTCTTGTATGCTTTAGATCGCTGAATTTTGTGATCTAGAATGCAATACACTGAAAGACAGTCACTCCGACCAGTGTCTTCAGTTGCTGCAAGATAAACCAAGTCAGGACTAGATAGTGCTATCATGTCAATACAGGTGGCTGTCTCGTTTGTAATTCTTGTTGGACTATCGATCAACTGTGTTAGATTGTAACTTTATTAGATTACTTTTAGCTTACTGTTGTTGGGATTTAACTGGTCATCGTTTATGTCTCCCATGATTTACACATGTTTTCTATGTTGGAATTTTTCGCAGCCTCTATGGATTTTTCAAATTCTAACCAAAAATTTACATTGTCGCTGGGCTGTCTGTAGAATGCACCCACTAACCATTTTCTATTACATGTTGTGGTTATTTTAACCCAAACATATTGCAGGTCATGTGATTCTAAGTCCATTCTGCGTTTACCTGCCACTTCATTTTTTAAGTAGATACACACTCCGCCTCCTTGGCCTGATAGTCTATCACATCGTAAGGGACTTTGAAAACCAGGTAGATGTATTGCATCATCAGGTATAGAGCTGTTTAGCCATGTCTCTGAAAAGGCTGCAATATCGTGTTCGAATACAAATTGGTGAATATCTGAAATCTTATTTCTTTAACTGCGAATATTTTGATGATGTTTTATGGCCATTCCATTCTTCTGATAATCTCAATTGCATTTTTAAACTTGCCTATTTGATAGACCATCAGTCTTGGACTTTGATTCATGCCACCAAACAATGATATTGAAGGCATGGGAGATGACCAGAAACGGAAATCAAGTCAAGCAAGGGGAAATACTTCCCAAACGACCAGAAGTTCAAACAATCATCAAGTAACTAACCCTAATAACCATAAACTGACTGCAAATCAGAAATTAGCGTCCAACATTTACAAGACAAACATGTGTGCTCACAATAAACTGAGAACAGGAATTCTCTGTGGGGGATAGGTGGAAATAAACCAAAAGAATGACGTGTGAATGGAAAGGACGACGGAAAGAACGACCATGGATCTTAAAAATAATTATAAACAAATGTTGACCATTTGTTCAAGAAACTCTTTTGTTTGTGCTATATTCGTTGAAATGTTTGTCTTGTTTCCATAACCCGCACTTGCATGGGACGTGTACAATTATATTTCGTGGTTGCGGTGAAATAAAATGCCGTTAATTCTGTCGCATTACAAATACACCCAATATTTTTAGCGACACCCAGTTAGGACATCAAAATACTGATGTGCTTAGAAATTTAACAAACATATATACTAACAAGACAAAGTACATAAATCTAAGTCATTGTGCAATACAATAACGGATATAAAACAAGACCCACAAAACCCCACGAAACAAACAACAAACCTGAAAAACAGAAGAAGAAAAAACACCCACCCAGAAAAGGGCAAAAAAAGACGGGCGACTCTCTACCAAACTGAAAGATCCATTGCGCTTACATAAATTTCAAGATTACAAATTAGACAGTGTCATTACCATATCCAAATCGTAGTCCTAATGAAACAAATCCAAGTCAATTCCGACCAAAGGCAATGTTCCTTGGTATGTATAGCTGAAACACATAAATTTATAGTTCGTATTTACCCAAAAGAGACCAAAACGTAAGTGTAAAGGTCCATAGGGTCGAAAAAGCCATATCTAGTTTTGTTTGAAATTATAGGCCTATTTCAGTAAATTGGCTTGAGCAAGTGCATCATTCATGCGCATACAGGACCATACAATTTATGAAAAGGGACCAAAATTTGCAGCACATCAGAGAGTTTGTAAGCGGAGGTTCTTAATTTGTTGAAAATGTCTATAAAATTCAGTTAAAAAGGTACTGCTTGCAACCACCATCTCAACAATGATCATCATCCATATAAGTCCACAAAGTGACACTAACACCAACATCAATCCATCAGAAAAGCCCCCTAGGCCTAAAATGACCATCAACAAGAATCCAAACAACATGATTATATACTTCGATGTGTTTTAGGCATGTAGTTAAAGACATGATGTTGTTTTAAAGGAGATAAACTAATAGTGAGGCAGCCAGATAGCAATACCCTGCACCGACTGATAAAGTTTTTTTCTTATTGTACTCTACATCTCTGTGACCTCCATAATGGGTATCAGGCGGATATCAACAGGATATCCTTAAGCATTTTGAGAAATCCAATATGGCTGCCAAGATGGCTGCCGAGACGTCCAAGAAATGTAAATTCCGTACCAATTGGCCTAGAGTATCAAGTAATACGTCCTTTTCAACTCAATTTGCTATGGTAAATCCATTTCTAGGTTTATTTGAGTCATATGAGGTCATGAGTAATGCCCAAGGTCAGGTTCAAGGTCAATAGCCATTGCCCACTCCTTTCCATATTTTAGCTGAACTCACCATGGTAGTATAATCTCATTTGGAATACTACTCATGTTGCTGTTTTTACACATAATAGCAATAGTTTTTGGCATAATTATTTGGAAGAAATGGGATGACCTTATCACTTGCCTAGGACCCCCACAGTTGAAAAAGAAACCAGCTACAATGAATGAACCTCCCTCTCCCCCTTCACCACAACGAGCTATGCCACATTATCGTACTAACGTTTAGCCGTCTTTCACCCATTTCTGCGAGGGCAATGTGGGTGTAGACATTATTAGTCAGGCAGCCAGATAGATATACCCTGCACCGACGGATTAAGTTTTTTTCTTATTGTATTCTTCATCTCTGTGACCTCCATAATGGATATCAGGTGGATATCAACATTTACGAACCTCTGCTACGCAACCCACTTCTCTCCTTTCAATTCTGGGCACATTAGTTAAAAAGTTATTGGGTCTCCGGTCGCCATCTTGGCAGCCATCTTGAATTTCTCAGATTGCTCAAGGATATCTGCTTGATATCCGCCGGATTTTCATTATAGAGTTCTTAAGGATATATAATCAAGTGAGAAAAAAACTTTATCAGTCGGTGCAGGGTTAGACCAAAAAACCAGCTTTGGCTGCCTGACTATAAGAGTATTTCAAAAAGAAAAGTGTTTGAATTTGCAAATATAGAAAGTACATTGGTTCAAATGTTAAACATCAGCCAGAAGCAATTAACATTAGGCCTCAAACCATTAAACGTGGTCAAAAATGCATTACAATAGCCAACATTTGTAAGGATAGCAGTCACATTTCAAGCTGGTTTCCAGCATTATTTTGGAAAGGATATTTAAATGTTCAAGAAAGCATAGAATCCCACAAGTCATCTAATAAGTCAATTATTAGGGTAATAATTTACAATTCCAAAACTGTAGTATGTCATTGTAAGTCATCTGTAAGTCAGCTAAGCATAATGTACATCTAACTCGTGGTTCTATAAAGTTCAAATGGTCAAAATGTAAAACAGTCCTAATTATTGTAAAATTCTACTACCTTTATCGAGAAAGAATTCGGTTTTGTGAAGAGAGAGAGAGAGAGAGAGAGAGAGAGAGAGAGAGAGAGAGAGAGAGAGAGAGAGAGAGAGAGACAGAGAGGGGGGGAAATCATGTTGAAATTCCTAAAGGTAACTGTAAGTATAACTGTTTTCCTGTAACAGTTTTAAATTTTTTCATGTATAATCAGACGTAGTTCAACTTGTCAGTCAGCTGATTTATATGCTAATTATTTATACAAGAGAGAGAGAGAGAGAGATAGAGAGAGAGAGAGAGAGAGAGAGAGAGAGAGAGAGAGAGAGAGAGAGAGAGAGAGAGAGTACATTAAACACTTTGAGCCAACCTGACATGACCTTCACAGTAACAAACTATATTCATCAGACAATTATAAAAACCAACATCAGTTTCACTACACTCGGAACACAGAACGAATAACCATTCCCAATGTTTCGTTGAGTTAGGACATAACTAAAAGGATTGATTCAAAAGTTTTTAAAAATTATGATGATTAGTTTTGCATGTTTTGTGCAAACCTAGTTATGTGATAAGAGTGAAACAAAGCTGAATCTGCAGTTTATTATCTTTGAGAAAATGTCCACTTTTTTGGTCTTTTCAAGGAATTTGAATTTTCGATGAGCAATCACGGAAATTCATGGACACCTTGCTATACATCCGAAAGTACTAATATCTGAAATATGGAATCCTGCCAAGGAACCACTGTTAAAAGCCTCGTTGGTCACCAACTATAGAAAAACCCGCGGTACTTTCGGATTTGTATCTACTATAGGGATAAACTTTTCTATTAAGCTCCATCTTTGACTCAGTGGAGCTCTGGACTGCTATGCCCAGTGGTTTTACTTACTTCATAGCCTGGGGGCGTCTTCAGTTGCTTATACTATATCCTTATTCTGGGGCCCATCGTCCCCAACAACTGCTAACGTCAAGGCCTTGTATTTTCATTTTTGGGTAATGCTCACACTGGAAAAGTCCCATTATATAATGTATATTACATTCATTTGACAAATTAACCTTCCGTTAACACTGATCGCACACATATTTTGGATACTACCTCTTCAAAATATCCAATCGGGACTAACCCACAAACTTTTGGCTGCCATTTTGTAAATTGTGGACTCCGCACCCAATGGTTTGTAAATGAGGATAGTCGTATTTGGATGATCTTTTGGGGTTATAATATGAGAAACCAAAAGTATATATTTTACAAATATTTCAGAGCATCAATAATGGTATGATATATGCTGTGGCCATGATTCACTTTGATATCCAAATCAAATGTATTATTTTGTGACTGTCCCGCAATGCATTGCGCCACGTTCAAAATGGTGCTCTCCGCAAATGTTGTCAACGCGCATGATTTATATTGCCAGGATATTGTGTTGTATTTGGATTTGTAACTAACGATAACTGCTTCAGAAACAACCGAGCGGGCAGATTAAAGTTGGGTTAGTAAGTCATGTTTTAAACGTACTTTAACGACCGTGTGCCATGGTAACTCGGAGTACAGACACCTGGAACTCAGCGAAATATTACGACAACGATGACCGAAGAACGGGGCTATGCTGTTTCACCAAACAAACGTGGCTATGCAGCTATGCTGTTTCCCCGGCCTAAGTAAACCCTCAAGACAATTTTAAATAAAATTCACTGCGAAATAACGGCACACGCCGGCTACTTCTTCGGTAAAATCTTTCAGCCAAGGTCGATCAATTTTTATTAAGGAAGAGCAGTCTGAAACCCCTTTTTATGTTTTATACAACTTATTTAGGGTCGAGCCTATTCACTAGGGTCAGTCGACATACCGGAACCACACATATATTTCTGTTAGGTTTTAGGCAACTTGGACATTTCTTCAAACATGTCGGAGATGGGTATCCTTCCCTCTTTGCACATTACCTCCTTTGACGTCAGGTTAACTTGTTGCCTGGGCACAGCCGGAGGCACTTGTTTAGGTAAAAAGTGGCATTATTTTTTGTGCTCTGCTCTTAGCTTTGGATAAAAATAGTTTCTCCATTATACCAAAGCAAGATACAGTATCTCTATTTAATAGAGTATTTAGGGTGGATTCTCCTCTGCGCGATTTACATATTTTCTTCATATCACATTTGACGGTGTGTGAAGATACAGTGAAATGTTCACTGATCAACCGTGTCTCTAGCTATGGTATTCCTCTCTTCCCTTTCATATTTCTAAATAGTAAATCGCCGCAATTTTTCCGATTGATTACAAAAAAATCCCGGCTTGCCACTCTGCTTTCTGCTTCTATTTAACATACTGTTAATGTGAGTTTAGGTCTTTTCCCGCAGAGGGGGGGGGGGGGGGCTTTTTGGTGCGTCCCACTTTATAGCGAAGCCCCCGGTCCCTCAAAGTTACATGTCAGTCATGTTCCTCTGATCCGGCTCGTAAATCATTTTTAGTCATAGTCACTTGAATATTGCTTGAACTATTTATACTCCTGGGGGCTTCCACGGAGTGGGAAAGGTCTCCCTAGGGCTGCTTCCCGGATTGGCTTCCCCACTCGGAGGTAGTCGCTTCTTTGATTACGTCCTTTACCTTTTGTCGGGTTTCCCACTAAGCCTCCTGTAAAGCTGCGAACTTAGTTATTTGCCTCACCAGGTGTTATGTATATTGTAATCCAAAGATATATATATATATATATATATATATATATATATATATATATATATATATATATATATATATATATATATATATATATAATGCTTTCAGTGGTGCAATTTATAATTTCTGTATAGCTATAATTATGTGAACTTTAATTTATTCATGGCATTGTGTATTTAATTATATATTTCTGTAGCGGTGACAAAATGATTTGTAATTATTTCGATGCACACTTTTGTCTCCGTTCGAATATACGTAATCTGATAAGTGAGTTGATTAAGCAAGAAAAGAAATGATATTTTGAAAGTTTTGTATTGCAAGAAAATGAAAATGCCCATAATCTATGGAAGAAAATAAAAAATATGTGTCCTGGTAACAAAGTGAAAATAGTGTGCTGCTAGTCATTTCTCCTGAGGAGATCAAATACATCAAACTAATATGCATAATGAATTTTTATGGAAAGGGTTGTCAAGCATGTATAATTTTGATACGTCACCTTTTAGTATCCATGAGGTCACCCGCAGACCAGAGATGTTGCAAGATACAAGCAGCTCGGACTTGTTGGGTTTTGATGCTGAGCTTTTATGTTTAGGAGCTGAAGCATTGAGCCCTTCACTTACGCGTATTTTCAATCTTTTTCTCTTGCACGCAACAGTACCAGCTAATTGGAAATTGTCACGTGTAACTCCTGTTTACAAAGGTCAAGGGTCAAAGGCAACAAAGAGTTATTACAGACCCATATCATTAGGCATTCATGTTGGTAAAATGATCGAAAAGGGTGCACAGGCACCACTATTTGACTATTTAGTTCTGCATGACTTCATCAGCGGGGAACAATCTGCGCGCTTGAAGGACTAGCAGGTTCAGACTTGCCTGCACAATGTAGTAGATGACTGGCCAGCAAATATTAATGAAGATTTAATCACGGCAGTGTGCTTTTTAGATGTACAGAAAGGTTTTGACACGATAAAGCATGATATTTTAAAATTCAAACTGGGAAAGTATGGCATCATTAACAATGAGTGCAGCTGGTTTTCGTCAAATTTGTCAGAGAGACGACAGGTCATAGTCTGTAACGGAAAATCATCAAGTAAGCGAAACGTTACGATAGGGATCCCCCAGGGGTCTATCCTCGGCCCCTTCCTCTTTCTTTTGTATGTAAATGACATTGTTCAGTATGTAAACTAAGGCTCATGTAACTTGTTTGCTGACAATACCATAATATATTCCACAGATACAACCCTCCATGAAATAACTGGTGCTTCACAGGATAGTTTAGATGATGTTAGCTGTTGGTACACCAGAAATAAGCTTGCAGTCAATGCAGTTAAATCAAAGTCGATGCTTATCACCCAAAATAAAATAAATAAGGGACTTTTCAAACTTTTTATGGACGGCGAGGAAATACAACACGTTAATGATACGAAATACTTTGGTATTTATTTGGATTAAACAATATATATTGGTTCGCTCATTTGCAAAAATTACAAGTTAAAGTTACTTCTACACTAGCTGTTTTATGAAGATTAAGTAAGTTTTTACCAAAGAACATGTTAGAATTAATTTATAAGGTAATGATATTGCCTTGCATTGAATATGCCGACACAGTATGGGGAACCTGCAGCGCGAAGGGACTTAAAGTGCCCCCAAAGATTGCAAAATGCTGCCGCTCGGGTAATGACAGGAAACTATGATTACATAAATGTACGGGGGGGGGGGATTAGTAAAACAATTAAAATGGCAAACTTTAGCAGAGCGGCAGCGATTTCACACTGCACTCTTAATGTTTCAATGTGTAAACGGTTTAGCCCCAAATTATCTTTCGGACCAAATAAATCTTGTGAGGGACAACATATACACGTACCAGACACGTCAAACCAATGTACTGAATGTTTGTACTTCTTTTCCGCGTAAGGATATCTTGAAAAGATCCTTTTTATACAATGGTGCTACAGTATGAAACAAGCTTCTCAACTTTTTACAGGAAAGTGACAACATCAATGACTTTAAAAGTTATTATACAAAAACACTATTTTCATGGATTTGTCTATATGTATACTATGTATGTTTTAAGGTAAGCTATGTTAGTACATATTTCATCCCTTGTATGTATTTTTCTGTATTACTTTGTATTTTATTTGTAAAAGGGCCTCATGGAAGAACAGCCTCTGGCTTAACGAGTGCCGCTTCATGAAAATATTCGCATAAAAAATCTTCCCCAATACCACAGATGTAACAAAATGTATTATTAATCCTTTCTTTCTAAAATTATAAATGCCTCGTTACGAAATCAAATCGCAGCCATTTGTATTTCTGAGAAGGTGCATGAAATATTTTAACATCAATATACACAAATTCCACACACATAATAAGTTCGCTCATTGTATCTTTTTTCAATACAACACTGATACACTTCATTCAAAATCTAATCACGCTGAAATCCACTGTTCCCACTTGACAACTTTACCTTTCATTAGTTTCAGCTTTCAATTCTGACTGGAAAAGGCGCTGTTGTTGATAATATGCAATGTTCTCAAGTACCACATTCGTTTCATCCTAAGTTAGTAACGAGAAAATTAAAGTACAAATATCTTGTAAAAATGATACTTGATATATGCACGACTTTGCAACGGGAGACAGTTAACCTGTTCAATGAAACTGATTCTAAGGTATGAGTTTCTCGTGGAAAGGTTGTGAAGAATAATTGCAGACCATGTTCACTGAAATTTAATGTGTTATGCGCAGCCATCATTTGGAGGTTGTGTGTTTAGCGCGGGTGTCTTTAAATAATTAAAGCAAAAGACATTAAACCGTCAAAAAATGTGATGAATCAGGCCATATTCCTCTGTAGAACATTCATTCATAATACTGTGGACGCCTAAAAATACATCCTTAAAATATACAGTACACAACACGAATACCAATATCTGGTGTTGACTGGTTGGACAGGAAAAATCTGACTGAACATGTTACACATAACCAACAGGAATGGAAGCAAAGACTAGAAATCGATCCCTAGGAATTGTAGACCTGGCTGTGCGACCCGCACGAGAGGACCGCCGTAAACGCAGACCAATTTTGCCATTATTTATTTTCTCATTGATGCTTATGTTGGCATCCAAGTAAGTGTGGGCATATAGTTCGTGTATATTGACCTGCTCTTGATATGAAGCACCCCTTTCTACAGAGGTTTCCAATGGTGCAGACAGGGGATACATATGGTAAAAATTTTGCTCTTTTCTGACGAAACGTGAGATCAGGTTCGACAAATAATACTATTGTGGTGTTCTGCTCAAATAGATGCATTACACCAGGTAAGAAGGATACATGTGCATTTAGCCTAAGAGAGTTGCATGGTGCAGTCAGGCGTTATAACGATTTATTTTATGACCCCTAGATGATATGTCCACTTATCATAAACACAATTTATTGATATTTTTCGATAGGCCTGATGGGCACTTGGGAGAAATTTCTTTCTATTGAGGATAATTTGATGTTTAATGGTTATGCTACAGGTCAAAACAATGCAAGACGCGCCAATGTGCCAGACCTTACGGGCTGCTGGTGAAACGCTGAGTCTGAGTCATCTAGTGAGCTGATGGTATTATTCACAAGTGGCGTCAGCTTTTGTACCCGCCCTGCTAAATCGTCATCTTCAATTATAGAACTGAAACCAGTGTAAATAAAGTTAAATACATCCAAACAGTCAAAAAAAAAAAAAAAACGAAACAGACACAAGACAAAAACAAACCAAAACAAAGAAACCAAAAAATCTTCTACCTTTCTATTACCGTTATGAAACTGCATTATGGTGCGCTCAGTCGTGGTGGAATTGATCCTCAAGCGACGTCATGTTTGTTTCTGCACGGTCAATAACCAGTATAAGCAGGAAAGTTGAACGATGTAGTTAATTTCATAAAACTAATAATCTTGTTGTACAAAGGGCCATGTTATCTTAATGGATCTTTCAGTGGAGAGAGAAAGAGAGAGAGAGAGAGATGTACAAAGAGCCATGTTATCTTAATGGATCTTTCAGTGGAGAGAGAGAGAGAGAGAGAGAGAGAGATGTACAAAGAACCATGTTATCTTAATGGATCTTTCAGTGGAGAGAGAGAGAGAGAGAGAGAGAGAGAGAGAGAGAGAGAGAGAGAGAGAGAGAGAGAGAGAGAGAGATGCCAAATGTTACAGAGACACTGGGCCATTATGGACTTATATCTTGGTAAAAAAGGTGTAACTAGAGGTTATATATAATATGTAAGTTAACATCGTCTGTGGTTTACGTTCTGTCTCAGATATTGACAACAATGTGTATCACTATATACTACATGGCCTATTTTTCGGAGGTGCTAGGAAATCTGACAAAAGCAAAACAAAAAATTAATTCTTCTCAAAGACTGGTGTAGACAGGAAACTCTTCCACATACCAACAGCACGGAAAACGAGCACATGTCTGGTTATTTCCAAATTGTTTACAACACTGTAGAATACAGTTGAAAATTAGCAAAGATGATTTGCTGCATAGCAAATCAGTGTGCGTGTCTTCAAAGCATATTGGTATGGCAATGTATAACTATTCCATAACACAGGGGTAGAAGTTGGAATGGCGTCTCTATCTTTTATTGCTTTCAAGTTATTTAAGATGTAAAATTTCTAATGGTGCTATTTAGCATAATTTAAATTGCTACTTTTTATTTTTAATTCATTAGGTGCGCAATGGTCAACAACCCCCTACAAGAAGTTGAAATGACATCTTTATCTATTAAAGTGTTAAAGATATTCAAGATTGAAAATTTCAAATGCTGCTAATTAGCATAATTTAAATTGCTACAACTTTTGCTTTAGATTCATTACATGCACAATGGTCAATAACCCCCTAGTAGAAGTTGGAATGACATCTCTATCTATTATACTTTTGAAGATATTCAAGACTTAAAATTTCAAATGCCCCTAATTTGCCTAATTTTAAACATCTTAATTCCTGTGTATAAAACGGTCAAACTCCTTGTATGGAGATACAATCAAGCCAAGTTTGGAGTTTCTATGTATAATAGTGTCCGAGAAAAGTGTTGGACAAATTTGCTGGTAAAGAAGAAAGGAGAAAGAAAGAAAGAAAGAAAGAAAGAAAGAAAGAAAGAAAGAAAGAAAGAAAGAAAGAAAGAAAGAAAGAAAGAAAGAAAGGAAGAACTCGAGGAAAAACAGAAAAGTGTGTGTTGACAGACACACTTTAATGAGATGTTCAAAGAATATGGTCCATAAAGTATCTTGACCACGAATTACCAAGTTCGACTTCGCATTATACCAAATGAGCTAAGTTCGTCTCATGCGTACAATACATAAAGATAAATGCGGATAACATGGCAATCATAGGCACACTTAAGACGAATGTAGCATAAAATATGAAGGAAAGCCTACCACTTAGTTGACAATGACATTAAAAGATCGGCAAAAGTGTGTTTTTCTTCTTTCCCGAAACATAATACACCGTATATCACATTTTTAGCATTAGCTTTCTTCAATATTTCTCAACATTCGTTGATATGAAATATCTGAGGAATAATATGGTGCACATAGGCACACATTACTGAATAATATGTTAAAAGTATGTCGTCATTTATCCGCGACAAAGGTGTATTACATATGTGCAGACCCACACAACGCTTCTCATTATCATTGCTAATTAGAAAAAAAAACCAAAGTTATAGGAACATTCTTTTCGAGCATTCCATGAGTACTGTTCACTTTTTACCCAATCAAGATGAGAAAAAAATAACAAGACTTTATATATGAAAGGTGAATGAGAAAACTCTTTAGTCTGCTTCGCCTGACGTATTATTTGTGTTGTGCATTTTCATCAACGTTTTGTTTCAAAATATATGAATGGGTTAAGGAAATCTGTGTTGTTATACTGAATGACTTCCGTTCGTAATTTATTACGGGATTCATGTGCATACAGGAATGAGAGATACGCTAGTTCTTAGTCTTTTTGCGTATGTGTAGAACAACGTTTGACGTCACGTCAAATGTATGAAAACGCAATTCCCTTGTTGTGATTGCTTTTGAATAATATTGTTACATAGGCAACAGTGCCATGGTTCTGAAAAAAAAGCTTTAAACGAAAGTTTGATTTCTGGAGAATAAAAAAGCCTTCTGTATTGCCCATGCAAGTATCCATTGTTCTCGAGCAGACGACGTCGCTTCGGATTTGCAGCTTAGCATATTGACAAGGAAGTTTTCAGAAATGCAGGATCCTCTGATGTTTTGTCATGAACCGATGCTAAAAGGGCTCAATAGTTGTTTTCCAAGGAACTCCATCAACGCAAATGTGGACATGTTTATCCCTGTATTCAAAAGAATATTGACCCATGAAATTCTACTCATATTCTTATATAAAGAAAGTGTGCACGGTGAAGAGAAACGTACTAAAATTATCAGAACTGCCATCACCACACACGTCAAATTGTCCAAAAAAAAATAAAAATAACGATTTTGTATAATAAATAAATAAATAAATAAATAGATAAATAAATAAATAAATAAACAAAGAAACAAGTAAATAAATGAATGAATAAATAAATAAATAAATAAATAAATAAATAAATAAATGAATGAATAAATAAATGACTAACTAACTAACTAAATAAATAAATAAAAATATAAATAAATAAAAATAAATAGATAAATAAATAAATGAATAAATAAAATTCACTTGTGAATAGGCTTCGACAGGAGCCACCTGATCAGGTATATTGATAACTTCGGAAGCAAAACTATCACGACATTATTGAGTTCGAGAAATCGAAGGCACACCCAACACGTTGTCATATCTACCTTCGCATTTAAGCAGTTTGCGCAGATGATATCGAGTTGTTGTCGAAACTTGTATGTATAGTCTTGTCTTTTTGTGCTAAACCTGATTTCATAACCTTCTATTTCAGAAGGTAGTTTTGCACCGGGGATGCTGTTTTCATCTAATATTACGAGGACATCAGCCAGACTGTGACCACAACCGTGTTATACTATACATGTATGTGTTGCTTTGACCTTGTCCCCGGCGATCCCCCAAGATGCACTGCGGTAAACACGGTGTGACCTAACAAGTTTTCAAGGTAATTACAGTGTAAAAATAACAAGCATTGTGCTGCCACTCACTGCAAGGACTGATTCCTGAAGACTGGAAGCACAGTTTCCTAAGCGGACCAACTGAAGCCCTGAATCACGGATCACTTCATAATATAAAGTATTCCACACCGAATGATGTCATATTGACTACCGTACCGCACGCAAAATAATACTAATACGTGGGAAAGGTTTTATATTTTCCTATGCTCATCAAAGAACTAAAATTTCTAAGCCTTTCTTTCATTCCATAGTATGTCAGAAAGCTTCATCCATAAGGAAATATGGGGTAATGACGATGAAGGAATGAATATTTTAAAGGAGCACAATTTTGTTAACTGTTATGGTAAAGGTTTAAGTTGAAATCAAGATTTAAGAAAAATGTCAGTGACGCAAAAGCACAAATTTCGTCTAACAATAAAATTACTTAGCAACAAAGGCTGTCAACGTAAATCTATGATAAAACAACCAAAGAACCAAAGTCTCACCGACATAATACGTGTGGCCTGTCATCATGCATTTTTGTCACTCCCGGTGACTCAAAAAAGATATGACAAATACAAACTACATATGCGTCAAAAACTGGGATGACAACAGCAAATATAGGGTACGAATAGTGTTTTATCTCATCAGTCCGAGAGACACTGGTAATTTAGACCCTGAGTCCCTATGTCCACACAAAACTTAGAGATGTCAAGGTTGTACCGTTTCGCCAACATTTCGGCACTATCTGAGTGGCATTATTTCTATCGCAGAAACAATTGTCAAAATATGTACGGTGTCCCTTATGCACAAAATGTTTGCACTGAAAGGATGTGGAATTTATAATCATTGATGAATTGAACTTACTTTCAATTGCGTTCATAGGCGAGTACTTCTTGACCCGCATTTTTCATGACGTCTATGACAAGCCAACAGGGCCATAACGCATTGGTCTTACGCGTTCCTGAGCCTCCACTACGCGTAGTGGAGCCAACCAATCAGATTTCAGTCTCCACTACGCGTTGCCCAGAATATGTTTTCCACTACGCATAGTGGAGCAACTTATGGCACCTTTTGGCTGAAGAAAAGCAAACCAATCATTTACGTCCTTACAATCATTACTGATATTAAAACAGCCAATCAAATGAGAGTCTCTACAACGCCTAGCGGAAACATGAAATTCTCTACAACGCGTAGTCGAGACTTGAAATTCTCCACAACGCGTCGTCGAAGATAGCTTGAGTTGCACCAGCTTGTTGTTGTTCATCCCGCCTTTGTATTGTTCGGCGCCAAGTCGCCATGATGGTACATTTCCCAGCCTGGCGCCATCGAAACTAACTTCTTAGTTCTATTGGTTGTTATGGCAACGTGTTGCCGAGAGTCAATTTTCATTGGGTTTCTCGGCTACGCGTAGTAGAGAACCAATTTTTATTGGGTCCTACGCAACGCGTAGTGGAGAACCAAATTTAATTGGTTCCCTCGGCTACGCGTCGTCGAGACGAGTAATTTCTCAAAGTGTAGTCGAACAGGTCTAATACAGTTTACAAGAGCATCAGTGATTGGATAGTTTGGCTACACGCTATGGGATGCATAGTTTCTCCACTACGCGTCGCCGAGGCTCGGCGACGCGTTCTAGAAGAACATTTTCTCGGCAACGCGTAGTGAAGACTGTAATCTTATTTGTTGGCTCGACTACGCGTTGCCGAGCCTCGACTACGCGTAGTAGAGACTGCAATCTGATTGGTTTACTCGACTACGCGTTGCCGAGCCTCGACTACGTGTAGTGGAGGCTCGGCTACGCGTAAGACCTATGCGTTATGGCCCTGTTTGCTTTCCATAGACGTTGCTGACACGACGTCATAGAATGCCTGGCAAAAAGTGCAAGTTAAATTCTTATAGTTCCATTACAGACAAACTTCATAGTTAATGTAAAAAATAGTTGATATTTGATTCGTGGAAGTTTTTGGCTCCTTACCTCTCCTCTTGTTGGTGGGATGAGGTAAGTAGGCGTGGCCCCTTTTCGGTTGCCCAGGAAAACAACGCGTCCCTTTCGCGGGAGGCTTTGAGGAAGAGTGTACACCATACCCTGTTCAAATGAACCTTCTTCTCACCTTACTCTCAAGTACTGCTCGTTTGGAAATAGTCCCATATAATACAATATAAAATCAATAAAAAATCCCGCAAAACAAAACAAAACAAACAAACAAACACACACACACACACTCACACACACACTCACACACACACACAGCAGAAAGGGCAGGGAAACGCTGATATGCATGTACTAAATAGCTCTCCCAAAGAATGACAAGTTTTTTTTTCTCAATTCCCTGGTCGGGCAAGTGTTAACTTTTTCATGATAATTTACTCATTCCATGTTGATTTGACTCATTCCATTGTAACTAGACTCATTCCATGCTAATGTAACTCATCCCATATTAACCTTACTCACTCTACACTATTTGTGTCTGTGTTTGAACACAGACATATTGTTTTACCCAATATTCTTTCTTTCTTTCTTTCTTTCTTTCTGCCAGATTCATGTGTCCTCTTAAACTCAGACACCGTGCAAGCTAGAAACTTCAAACTTTGCATAGCTATAGTACCTGCAGCGAAAATTTGCATATCGTTCTGAATAGTCAAGATTTGGAAAATTATGCAAATTAGGGCAATTAAAAAAATTCAATTCCTTTTGGCTTCCAAAGTATTCATCCGATTTTGATAATGTTGACTCAAAATTGTAGATATTGTAACACTGCACATTTTTATCATTTACAAGTGACCTCTAGAGTTCAAAGATCAAGGTCATTTGGACCTTTGAAATATTCATCCGGCCTGTTGGACTCAAATCGTAGAAATTATAACGCTCCATATTTTTGTGATTTACATGTGACATCTAGAGGTCAAAGGTCAAGGTCATTTTGCCATTTGAAATATTCATGTAGCTACAACTCGGTCAATAATCATCCAATTTTGATCATGTTGGACACAAATTGTAGCTAGTGTAACACTGCACATTTTTATAATTTACATGTGACCTCTAGAGGTCAAAGATCAAGGTCATGTGGACCTTTGAAATATTCATATGGCCTGTTGCACTCAAATCGTAGAAATTATAATGCTCCACATGTTTGTAATTTACATGTGACCTCTAAAGGTCAAGGTCATTTTGCCTTTTGAATGTTTCATCTAGCCATAACTTGGGTCACTTTCCATCCAATTTTATTCGTGTTGGACTCAAATTGTAAGTGTTGCAACACTGCATATTTTTGTAATTGTGCAAATTTTTCACACACGGACAGTTTTGCTTTCAAGCAAATTTTTCTTTTCTAGTTTCAATTTGCATTTCTAGCTGACAAATCCAAATGCAAAGCAAAACCACTGTCCTGCTTGGGAGATGCTTAGCGATATATATATATATATATATATATATATATATATGTGTGTGTGTGTGTGTGTGTGTGTGTGTGTGTGTGTGTGTGTGTGTGTGTGTGTGTGTGTGTGTGTGTGTGTGTTTTGTGACCACCGGTTGGGCGGGTCTCACATCAGCAACCTTCGGACCTTCGGCACCAATCACTCAGCCGAAACTGGGAAACGCACATACCAACTGTACCAAACCCCATTACTAAATGGAGGTCGATTTGCGTGAATGCCATACCCAACACGGCCCAGTTCATTGTATTTAATCCAGTACAGGTACTGTATTATATATATATATATATATATATATATATATATATATATATATATATATATATATATATATATATATATATATATATATATATACATACATATACATATACATATACATGTTTATATATATATATGTATGTGTGTGTATGCAAATATATTTACAATGAATTTAACCAATTTAAATCACATTTGTGACCTTATTTCATCCAGTTTAAATGTACGGAAAAGGCCGTCAGTATGATAGAAAGTGCCGAAGTATAAAATCAATGATACCATGTATTATATTACGATGGACAACAATACATGCTTCGCGGATCACTTATTTCATTTAAATCATGTAAAACATCTCTGTACATAGCATATAGGCATGCCAGGGAAGATCTGCATAAATTGCGCCATGTGAACTACCGTAGGGTTATTAATTGGTATTCTGAAACACAAAATGGAAATTTACTTTGCAAGTAATGTAATCTATCAAATATGAGCAACTTTCGCCTGACTTTATCCAATTTAAACAAAGACATTCTGGCAGGCGCTCATGTTTAATGCATATAAAACGGTTTTATTTGAAATGGTAAACAGCCGCTTAAATTACAATACCGTGTGACTTGGATCCCACGACTAGTAATACTATACTCTGCAAACACCGTGGTTACATTTGCATCCGTAAATGGACAATTTGGTCTTTTATCTGGAAAGCGATACACTACTAATAATATAACTTCATGCTAAAATGTCAATTTAACACTTTCCCTTTTAAGCCTGCTTATATCAGCTAGTAGACAAATGTTGTCTTCTTCAGTTTTAAATTAAAGCAATGTTTATTTATTTATTTATTTATTTATTTATTTATTTATTTATTTATTTATTTATTTATTTATTTATTTATTTATTCATTTATTTATTTATTCACTCACTCATTTATTAATTTTTTTATTTATTTATTTATTTATTTATTTATTTATTTAATTATTTTTTATTTATTTATTTATTCAATAGTTTATTAATGAGGAAAATTTTGCACAAAATTGTGAGTGAGACCGATCTAAATAATATGTTGTTGCCTCATCAACAACTTTTCTTGGATATAGCAATTTGACCCTTTTTGTCTCTAATCACAGATATTTGATTTCGGATCAAATGAACTAGTGTTTAGTTGTTTGGATGTCAAATTTATTTCTTTTCAAAACTTCAGAATAATATCATCAGAATACCTGTGACACATTACAACGCCATACCCTTGGTCGGCAACTTTCACAGCCGTTGGACTTCAAAGACATTGACAGAATTTGCTCAGCGGCAGAAAACAGCCATCACTTTCATGTAAATAAGAACTTGCTGGAGGGGGGGGGGGGGTTATTCCCTTTCTTGTTTTTGTTTTATGTTTTTAGTGCTATGGTATGTAATTGTGACCTTTGCCTTTTAGTCATATTTTTATGTCATAGCGGGCTCATGGTTACATAATTATACATAAGCAATCTCACCATAACATATAATACAGTGACTAAAAGCGGAATTGGGAATCCATGTACATTTGACGTCGTTGTATGCTCTTGTAAACAAGTTAAGTAAACCAATAGGCTGTGTTTTCATCTGGTGACATGAAGATTTTTAGTCCTGTGTTTACATCTAGATGGTGTAATATCCGTGGAGAATTGTGATTTGGTCAAAGACAGTACCATTCATATCATTAAATACGTCACAAGTGAACATAAATTGCATGGCATTTTCTACCTTTCGGTGGAAACAAAATAACAAATGCGTGGATCCAGTGGCTCATTTTGGTAACAACCCTGTTCAACACCGAGTTTGTGATTATTAAGTTGAAGGCGTGTGAACCACAGATGAAGTTTAAATTTTTTACAATTCCCAAATATTTTTCAGGTTCTTAATTTTGTTTCAATAAACGATTAAATCTTAACTTGTTTCTAATTCCGTGTTTAGCGTTGTCGTCCCAAATGTGCAAAAAGAAAACCTGTATGTATTGATCTTTCAGTCTTGATTGTAAAGTGCACAATATTGTGACAAAAAGCACACGTTAATAGGAATAAGACATTTGGGAAGGAATTGTGGAACGAATTATTTTTGCCAAAACTACCAATTGTACATGTGACCATGTGGTAGTTTACAAGTTGTGCCAGTAATTCTGGACGGGGTGTCTCTTGTTAGGATTAGACATCATACAATTTCACATTTACACCTCGAATATTATTGGTTGCATTTTCCTATAAATTAATTCAGATACAAGGTTGTTCCAGGATAAATGGGCAAAGATAGCCTTGATATGTTTCACACCACTAGCACAAGTACGTTTTTTTACCTAAATCGGTCTTTGCTTTACGACGATGATCTGAAGGATATTTAAAAAAAGCACAGGCATGAAAGAAATTTTCAAATCAAGGGCAACTGTAGGTACAGATCCTTTCTCAATTGAAATGAACCTTTTTTTGGTTTTCTTTGTCATATCAAATGTTGGACAACTTTAGGCGTACATCGTAAGTGTATGTACAGCAGCGGATAGAAAGTAAACCGTCTTTTTATAATGACGGAGCAAAATCAAACAATACACTACGAATTTGACATATATCCGATTGAAGATCAATCAATGGTCAATTTACTAATCTATTTTCGTTTCTATCTATGATCCATTCCAGCAAAAGAAGACCTTTGTTCTAATTAATGCGCTTGAAATCGTCGGGCTGAAATTTAGAAATATGTGCGCTGAAATACTGGTATATCTTGTAAATTACGACATGGTCACATCTACAATCGGTACTTTTGACAAAATCATTCGTTTGTATAATTATTTCATTTCTTTCATATATATATATATGTATATATATATATATATATATATATATATATATATATATATATATATATACATACATACATACGTATATAATTTAGGCTACATCTCATTCCTGTTTATTTTCTTCAATAACGGCCTTGTACAGCCCATATCAAAGAGGCAAAGCTATGCTGCTCTGTGGAGAAGGCAAAGAAATAAGATCCAATAAGTGTACCCGTTAAAATATTTTGTCGCATTCTTAAGAAGGTGACAGCGAGATTTCCCCGTCCCAAATTTACTTGGAACTGTTGTCAACATGTAAAAATCACGATAACGCTATTGAGGCAAATAACAGGAACCTGAAACTTCCTCCACGCTTGTCTCTGAAAAGTCAGGTCGCAATAAAACGCATACAAGCCGATGGAAACATTTCTGAAACACACCCTAATGCGAGGATGGACACGATACCATATGTCTGTATACAAGATTCATGACAATGTTATTTTCTGAGTATTATGATCTAGCACCCTGTCAATGACAACAACATTCCACGTAATAGCATAATAACGTTTTTACTGGGTGTGTACTTGTAGTTCTCGCTTCGCGGCATGTTACATTTTAGACTGTGCAAAAGGCTCTCCAGGTTGACACCATGATTGTTCTGCCATTTTGAACAGAGAGTGTACAAAATACAGGAGTACTTGTATGTCAAAGATTATACACCGCATAGTGCATTGGACCCTGCAAATTATCGTTAAGAAAAGGTTAATTGGTCACTGTGCTTCAGTTTTATATGTGGGGAAAGACACGCTGTGATTTTGTGTTGATCTATGGAAATCAAAAATAAGCTTCTTCATTTTATCATTTAATAAATCATAGCTGTTTTTTCACTTTCAAATTGCTTCACCAAAAAACTGCAAATCATATTTCTCGGGCTTTTAAAAATGTAATAGCATAGCAATTTAAGTTTCTGTTAAGGAATCAACAGGTATACTTTTACCATCAATCAATTTAACAAAGGTTTTGTTTAAAATCAAGAAATATATCTTCTGTTGGATACTGAAAGCCTTTATATGCACCGATTATAAACATGCCAGCAAGAATCCGATATTGGTAAGCTGGTATTGACAACATTGTGGTCTTTTTGGATGTGATGTCAATATTTTATAATGACTCCGAACATACCGATCAAGTAAAGGTAAAATGGCGACATATTTAGAAGAACTTGTCACTTACTTCCGGAGTCGTAGGAATACTACATATAAAAGACTGACCCTTACAGGTCAGACATTTGCCTTAAATGCGACATTTTAGCCAATGTATCATTTATATGAGCATTTGGCCCGGCGTTTAAGCCATATTTATGGAGGTACGTGAATCGCGAGGCAGTTTCAGTGACGATATTATCCTTCTGTTGACCCTGCACGCAAATTTTATTATAAAATTAAACTTATTGTTCTTTTGATGAGCCGTGCATTTGTACTTAACTAGAGATGGCGCTCTGTGATTAATGATAGTAGTGCTTGATGGAAGGTGCGTAAAACGTTATTGATAAAGAACACCAATAAAGGGTATGTCGATTAAAGCAATTCAGAAGACATGTATTGACCAGCCATGACTTAACACAAGACGAATTATACTTCCATATGGCGAGTTTCTAAGTCGCTCTCAAAGAGAAGCACAACAAAAGCACATAGACCTGTCATTTCCACGTTGTTTCCGACACGCTAATAGCCAATTAGTGAGTGCTCGTTCACCGTGCCATGGTCAAGCTGTCTCAGCAAAACAACCTTACACAACCTTTATAGCACAAAATGCTGAGATCCAGGAGTTTAGAAAGTAAATATATCATTTGGTGTTTTTATTTATTTATTTATTTATTTATTTATTTATTTATTCATATACTTATTTATTTATTTATTTATTCATTTCTTTATTCATTTATGTATTTATTTATTTATTTATTTATTTATTTATTTATTTATTTATTTATTTATTTATTTATTGTATTGTATTGTATTGTATTGTATTTATTTATTTTATTGTATTTTATTTTATTTTTTTATTTGACTTCTTCGTTGTCAATTTCAACAAACGTAGACAAAGGACCAAATGCACATGTTCCCACACATTGCCTACCGCAATATAGTTTCAGATATGTTTCAGTGCCAGTCATTCAGTCACTCCAATGTTGACTTTCGGTCATAATGAAAACAACAACCCTTTCATTCCCAATTTTTTTCGAAGTTTTTATTTGATATTTGGGGTGGAAAGTTTGTCTGCTCAAAAGTTGGTTAACTACATTTGATTCTAAAAACGCGGGAGTCATTGCTTATTCCTGGACTAGGATCTTTCCTAAGGATCGAAGTGATCCTACCTTCATTTTGCAGGTCATTTACGCCCCCTCCCCCCTTGCCCCTTGTAGAAAAGAGTATGGTATCTCCATTATTCAGTTATACTTAACTCGGCTTGGCAAAACCCCGTGGTATAAACATTGTTGTATTACATCAACACATTTTTATACATCAAAAATGTAATCAGGACTCCAGTTTCAAATATGTTATTTATTACGTGTAATGCTTACATTATCAAGAGCACTTTTAAAGATAAGATGCAACGTCACAATTAAAAATACTTTAAAGGCAGGGTAGCATAAAACTGTACCCAGGTTTGACATATTGGCAACTTTTTTATGTGGCATATTAATGTAACCACTCTGCTTACGTCTGCGATTACACAACCTTCAAGGTTACCTTAAACATGCTGTTCTTATCCAGTTTTGTTGTAAGAAACATTTGGACATTTCATAAGGAAAGAAACACACATAGATTTTCTCATGCATGTAAGGGCCCCTTAGAACAAATTAGTGCTATTTCAACATATTTTGATGCCATTACACAAGCAGATGGATCTGTGGTTTAAGAGTTGTGTATGTATATACCGCACGTAACTGTTACAGGTGTGCGGTACCGAGCATATTCCTGAATGAATTTTGAGGTATTTTGCACCAAAATAACTCTATGATTGCCCTGTCGAAATGATGTATGGTCCCCTGCCCGCTTTTAGGATTAATGTTAGTCGTTGTTTACTTATTGTTTTGTAGATTATCGAATATTTTGTCTGCTTGAATACCTTTCAAATGTTTGCAGTTTGCTGACAAACTTCTCGATTAAATGCTTGTATATGAATGGTTCCCAGCGTCTACAGAAAGGTGAGGGGTGTTACGATGCCCATCTTCAAAGAATGACAAAGCTCATCTAACTTTAACAATAACAATATGTTAACAATCAAAATCAGTACAAAGTAGGTAAAGGAAATTATGCAGTTAACTATGCTGATACCCCAATAGTAAAACGGTCTATAGGTAAATCATAATCCCTGGTAGAGATTCTGCTCAAGTACTGTCTGTCCAACAGTTCCAAGTCCTACAGTAAGTGCCAAAGAGTCTGGTCCAAATCCCACAGAGGTACAATTTTCGTCCAATGTGGTTCACACAGGCACGGTGCTGATCCAAATCCCACAGAGTTACAGTTTGGTTCATATGTGGTACGATTAAACACCAAATTTACCAGTCCACTCAAAGGCACTGTCCACACTCCACAGGTACCATGTATGAATGACTATCTCCTTGGCAATAACAATTGCTCACAGTCCCACTGACTTGAAGTCACACACCTTCTGTCAGATCTCAGAATTCTCCTCTCTCCGTCATTCTTGAAGGGAGCTGCCTGATGTATCCAGGCTGAGAAATCTCACCAGTATTCCAGAATTTTCCAGTTCGTCACACATCCTTATTCACTAAGACCTGTGTGGAACACATAAGGGCTTTCCCCATATGAGTGTAGGTCACCATTCTAGCTTTTTCCAATTGTTTACAAGTTACATGAGTGTCACCCCACCAAAGCAGACCAACTCAGTGACTCTGCACACACTCAACGAATACTGTGACCTCTCCAAATCAAAACAAACAACCATTTTCACATCCATAGCAGGGCAGCAGATAAGGAGAGTGGGTAAAGATGGCGGTCAAAACGTTTGCGGCACGAGTTCAGGTCATGGACATTCCTTCTTGGCATGGAGGTTTGCAGTATGCATTGTCCTGCTGGAAATGACTATTCGATGGCCAACTGGCACTCAAAACATGGAAAGTGTTGTCTCTCTTTTGTAAATAGACATGGTTAGGACCATATTTACTACCAGAGCATGTTTCATTTGAAGTAGTGACAGAAAAAGCAAATGAATATCCATGATGGTAATCCAGTATAAATTTTGTTAAAATCTTCCCTATGTTGTATGCCTGGAGAGTTGGCTCCCAATTTTTAGAGTTACTTCAGTTGTTGAACTACTAAATTAACTGGTAAACAAAAGGAACTATGCCATTTTTATAATCTGTAGTTCGTGTCGTGTATTTTTAGACAAATCACCAAAATTCTTTTTGAGTTGTGTGACATAACATCTTGACTACAATACTTGTGAGTGTTATATGCATGGGTTCCCATGCTTGGCTGCACTTGCCAACCATGCAATCCAGAGTCAAAAAACAAAGTAGACCTAACAATTGCATTGTGTTGTGTGAGGTTATGGCTTCATTGTTTTGTAACAACATAGTGAGTTGTTGTCTGTGGTAGAAATGTGTGTTTCATGTCCAAAAATCACTGTCATTTCTGGGTATAAATTCGGGCTTGTCCTGAAGCTAGGCATGTGCCGACTTTCGCATCGTGAAGATCACCATGTCAAGGCTGACAAAGCAGGACAGAGCAAGAGCCATAGGTAGACTGGAAGCCGGTGAAAGTGGTCGCAATGTCGCCATGGCCTTTGGCGTCAGTTATAAAACAATAAATGATCTCAGAAGGAAATTTCGTGCTACAAATTTTTAGATGACTTGCCGCGACCAGGAAGGCCGATTGCCACACAGCAGCAAGAAAAATTTGTAAGAAATATGGCATTAAGATTTAGAACAAGAACTGCTTCCGACATAAGGGACTAGCGTCATAGTGATTATGCACACCAGAAACGTGTCTCCTGTCAAAACGGTGAGAAGACGACTCCATGCAGCAGGCTTTAAATCCAGGCCCATGGTGAAGAAACAGTCACTTACCCAACAGCACAAAAGAGCAAGACCGCTGTGGACGAGACAGCATGCTCGTTTATCTCCGCCACAATGGACCAACGTGCTTTTCACAACCGAATGCCGCTTCTGCCTCCATAACCCAGATGGTTGTTTACGTGTTTGGCGTCGGAAAGGTGAGAGGCGTTCCGGTTGCTGTATCCAATCTGTTGTCCCATTTGATGGAGGTTGTCTGATGATGTGGGCGGCCATATATATTGTTGGCAAAACCGAGCTGGTGTTCATTGATGGAACATTGGATGCTGAGCGGTACATCAACCAGGGCCTTGCACCTCATATAGTCCCATATGCTGGTGCGGTGGGGGAGAACTTCATGTTAATGCATGCCAGGCAATATGTTGCCCTTGCAGTGACGCATTACCTGGAAGCTGAAGGAGTTAAGGTGATAGACTGGCCTGCCTGCTCCCCACACCTCAACCCCATTGGGCAGTTGTGGAGTTAATCTGAAGGGGAGAGTCTACAAGGAAATAAAATGTGGTTCCACCTTTGAAGACTTACGACGCTATCTGGAAGAGGAGTGGACAAACCGACAGCAGGGATTTGCACAACAGCTGGTATTCAGTTTGAGAAAACGATGTGAACAATGTGTCAGGAACCAGGGCGGTTATATACCAAATATTGAAATTTGTGGTGATTTTGCTGTTGCAGCAACAAGTAAATCTACTGCAGTGGCTGGTTTCCATTGGTTAAAAATCAAGACAAGAGCTGTTATTGTTTGTAAACAGTAATATTCCTGCGATAAACGCCATTAAAATTCATTACAAGTCTGTTTTTGTTGTCACTTAAGTGACGTGCCTTGCAGTGATACCAAATTAAGTTTTTGCAAAGTCATAATTTTGCCATTGTCCCATAATAATGCTAATTGTAGCCAAGCATGAAGTCTCATTACCTTAAAAAGTTTTTCATCTGATATACCGAGTGTTATGACACATATGACAAAACGAATTGTGGTCAAATGTTTTAAAAGTCACATGATATAGATTATAAAAAAAATAGCAAAGCAACTTTTGTTGACCAGTTATATATGAACAATTTAAACTTCTGAAAGCAAGTTGCATTTGAGGTGCAGCCAACCGTTAACATTTTAAGACTGGAACGTATGTTTTTCTAACGGACTCCTTTACTTCCAAGGTTGCTGATGATAATGCTATTGGCTACAGACGTCTCAAAATTTTCTGAATTTTGCTATAAACATGGCTGCTAACTCACAAGGCGAACTGTCACCTTTAAGGTATGAATTCATAGTAGAGATCTGAACAGTTTACTTAAATGCAAAAATTGCAATGTTCACTGTTTTTTGACCTGGGGAGGCCTCCAGCTTACAAGAAATCAGTAAAGTTATATTAAAGTATACCTTTTCTGAGATGACCCAAAAATATGTAAGCAATTAAGAACTTTATGTGAGGGACTGAATTGTTCAAAGTTTGAAACTGGCCGTTCAAAAATATGACCCACATATTGGTGATGAACGTTGTTCACCAATGGCAAAGTACAGGAGAAATTATGCTAGCAGTCACGAGATTTAGTCCATTCACTACGAGTTGGCAAGGTGATGGAAGGACACACCCAAATCACTCGCTTGACTTCCTTCATTTTACAGACGGTGCTGTACGGTTCGCACGAGTACTCTTATTTTGGAAAATATTGAAGTTTTTTCATGCTGTGCACGAATTTATACCAGCCATTGCTCTCTTTAAACCTTTCCGTATTGGGTAAATTGGATACAGTTAACGCAGGCCTAAGTTTTTTGCATTCATCTTGTTACCTGTTACTGTTTTAACTTGTTTGGTATTTCATGATAAATCAAATACATATAAATAACTTCCTAGACATTTTACATTCTTCCCCCCCCCCCCAAACAAAAGGAAAGGAAAAAAGAGGAAAAAAGGAAAAAAAAGCACCCCTGTCGGTTTCATATGTGCTGCTCTAAATGTTATTTTATGCAGAGCATATGAGCGTCACGTGAACTGTAATGTAACATAGACAGGATAGCTTCGAGTATGTTTGGCGGTCACGCAAAAACAAAATGTCCGGGACGGGCGAGAATAGCCGCAAAGGTGCGAAAAATGTGTCTGATATTGGGGTACCAATGAGCTTCACAAGGGGCTACTGGCAACACAGCTCAGGCCATGTTAATCCAGAATGCCACGGCTTACGAGTTGTCCACAGCTATGCGAATTCGACAGAGGCGGGATCATTGGTATTGATATGATAGAGCATGGACGTATGATGGTTGGAGGCTTGTCTTTCCCAGTGTAAGGTTGCCGGGAGATGGGGGAACTCCATGTCAGCGGTACACAGGGGACTAAGTGGGACCGTTTTCTGGATACCAGAGAATGGAAGATGAAAGCTGGATGTGGAAGACTATGGCTGGTATGCACCAATCATACTTAAATTTGAAGTCATACTTACCCTCATGGTAAGCACGACTTACCTAGCAAGTGTGCTTCACCAAACAACCTTACTGCTGAGTCTTCCTTACATTTAAGTTTAAGTCTAAGGTAAGTGAAGGCTAGACTTACAGCCTGGGACAGAGATCCAGTAAGCAATATTCGTGTCCCCTTTGTGACCTTTTCACACAATTATGAGGTGGCAAAATGGACGACTACATTGACAGGTTGTGGCAGCTAGAAAATTTTCTGTACACAGAGACGCGTCTTTTAAGGGAGCGAATTAATCCATTTCATCACTTCAGGGATGAAGAGTTTAGAATGCGCTTCAGAATGTCAAAGGGTTTTGCCTATTCACTGCTACAACAAGTTGTTAATGAATTGGAATATGGAACTTCAGATCAAAGTAGAACGTTCACTTGTTGTCATTATGGCAACAGCTGTATTGCACAACTTTCTGTTAGCCAGACATGATGCGCAAGATCTTGATGGAGAGGGAGACGACAATGGCCAGGTAGTAAATGAGGAAAATGGGGGCATTGGTTTAGATGCTGGCAGAGCAGCCACAGGAAATGTCATTCGACAGGCAATTATTGAGCAGCACTTCACAAGGTAATTTTTTGTTGTTGTTGTTGTTGCTGTTTTTGTTTTTGGTTTTTTGTTTTTGGTTTTTTTTTCAGGTTTTTTTTTTTTTGGTTTTTTGTTTTTTTTGTTTTTTTTGTTTTTTGTTTTTTTTTTTTTGTTTTTTTTTTTGTTTTTGTTTTTTTTTGTTTTGTATTGTTTTTTTCAGGGGAAGGGGGTTATAGTTGGAAATTTGACCAAAGTATTATTTTCAGATATTTCAGCAATGTGTTATTCAGGATCATTATAAACAGTATGTTTCCATCTACTTTTGCTCTAGGGTTACCTTTACATATACATAAATATTCACGTCCTCAAAAACGGGTTCATGACGTCCTAAATTTCCCAATATAGTAAAAGAAGTATAGATATTAAATGTCATCAAAAAGGCAAATTGCCATAATTCAATTATCTTAGTTCATGTACTTGAACATGGTGTAAAGTATACTTCATGTTTTACTTTAAAATCATATTTCCAAGGAGACCCTCAGAGGGTTGCCCTTGGCCTTCCAATGTATTGGAAATTGCAAAAAATGTTAAATGAAAATATCCTTACTGTTCTCATCTTGATGGTTACATGCCCACAACGATACGCACGCACACACACACACACACACACACACACACATACACACACGCATATATATATATATATATATATAGAGAGAGAGAGAGAGAGAGAGAGAGAGAGAGAGAGGACCTGTGTAATGCGACCATGCTTGGGATAATGAAATATGGTCGCATTAGGTTGGAGGTCGCATTATAAACGTCAAATTGCAAAGAAATAGAATGCGGTCAGTTCAAGTTGGAGTTGGTCGCAATAGAGAGGGAGTTGCTTTGTACTGGTGGCCGTATGGACAGGTTCCATTGTATATACTAAAATATGCATGTGATATTATATATATATATATATATATATATATATATATATAGTAGTCCTTCCTTTGGGAGACCACCTTCAGAACCTGACCAGTGACCACTCAAAATGACAATAAAAGACCACTTTTTAAACAAACAATTTCCCATATCAGACAAGTAATATCTACATATTTTGTACAAGAGCACTAAAATAATATGTTAAGAATAATTAATTAACATATAAACATATGACTGGAAGATTGATTGCGGTCTATAATAAGTACACATAATTTAAATTTTTTACATGTTCAGTATGGTAGCATCTTGTCGGCCACGGGGCGGAGCTACCTCCATCCAAATTTTCTCCTTCTTGGTCACTGACTTTGCATCGTTCTTCTAGTCTTCCATTACATATTTGTATGTATTTATTAATGATATTGAGGAGAATTTCTTTTTCAATTGCAGTGAAGTTGGGAGCCTTTTTCTTTGCAACCATGTCTTCATCTCTTCTGTCACTGACTGGTCACAAAAGTGGTTTCCTAATCATGATAACCTGAATGTGTCCCTTGTCCCTGCCCTGATGAAGTACAACTATTACTTCATGGATGGCCGCTGTTAACAATACAGGTTCTTTACTTTTGTTCATTTGAGCTTGACTTCCCAAAGTGGGCCCTATTTTCTACCACCGCAATTGGTGCAGACAACCTAGAAGTGAGCATTGCTTGCATTGTAAGTCTGCCTTATGAGAATGTGAGGCAGACTTACAAAAGGGCAACTTGAGCACAGATATAAGTATGGTTGGTGCATACAGACCTAAGACTTGCAGACGACCGGTACGAGGAATACACAGTTGTCCTTTCGGCACTGAGGTTTCGTCAGCGGTAGCGCCAGGACTGCAACATGGCATCATCACGGCGGATAATCAACAGGAGACTGGTGTCGGCCGAACTGAGGTCATACTTCCCTGCCATACCCACCCCACTCAGTCCTGCACACAATACTCACACAAGGCTGTTCGGATACAGTGGTGTCAGAAACATGATGACTTTACGATAGATCATTGGAGACGCGTGATGTGGTCGGACGAGTCGATTTTGCAACAATTTCTATGACAGAAGGTGCCTTTCCAAGTTCAATTCAGAGGTTTGTGTCGTAGGCACATCCATTTAACCACGAACAGAAGTTGTTGAAATATAATTATCGGTAGGTCTAATTAGGAGCACTTGGAAGTTTATATGTTGAGTATCTTTAAACCTTTTACAGGTAGAGGTGCCAGTACAACTTTTATTCAAAAGTTTGTGCTTTTGGGGTGTCCAGTGAACCACAAGTAAATGTTGTAGAATTCTAATTTATGCTGATTAGGGGCACTTGAAAATTTAAAAGTTGAATATCTTAAAACTATTATAGGTAGAGGTGCCACTCCAAATTTAATTCATATGTTTGTGCTGAATTACGCGTCCAACAAGCTGCAAAGAAAGGTTGTAGCATTAAAAAAAATATGTAAGTTTGGAGGCTCACAGATATGCTTGATAGCAAATCTTCTCTTCTAGCGTTACATTGATTTTTAAGAAAAAAAATATACACAGCAAGGCGGATTGCGCTTCGAAGCACAACCTACCTTTGTGTAATACAGGTTTTTCTAATTTAAAGCCTGTAGTTTGAGATAAATTTAGTAATTCCAAGACCCGATACCTTTGGTCAATTGATGTGGATACAATAGGAAAGGTCAGAATTAGCTCTGAAGTGTGTATTCGCCCAAATACACAACCGAATACACAAAAATTTGGAGGGCTAGAGCTGTGTATTCCGATTGGTTTGCATGTTAAAGTAACCTTAAATAAACTGGTCACTTTAGTAACTGTGGTTGTATTATGTTTGTGAGGTATTAAGTTATGCATCTAAATTTACTGTGCGAAATTTGGTGTCTCTATGTGCAGTTGTTTTTAAGTTATTACGTTGCAAATTACAATGTAAAGTAATGGGTATACACAACCCTAGCCCTCCAGTGACTGCAGTGCCCTCTTTTAGGCGGGGCTAGAACCTTCTGTTCTTGACCTTGCCTATTGCCTTATGAATTTTCTCATATTGTAATGAGACTAAATTGTATGGCTATGTCGATACCAAACCATATGATCACCTTATCAGTTTGTATCAACCACTGATAAATATAGAGGTGATATTTATTCTGTCTGGGTGCCAACCCACACATATTGTTTTCCCTCGGATTCTTTCCTTCTTTCCTTCTTTCCTTCTTTTTCTTTTTTCTCTCTTTCTTTCTTTCTGTCTGTCTTTGTTTCTTTCTTTCTTTCTTTCTTTCTTTCTTTCTTTCTTTCTTTCTTTCTTTTCTTCTTTCCATTACACCCAAATTTGTCCACGCTGAATCTCAGAAACTACTGCACCTGCATTCATTATATTTCGCTCATAGATTCATCTACCAGTGAAGTTGTGCCCTTGGGTTTTGAATTGTCATGTTGTTCATGTATATGCAAATTAGGGGCAATTAAAATTTTAAAAACTTTATATCTCCCAAACTATCACCGATGTAGATACCATTCTAACTTCAATTCTTATGTTTATGATGAAGCCCTATCCATTGAGCTGAGCTGTGAAGCAAAGTTGAAGGATTTTAATTTTTGTAAATAAAGAACTTATACAAAATATATATTTTGAATATCTTTTAGCTTGATATCCGCAAATCCCTCCTTGTCAGCAAATGAAATGCAGCACTGGTAATAATCCTGGCCTTGAAGGCACCCAAGCAGATTTGCTGTGAAGCATATCTTTTTGTCTAGTTATGTCTGGGTGAGAACCCAGACATTTTGTTTTTCCAAGAATTCCTTTGTCTTTCTTTCCTTTTTTCTGTCTTCTTTACGACCAAATTTGTCAGGAGGTTTTCTCACACAGTATTATTCTGAAAACTACCAAACTTGCCATGGTATCTGACCCAACAATAAATTGTGCAAATCGTTGGGAATAGTCATAATGTTTAAAATTGTGCATATTAGGGGCAATTACATTTTAAAAGTTCTATATCTTCCAAACTGTTGCAGATAGACACAGAATTTAAATGTGCATGTATAAGTATGGGACACTTGCCATATAAAGAATTTTAAATAAAAGTTATAGAATTTCAAATTATGCTAATTTAGGGCATTGAAAAATCTAAAATGTAAATATATCCAAAACTATGACAGGTAGAGACGTCATTGCACTTTACTTTTTATGTTTGTGGCAAAGTCGCACCCAATGAACCATAAACTAAAGTTGTAGGATTTTGATTAATGCAAATTACATGTAGGTAAATATATTAAGGTTATGTTGTATAATGACAAAGTGTAGCATTTCTATTTGTGCTTATTTTTAAGGCACCCAGACAGATTTGTTGTGAATCAAATCCCCTTTGCTAATTCTCTTTTTTTTTCTGATTTACGACCAAATTTGTCCGGAGTTTTTTCGAACACTATTATTCCGAGAACCATCAAACTTGCCATGGTGACTGACCAACCAGTGAAATTGTGCACATGGTTTGGAATAGTCATGTTGTTGAAAATTATGCAAATTTGGGGCAATTAAATTTTTAAAGCTCCATATCTTCCAAACTATTGCATATTGCTACAAACTTTCAATGTGCATGCATAGGTCTGTGACACCTGCCGATACAATGGACAGTATATACAAGTTGTATAATCTTAAATTATGATAATTACGGGCATTGAAAAATTTAGAAGTTGAATATCTCCAAAACTATTATAGATAAATATACCATTCCGATTTCAATTTTTAGGTTTGTGCCAAAGCTGCATCCAATGAACCATGAACCAAAGTTGTAGGTTTTCCTTCATGCAAATTAGGTGAATATGAAATTTAAATCTTGAATAGCTTCAAAATTATCATAGATAGCAGTTTCACTCCAACTTTAAGTTGTAGGTTTGTGACATAGCCGCATTCAATGGAATAAAATTGTAGAATTGTAATTTATGCAAATAAGGCAAATAAACAAAACCTAAATCTTGACTAGTTTTAAAACTATTATACAACGAGGAACCATGCCATCTTCAAGTTGTAGGTTTGTAACATAGGTGCATCCAATGGACCATGAAACAAAGTTGCAACTTAGGCTAATACACAAAATTTAGATTATGGTGAACAATGGCAAAGTGTAACATTTCAAACTGTTCTCCTTTTAAAGGCCCTCAGACAGATTTTCTGTGAAGCAAATTTTCTTCTCTAGTGTCTTGATTGAATTTCTACTTTCATGCAAGGAAATTCTGCCTGCACCGAAATGTCAGTGACACGGTATATCAAATACACTTGAAGTTCATAATTTCAATTGTAGGAAAAACGTATTGCTGGCAATTTCATGTTAGGATTGCTTTCGTGTTATGACTTCATTCAAATTAACTCAATAGAGTATTGGTGCCAACCTGCAGGTGGTAGTGCATAGACTTATTGTCTGGAATGTAGGCTAGACCTAATGTGCATGTGTTTCATGCCGTGGATCTGTGTATGGATCTGACAAGATATGTTGTGCGTCGGCTTTCACGTTACTCCTTAAAATTTTACCCTGTCAAAGTTCTAATGTTCCAATGGTAATGGTTTAGAATTCTGATGTTTTTGTCGGTGAAAAAGAAATTTTACAACGGTGTTTGCTACCACTGACATCTCTGTTGTGCTATCTTTGACCTACATGTATAGGTAGATTTGTATTGTGACGTGTCGCTCAGACCTTTCTAATGCAACAACTTGTCCAAGTCCTGTGTATACACTATGACTATTGTCGCTGCACAGAATTCCCATAACCAACCGAAAGAATGCTGTTCTCACTGCCAGTCACTGGTTTAAAATGACCACCAATGACCATCGGTTTTATGCAAAGTTGCTTGTGTTCAAAAAGGTCTATGTAGATTTATCATGACCACAAAAATTAAGAAAACGCTGTAAAATGCAAATAATAACCGCGATGTTTGCACAAGATGAACGAACTCTCCTTTCATACGAACGCAAAGTATTCAACATAGCATATTTTTTAATTTAACTGAATACATGAAACATATACTTAAAAAAAAGAAAACAAAAAGGCAGAAAGCAAAAAAGAAATTAAAAAAAATAAAAAAACAAAACAAAACATAAACACACACAAACAAGAACAAAACAAAAAAATCAATAAAAACACACATACACACCAGTCCTATATGTAGAACTCTACTCGGAAAGTGTAACGGACACACATACAGCCTTTCAAAATTTACTTTATTTTACGGATATTGTTTGGAATCAAAATGTTGATATCATGTTCAAATTAACTTCACTTAATAAAACCGAAACAGCCCGAAAGCACAATTTGCTAAAACTACGGTAAGCATAAGTCAAAACTCGCAAGCATGGGTCATGCGGTAGCTACCTGTCATTTGAACGTTTTAAAAATTATTGGTTCCTATCAATTTGAGTAACTTTCATACAGTCATAATAAAGGGGCCTTTTAAAAGACTTGATAACTGATAGCAAATGGAAGTTACGTGTCATCACCATTTATTTTTCTCACTTCCTTCACACTTTGAGCTACGTGTATGGGTTCCGTACTTTGATTAATGTTGTCGTGTTATTCCATGCACTTCAAAACTGTATTTAGTACTTTTCCATTTCAGATCAAGCCTGTCTTTTAAATGAGGTTTGCTTTATATTTTTCCAATGTTTTTGTGACTTGATCGGGGAATCCAGTGGCTAAACATATTCATTGTCAAGAATTTTATGTGTTCACCCATATTGCGCGAAGGAAAAGCGGCCAACGCAGCCACAACCTGACACGTTGGAGTTAACATGAATACTACACCATGAAGGAGCACCAGTGCAGTGGATACTAATTGACGATGATCACTTAGCACGATGTGTGCCCTTTCCTGTCAAATTCAAGCATGTCGTGACCGAAAACCAGTACCGTCCATCGTTCATCGTTTACACCATGGATTATTGATGAACGTTTATTGTGTTTTGTGGGGTGGTACGATTTCTGGACGGTTAAAAGAAAAGTAAACGCACGCAATTAGTAATGCATCTATTGCGGTTGATTAAAATATCAACGCAATTAAATCTCTTTGGTCGTCTATGTGAAAGAAAATTGTTAAGTTATAATGGTAGACATGAACTATTCAATCTGTTCTTGTCACGAAAAGGATAAATTACGGAAATTAAGATGCTTCCGTCATTATATTTGAACACACTGCAATTGATGATTTTCTTCTTCTTTTTTTTTTTTTTTTGATGAAGCTTAAAGCGAAAACACATTCAGTTTTACGCGCACCTGATGCCGTTTGGCTGGAAAGAATGAAGAAGACAAAAACAACAACAACAAAAACAACAAGAACAACAACAACAACAACAAAGAAACAAATATTTAGTCAGTATTATCAAAGACGCGATTTTCAATGATAATTTCATGTATGGGAGAAGCTTGTTGGATTTGTATGGTTCTCCGCACCATTGGTTGCCCTGACATTTAAGTTTCTTTCTTTCTTTCTTTCTTTCTTTCTTTCTTTCTTTCTTTCTTTCTTTCTTTCTTTCTTTCTTTCTCTCTTTCACCCATCTATCTATCTATCTATCTATCTATCTATCTATCTATCTATCTATCTATCTATCTATCTATCTATCTATCTATCTATCTGTCTGTCCGTCTATTTATCTGTCTATCTGTCTTCATTTCTTTATTCTGTAATACACCTTGCATCGCAAGAGTACACCTATACTAAGGTTTAGCATCCAATGTTTTATTCATATCGTTGACCTAATTTTGGAATATCATTACCTATTCAACCCCAGAACGTATTCTTTCCTATAACTCGAAAAGTTTTGTTTCGATTTTAACAGAGATTTCTATTGCATGGATTTCAAATTGGGACTTTTCAGTTACGCTTTATCCATGGACATTTAAAGTGAATCTCATACGGCTCTACCCCCAAAATATTGGTATTTTCATGTACGTTTGTGAAATAGACCACTTGGCCTTCCAGGACACCTTTTCACCACAACAATGTACTTACACCGTAGGTGATCGCCTGATGGTTTATCAGAGTTCGCCATTAACTTTTTATTTTCGAAGGTCATGACCTACATCACCGAATAGTCTAATTTTGCCAGACATTACCCAGAAAACAATTAATATGTAAATGTGACAAAATATGTTAAATGAATTCGACACGCCACAGAACCACATTGGAAACCCAAGCTGCTTCTGCGAAAAGTATTGATCGCTTTGCGTTTGATAAGCTGCGTGTAAAGCTGCCTCAATCTGCTGAACTTTATTACTTGCGCAGAATCAACATGTAAGTGTCCCAATTTTCATGTTTTATTTTATGTTTTGGATTTTTTTCCAAAGAGAACTTTCTATGGCTTATAAGTCGGCATTGATGAAAGTTTCGTGTTCTGTTATTAACACCCGACACACCGTTAACAATTTGAGTGCCACATGGGCGCACATGGGAATTCTCAGAAGGTGCACCAGATCTACACATTGTGGGTAATTTTTTTTTATCCGAGCCCACATACCAACATAACACACAGCAAAAGCAATGCGATAATAAAAACACCCGATATGCTACCTGTTTTTATCGCTTTTGACCAATTCATGGTAAAACATGTTTTTCATTTTACCTGCAAAAAATTGAAATATTGGTTTACCAAATCTTGTTTTGGTGATAGCTTGCGCTTAAGGATATCTATTTTCAGTGACATTATGCACCTAATTGTTGAGTGTCAAGGTTGTATAACACTTAAAAGCTTGAAAACCGAGGAACACTATTTCATTTTGTTTACCTCAATTAGAAGCACGTGTCCACTTTTAATTCAGACAGGCTGACAACTTTAGCCGAGCTCGACAAATTGGTCAGTCAAGATGACGTACCTGATAAAGGATCAGACCTGCAAATTTTGCCAAGTGTTTAAGTAATTTACAACAAGCCTTCCTAAGAGGATGGGGGTTCCTATACCTTTCATGTTTCGTGTACATCTTAATGATGATGATGATGATAATGATGATGATGATAATAATAATAATAAAAATAATTTATTTGTAAAGCGCTATAAATGCTCACAAGCGCTTTACAGTAAAAACATTAAAAGCTAGCATAATTTATAGAGTTGATAACAAAAGTCCCGTTACATTGAAATAATTTAGTACAAAGTAAAACTGCCACGACTTATTACACAGGCTCTGAATCATAGATAAAGGTTCATTTTTCAATCAACCCGTTTAAAAACTCTCTAAAAATGTGGGTTTTCAAAGCCTATGGGTTTTTAAAGTGTTGAGAGATGCAGCAGCCTTGACGCTCTGGGGCAATGCGTTCCATAGAACAAGTGCAGGTTTGGAGAACGAATTGTCCCCATAATACCTCAGTCGAGAGGTAGGGACAATTAGAAAGTCCATGTTACTGGAGCGGAGAGAAAGTCGTGGGCGATATGGTCTTTTGAGATAAATCAAATAAGGTGGTGCTAAGCCATGCAGGGCCTTGCATGTTAACGACAGTATTTATGTCTCCCGGTGGAAGCCGGGGGACATATTGTTTTAGTGCCCGTTTCTTCCGCTTCTTCTTCTTCTTCTTGTCATTGTTGTTGTTGTTGTTGTTGTTGTTGTTCATGTTCTTCAACACTTGGTTTCCGTGCGATAAGTCTTGAAGGACTTAACAGAATTTGATGAAACTTGGTAGGATTATGTATCTAGGCAAGACCTAGGTTGGGATTGTATTTGGGTGACCTTGACGTAATTTTCAAGGTCACAGGGTCACTTATGTGAAATTGGTTTCCGTTCGATAAGTCATGAAGAACTTTATAGAATTTGATGAAACTTGGTAGGATTATGTCTCTTGGCAAGACCTAGGTTGGGATTGTATTTGGATGACCTTGAGCTAATTCTCAAGGTCACAGGGTCACTTATGTGAAATTGGTTTCCGTTCAATAAGTCATGAAAAACTTTATGGAATTTGATGAAACTTGGTAGGATTATGTCTCTTGGCAAGACCTAGGTTGGGATTGTATTTGGATGACCTTGAGCGAATTCTCAAGGTCACAGGGTCACTTATGTGAAATTGGTTTCCGTTCAATAAGTCATGAAGAACGTGATGGATATTGCTGAAACTTAGTAGAATTATGTATCTTGGCAAGACCTAGGTTGGGATTGTATTTGGATGACCTTGAGCCAATTCTCAAGGTCACAGGTTCACTTATGTGAAATTGGTTTCCGTTCAATAAGTCATGAAGAACGTGATGGAATTTGCTGAAACTTGGTAGAATATGTATCTTGGCAAGACCTAGGTTGGAATTGTACTTGGATGACCTTGAGCTAATTCTCAAGGTCACAGGGTCACTTATGTGAAATTCGTTTCCATGCGAAAAGTCTTGACGAACCTGATGGAATTTGATGAAACTTGGTAGGATTATGTATCTAGGCAAGACCTAGGTTGGGATTGTATTTGGATGACCTTGAGCGAATTGTCAAGGTCACAGGGTCACTTATGTGAAATTGGTTTCCGTGTGATAAGTCATGAAGAAGAGGATGGAATTTGATGAAACATGGTAGGATTATGTATCTAGGCAAGACCTACGTTGGGATTGTATTTGGATGACCTTGAGTGAATTTTCAAGGTCACAGGTTCACTTATGTGAAATTGGTTTCCGTTTGATAAGTCATGAAGAACTTGATGGAATTTGATGAAACTTGATAGGATTATGTATCTAGGCAAGACCTAGGCTGGGATTGTATTTGGATGACCTTGAGCGAATTCTCAAGGTCACAGGGTCACTTATGTGAAATTGGTTTCCGCTGGATAAGTCATGAAGAACTTGATGGAATTTGATGAAACTTGGTAGGATTATGTATCTAGGCAAGACAGAGGTTGGGATTGTATTTGGATGACCTTGAGCCAATTCTCAAGGTCACGGGGTCACTTATGTGAAATTGGTTTCCGCTGGATAAGTCATGAAGAACTTGATGGAATTTGCTGAAACTTGGTAGAATTATGTATCTTGGCAAGACCTAGGTTGGGATTGTATTTGGATGACCTTGAGCCAATTCTCAAGGTCACAGGTTCACTTATGTGAAATTGGTTTCCGTTCAATAAGTCATGAAAAACGTGATGGAATTTGCTGAAACTTGGTAGAATATGTATCTTGGCAAGACCTAGGTTGGAATTGTACTTGGATGACCTTGAGCTAATTCTCAAGGTCACAGGGTCACTTATGTGAAATTCGTTTCCATGCGAAAAGTCTTGACGAACCTGATGGAATTTGATGAAACTTGGTAGGATTATGTATCTAGGCAAGACCTAGGTTGGGATTGTATTTGGATGACCTTGAGCGAATTGTCAAGGTCACAGGGTCACTTATGTGAAATTGGTTTCCGTGTGATAAGTCATGAAGAAGAGGATGGAATTTGATGAAACTTGGTAGGATTATGTATCTAGGCAAGACCTAGGTTGGGATTGTATTTGGATGACCTTGAGCGAATTCTCAAGGTCACAGGGTCACTTATGTGAAATTGGTTTCCGCTGGATAAGTCATGAAGAACTTGATGGAATTTGATGAAACTTGGTAGGATTATGTATCTAGGCAAGACCTAGGTTGGGATTGTATTTGGATGACCTTGAGCCAATTCTCAAGGTCACGGGGTCACTTATGTGAAATTGGTTTCCGCAGGATAAGTCATGAAGAACTTGATGGAATTTGCTGAAACTTGGTAGAATTATGTATCTTGGCAAGACCTAGGTTGGGATTGTATTTGGATGACCTTGAGCCAATTCTCAAGGTCACAGGTTCACTTATGTGAAATTGGTTTCCGTTCAATAAGTCATGAAGAACGTGATGGAATTTGCTGAAACTTGGTAGAATATGTATCTTGGCAAGACCTAGGTTGGAATTGTACTTGGATGACCTTGAGCTAATTCTCAAGGTCACAGGGTCACTTATGTGAAATTCGTTTCCATGCGAAAAGTCTTGACGAACCTGATGGAATTTGATGAAACTTGATAGGATTATGTATCTAGGCAAGACCTAGGTTGGGATTGTATTTGGATGACCTTGAGCGAATTGTCAAGGTCACAGGGTCACTTATGTGAAATTGGTTTCCGTGTGATAAGTCATGAAGAAGAGGATGGAATTTGATGAAACATGGTAGGATTATGTATCTAGGCAAGACCTACGTTGGGATTGTATTTGGATGACCTTGAGTGAATTTTCAAGGTCACAGGTTCACTTATGTGAAATTGGTTTCCGTTTGATAAGTCATGAAGAACTTGATGGAATTTGATGAAACTTGATAGGATTATGTATCTAGGCAAGACCTAGGTTGGGATTGTATTTGGGTGACCTTGAGCCAATTGTCAAGGTCACGGGGTCACTTATGTGAAATTGGTTTCCGCTGGATAAGTCATGAAGAACTTGATGGAATTTGCTGAAACTTGGTAGGATTATGTATCTAGGCAAGACCTAGGTTGGGATTGTATTTGGATGACCTTGAGCGAATTCTCAAGGTCACGGGGTCATTTATGTGAAATTGGTCTCCGTGCGATAAGTCTTGAAGAAACGTGATGGAATTTGATGAAGCTTGGTAGGATTATGTATCTTGGCAAGACTTAGGTTGGGATTGTATTTGGATGACCTTGACCTAATTTTCAAGGTCACAGGTTCATTTATGTGAAATTGGTTTCTCTGCAATAAGTCTTGAAGAACTTGATGAAAATTGCTCGAGTAATGTATCTAGGTGAGAGCTAAAACAGGATTGTAATTTTCAAGCAAACTTGGTCATTTGTAATTTGCTATCACCTGTAGCTTATTCAGAGAAGTAAGCGTTCCACCGGGAGACATTTGATTTTCTGTTGGAAAATCAGTCTGTTCTAGTTTATAATTGATTCTCTTCTTCACAGGTAGCCAATGTAGTCGTTTTAGGATGCGTATTACGGGATCTCTCTTCCTGGGTGTGGTGGCCAATCTTGCAGCACAGTTCTGAACAGTTTGGAGACGACTGAGCAAGGCGCCAGGCAGACTACAGAGCAATGAATTGCAGTAATCCTGTCTGCATGTAATTAACGCATGTACAATGGAGGCGTTAAAGTCGCTAGTGAGGTATTGGCGTACTGTACATATATTGTGGAGGTGGGAGAAAGCACTCTTGCAGACAGCTTTGCTATGATTTTCAATGGACATGGTACAATCAAACGTGACTCTAATATTTTTTAGCTCATCTGACTTACTAGTCAGGCTAAGCTTTTAGGAGGCTGAGTCGTCCGTCGTCCGTCTATGGCAAGCCAACAGGGCCATAACGCATAGATCTTACGCGTAGCCGAGCCACCACTACACGTAGTGGAGGCTCGGCAACGCGTAGTCGAGGCTCGGCAACGCGAAGTCGAGCTAACCAATAAGATTACAGTCTCCACTACGCGTTGCCGAGAAAATATTCTTCCAGAATGCGTCGCCGAGCCTCGGCGACGCGTAGCAGAGAAACTATGCCTCCCATAGCGTGTAGCCAAACTGTCCAATCACTGATGCTCTTGTAACCTGTATTAGACCTGTTCGACTACGCTTTGAGAATTGACTGGTTTTAATATCAGTAATGATTGTAACGACGTAAATGATTGGTTTGCTTTTCTTCAGCCAAAAGGTGGTATAAGTTGCTCCACTACGCGTAGCCGAAGCTCGACTACGCGTAGTGGAAAACATATTCTCGGCAACGCGTAGTGGAGACTGAAATCTGATTGGTTGGCTCGACCACGCGTAGTGGAGGCTCGGCAACTCGTAAGACCAATGCGTTATGGCCCTGTTAGCTTGCCATATCCGTCCGTTCACAATTACATTTTCGACTTCTTCAAAATCGTCAGCCAGATTCACTTCAGATATACCCTTCATGTCGATGTTGTGCATACTTTATTAAAGAAATATCTTCATAGCAGTGGGTACAAGACTCCCCAATCAGAACTTGTCCATATTGCCCAGATTCCCCTACTAAGTGTACCATATAAAATATGTCACTCATGGGCTAGGCAACATGAATAGATTGGAACAAATCTATTTACCATATAGTCTACACTAAGGCCTGCCTATTTCTTGTTCTGTCAGCTTTAAATGAGAAAAGTTCTATATCAAAATTGGTTACCACTTATACAAAACTAGACAGTGCTTTCGGACCTGTATCCACTATCGGGGCAACCTTCTCCATTGAGCTTCTCTTTGACGCAGTGGGGTGCTTGGCACTCAGCCTATTGCTGACCTTTATTTCATTGCCTCAGGGCGACTTCTACGTCTGATACAAAGTCCTAATTCTGGGGCATACAACTGGTCACTGTTTGTCGTTGTATTTACATTTCCAGGTAATGCTCACTCTGGAAGAGACCCATTATATATTGTGCAAATTTACATTCATTCGACAAATTTACCTTCCCTGAACACTAATCACACATATATTTTGGATGCTACCTTTTCAAATTATCCAACTGACTTGGCTGTCTTTGTGAAAACTTTTGTGAGACTGTCCCGCAATCAATGCATTAATTGTGCAATGTTCAAAATGGCGATCGAGCATGTCGTCTCGCATTTGGATTTGTAACTAACAAAATACGTTGACGACCGTTTGCTCTGATAACTCGGAGAACGGACACCTGAAACCTAGCGATACTCGATACCGATAATGCACCCATCGTGGCTATATCTGCAGCAGCTCTGCTTTTTTTCCCCGGCACAAGTTGACCGTCCAGACTTGTTGAAATAAAATGCTGTGTTTGAGTTGACTTTACTGCAAAATAACGGCACATGTTGGCCAGCTTTTCTGTTAACTTTGTCTTAAAACGTGGTTACGGTTGATTTGAACGACCGTTTTTTCACGGGTGGTTGTTTGTGGGGTAATTTTGCTGGTCGGTAGCGTGTAGCAGCTGGTGTAAAGGCTGTCCAACTGGAGCATTGTAACAAAATTTTGCATCACAATTCTTGAAAAATGTTTCAGAATTTATCCAAAATAAGTGTTTCTCATATGAAGAGGTTTATTGAGAAAATGTTCCAGAATGTAAATTTGCTGCTAATCCTTTATATATCTATAGTTTCAGTATCTTTGTGTTATCAGGAACCTGCAATTTATATATATAGCAGGTACCTGGAGTTATAAAAAATACGCCTTTGGTGCTTATATTTATTTATATATTAATTCATTGAAAATTTCGGTCAATCTTTTAATTCATAAATAATTAAAGCATATCAGCAACAAACCTGTGCAGACCAACTTAATATTTTTCTGATTTCATACTTGCAATGTTGCATTTCTGCTATTTTCATGTTGTGGTCCACCATGGAAATAATGCAAGGCAAGATTCCCTAGGCATTTGGTACTCCCATTGCATGCATTATAGTTTGGTGTGCTTTCAGCAATATAATTGCACCATCTTGGCATACGTGTGCATAAAATGTTACCAATCAACATTCAGTGACAAAAATTAATTACATTCAGGCTTAGTGATTATCTAAATGTACTTTTTCTTCTTGCCTTTGTAGAGAAAATACACAACTTAGTAATTGCGGGATAATCTATCTGTTAATTTTCCCCACTAGGCAAATTAATAAACATAATATGTGTGCAAACATTCTCTAAAGCCTCCCATGTATGAATAGAAAAATTTGTCTTATCGTAATTGATAACATGGCGATGTTTTTTAAACTTATTTTTCATTAATTTTTGCTACTTTTCAGAAGATCTTTGTACCATCTGAGGGAAAATAGCCAAATCAGTACATGGTATGGAATAATGATAGTGCACCTTTCTAAAGACAGAGCAAGTTTGGTCAATTTGTCTATCATTAACAGTGTGATTGCTGGGTAATTTATCTGTTAAGATTTTCTACAATCTGAAGGAAAATAGCCAAATCAGTATAAAAATGACTAAAATGTTGTGATTTCGTCAACCATGTGAAGGCAAGATACTCGAAACTCCCCAGAATGCACCATTGTGCATGCTCAAATTCAAATCTTTTCGTTGGGGGGAGGGGGCGTGGCAACGCCCCCCCCCCCTCCAGCATGCCTTTGGCCCTATGGGCCGTGTAGGTCACATTTGGGCCACTGAAAAAGAGTTACAGGACATTTTTTAGGCCACTTGGGTCTCTGGGTTTGAAGCACTAGCCTAGGTCGATCAGTATTTATTAGGTAAAGCCGGCTTAAAAGTACTTTTTTTTAAATTCCATTAATTTTAGGGTTGGGCCTTTTTAGTAGGGTCTGTCAGGTTACCGGAACCACACATATATTTTTGTTAGGCCTTTGGCAACTTGGAATTTTGTTGAAACATGTTTAAAATGGAAGTTTTTTCCCCTTTTACACATTACCTCTGTTGTGGTCAGTTTAAGTTGTTACCTGGGCACAGTCGAAGGCACTTGTACAATATAAAGAACCTTTGATCTTACCATATACAATATACAATATACAATACCCGATGGTGACTCCCACAGTGCCCTGTTATCCGTACCAAGTGCACATTATATATATATGTATAAAAGTCCTCCAGCAACCAGGGATCATATACTGTGTGTAAGTCGATCAATATTAAGTCAATAGGTATGCTAATGCCAGTTCACATTTTGGACTTCTCCGAAGAAAGTGTCAGTCAGATTGACTTCAACCTTAGTAGCAATATACCTTGGGTGGGTCTCTACCAATTTTGTTCCAGTGGTCAAGCTTCGGTGATTTTTTTATTTATTTATTTATTTATTTATTTGTTTATTTTTTTTTTATTTTTTATTTTTTGGAGGGGGGGGGGCAAATCTTAAAAAAAAATCTTCTCCGAAACTGCTCACCTATTTGCTTTTATATCACACAGGAACACTCCTGGGGACTACTAGTTCTGAATTTGTTCACCAGGTGGTGCTGCAATTTTTTCTTTTCTTTATGATTTTTGTGGGTTTTCGCTCTTTTTAACTTATTAAGAACCGTCACTAAGATTAAGCTGAAACGTGGTGGATATGTTCCTCGTAAAAAGGTTAAACAAAGATATTCACCAAGAATGCGGTGGATTTTTTTATTTTTTATGTTTTTTTTTCAATTCGCTTACTTATTGGTAAATTCATCTTTCCTCTTGATTACTATGTAAATCAATGGGTATTCTAATGCTAATTCATATTTTGCAGTTGTCTGAAGAAATTGTCGGTCAGATTGACTTCAAACTTAGTGGCAATGTAGGCCTACGTTGAGTGGGTCTGTACAAAGTTTGTTCAAATGGCCATGCTCCAGTGATTTTTGGATTTTTTATATGTATATTATTTTTTTTTGGGGGGGGGGTTAAAAGGTTGTAATAGGGGAGTTTTCCATAGAAATTTCTTGTAATGGTTATAATTTCAATAATTCAGGCAAGATTGGTGTCAAACTTGCTAGGGATGTACTTTTGACAAGTGTCTACCTATTTTGTCGTATCCCAAGTTCACAGAACCAGAAGCGTGATGAATCTCTTGGTCAGCTGATCATGGGCTGTTCACACAGCCCTCTTGTTGTAACTTCAGACACATGTACATATTCATCTTCAGCTGATCCCCATGATACCAATGCCCCCAGTGTCCATTTTTATATCTATGCAGTTATCATGGACATCAAATCTTCATTTCCATTCTAATACTCTGGATTTGTTTTACTCTTCTCGGCACCACCGATGCTGCTGGCGCTTTGGCTATGGTACATTCATGTTTACTGGAGTCTCAATTTTTAGGCTTAAATTTATACCCATTTACAGATGCGTCTTCCTATCAGCATGTCACACGACAAAAATGTATATTTAAGGGTTAAATAACATGCGCATGCACACGGGTAAAAGCATCAGGGATGGAGGATGAGGAGGTGTTATCTTCCTCATCGCTTCACCATCGGATATATCTAATCTGGCTTATTCTCGTAACAATCTGCTTATAAAGAACATTTAAAGCCAGTTCAAATACGTGCTGCGGGAAGGAAATAACTAGTATATTTTTTCATGGTGTGCATGAAAGTATAAGCCATGCTGTTGTTTGGAAACGATGGCTGACATTAATTAAAGCACTATCAGTGCCCATTTACAACGGTTCAAAAGGGAGGCAATAGAAACCATTGTCAAGTTTCCCTATATCTTTTTCTGATGACCTCAGATAGAGAGTGACCTACAAAAAGGAAGCACATTTTTCAAACATATTTATTTCACATGGATTGCCTAAATAGTTACAAAGAACTAATCTGGAGGCTCTCCACAACAAGATGACGCACAAAGAATTTACAATACACACAAGACATACAATCTATGGATTGGCATGTGGTTTGACATAAATATTCGGTACAATAGAATCCAGAACAAATCTCAAATGATGACAGCTGAAAAATATTCTGACATATCAATATAATACAGTAGAGGTGGCTTAAAATTCAAAGCGTCTCGTGTTCACGATGTAGGTCTGCACAGCTTCAAATATTTTGTAATTAACATCATCACTGAGTTCTGAGTTGCCTTGTTTGAAGTATTGTATGGGTATGTAACTAGCTAAGTGAACTAAGAATTTTGGATGTACACCAGGTGCTAGAATGTGACACACCGGATCCAGTAAAGCTTGCCTAAGCACTAAGAATTTAGGACAGGTCAGGAAAAAGTGATAAATGTCTTCATTTTGGCTGGAGCATGAGCAGGCAGGTGATTGGGCTATGTTTAATTTGTGGAGATGGGAGTTAAGCTCAGAAAAACCAAAGCGCAAATGATTGTGACAAATATATGGAAAGCTCTTACCGTATGAAAAGTAGGAGGGTATGGGAACAATAGATAATAAAGTCGATTTTAATTTAGATTTGAAGATATCAAGTGGTAAGTTGTTCCAAAGGAGAATACTAGATGGAAGAAAGCAGTCTCCATATCGTTTAGTTGTAAATTTAACCTGTCTAATGTTGAGCCTGTTACGCCGGCTAATATTAGAGGTAAGTCCGATATTGCGAGGTACTAGGTCTGAAAGGTAATTAGGGGTCATTTTATGGATGATCTTATAAAAGAGGACCAGGTTGTAATATTTGCGTCTAGTGGAAAGACTTTGCCAACCGAGTTCAGTTAGAAGCAAATAACGGGAATAACGGGGGGGGGGGGGGGGTGTCAAGGCACCGGTACAGATACGGGCTGCTTCATACTGAACGGCTTCAAGAGATGCTAATAAACCTTCCGTGCAATTGTCAAAGAGGACACATCCGTATTCGAGTATGGGACGGATCATAGTAATGTATATACGTGTGTGTTCATTTGCTTCAGGTAGGGGTGTGTTTCCCAAGGTAAGGGGTGGATGAGTGGGTTTGTTAACTTTAGAAGAGAAGAGAAAAGCTATTGATTTGATCGCGTTGAAGGTGATGCGCCAAAGTTTGCCCTAGGAGTAGATCTTATGAAGGTCCATGTTAAGTCTTTCAGCGGAAATAGTAGGATTATGCACGATTTCCAATACACTGGTGTCATCAGTGAAATGCTTGATTTCACAGGCTATGTCGTCAGTAATGTCATTGATAAAAACCAGGAACAATAGAGGTCCTGGTTTTGAGCCTTGTGGTAAGCCAGGTTCCATTGGGAGCCAAGTGGATGTTTGACCGCAAAGAGTCGTGCGTCAGAAGCGGTTTGATAGATAACTATTAAGGAAGTCCACGACAGGGTTTGTGAAGCCAAGTTGTTTCAATTTGAATGGGAGACCCTCATGCGAGATACGATAAAACGCCTCAGATATATCAAGAAATACCATACGGGCTTCCTTGCCAAGTTCAAGTCCATTGTAAATATCATGGAGAATGCATACGAGTTGGTTGATGGTAGAGTCGTTTGCTCTAAAGCAAGAATTTGTAGGAGTAAGTAAGTTATTTGTGATGAGGTACTCATAGAGAACATTATAAGTAAGTCGTTCGAAGACCTCTGAGACGTTACACGCCAGACAGATGGGTCGATAATTTTCCTTGGACTGTTTGTTGTTTTTCTTAAAGACAGGGCAAACATTAGATTTTTTCCATGGTTGTGGAAAGTGGGAGGTTTTTAGAGACAGATTAAATATCTTTGTAAGAGAATGGGTGATTGGGTGATTCCAGAGACAGTGTTCTTTAGTAGAGTGTTTCCTACATGACCAGGTCCAGAAGCCGAACTAGTTTTTAGAGATCGCAAGATCTTTTCAACCTGTGCAGGTTCGAACTGAAACATATGCAGGCGAGCGTCGGCTCTGAAAGCAAAGTCGGGTAGGGGTAAGGGGTTATCTTTAGGTGGGAGCTTACACTGGTTCGCAAAATAGGTGTTAAAGATTTCGCACTTTTCAACGTGATTGGATATAACCTTTCCATTGTCAATGAATGGGGGAATTGATTGGTGGAGTTTGTTACCAAGTATTAATTTACTGAGGGTCCACCACTTTTTAGGATTTATCTCTTTTGAGTCAAGATCAGAACGATTTTTTTTTTCAAAATGCAGACGGATTGACTTTTTTTATTGAGTTTACAGTTGTGTTGCGTTTACATTTATAAAATTGGAAGACGCGTTCAATTTTCTCAGCCAAGGGAAGAGTATAGGGACGGGGCTGAAGCGTGAGCCGCTTGTTTCTTCTCCATGCACGGTTGTGTTGCCTGATT